>CM053515.1:19268652-19448953 GCA_028627145.1 Eidolon dupreanum | reverse complement strand
AAAAAAAAACTGAAGTTAATTTATTTGGATTAAGAGCATGAACACAAAGTAGCACCAATGAAAAAATCTTTAGAAATGAATGTACGATCATTATACTGCTTCTACAGATAATAGTAATAATAAGGATGAAGGTAAAATTATTAAAGACTATGTGCCCATGTACTTTTCTAAATGTTTTACATGTATTAACTTATTTAATTCTTATACAACCTGCTGAGATTGATACTCTTATATGGCCCTTTTTATAGCAAGAAAGTGAGCCACAATGAGTTGTTACCTGACCAAACTAACATAGCGAGTGGTGGAGCTAGAGCTGGAATTGATATAGCTACAAATGGTCATGAACCTCATTTTGAAATTCAAAATTAAATAAAGAATATGAATTGATCTATAGTTTCAGCATGGAAAATTAAGCCCTAATACCAATAAAATCCTCAATCACCCAGTCAAAAGAAGAAACAAATTGATTTTATTTGAATCAACGTGAACTTTAGTTATCCAGGGTCCATTCAGAGAACAATTTTTATGACTATAAAATAATTAATGTCCATTAGGATGAGTAGAGCAATATGGTAAATTAGATAATTTAGCCCTTCCAACACAAAATATATAAATGCACAGTTAGGGGCCAAAACAAGGGAACTGAAAATAGAAGTAAGCAGGAGAGCTGACACTTTGGTGACCTTATGGGAATCTGCCCATCTTGGTTACCTAAGGTTTGGTTTTAAATCTCCAGAGAGGACAAGAAAGGGGACCCTTTGGTTCACACCAAAGCAGGAGAAGTTGGAACGCTCCACCCCCCACATAAATTTTGATCCTTCTGGGAAGAAAATCAAGAAGGAAAATCTTGTTAATAAAGGCTGATGACATGGAGCTTGTTGGCTTTGGACCATGCTCTCGATAGGTCATTGTAGGGTGAGTCTCCCCAGAATTTGTAATGATGAGGGGACCCCCGCACAGGTTTGGGTTTTATTTTAAACCATTGAGAATTCCTAAAATGAGAATTAATATCAAAAACGGTCATGGCAAAAATACCATTGGGGTATCTGGCAAAAGCAAATTACTCAAAAGAAACACTCTAAATTCAGGCTAAGTAGATTCTTTCAAAAACAACAACAACAACAACAAAAACTACTTAACATGAGCTAATTATTAGAAATTACAAAACACATTAAAAAATAATTTATCATAAGCAAAATTTAGCAGACACAATAAGTATACTAAGTCTCCTCCAAACCTCATATAATAAAAAAACAGATAAAACAAAATCAGGACGTTTAAATTGACAATATTCCCAATACAAACAAGATTTAAGTACAGGATCAGAATAAGACTCTA
Source organism: Eidolon dupreanum (assembly GCA_028627145.1). NCBI lineage: Eukaryota > Metazoa > Chordata > Mammalia > Chiroptera > Pteropodidae > Eidolon > Eidolon dupreanum. The sequence continues at coordinate 19,447,615 of CM053515.1, read as the reverse complement.
TCAAAAAAAAAAAAATGCAGATTTCAAAAAAGGGAAAGGATATATATCTTCTGGAAATTAAAAAGAAAAAAAAGACAATAAAATTAAATATTTAATGAACAGTTAAACAGCAGATTAACTGAAAAGAGAATTTGTAAGCTGGAATGTAAATATGATCAAATAACTAATTGTGATAAATGAAAAATATGATAGAGAAGCTAAGATGTCTGGACATTAGTGAGATGGTACACCACCAATTTATAGGAATTCCAGATAGGAAATGAGAGAGAATGGAGACAGGCAATACAGTGATAATGGCTAAGACATTTCCAGAATTGTTGAAAGATGTGAATTCTCAGATTTAAAAAGCATGTTAAGTTCACAGCAGGAAAAATAAAAATATTAATTAAAATTGCAGAACTCAAAGACAAAGAAAAGATGCTAAAGGCAAGTAGAGAGAAAGCAATGTTACCTATAAAGGAATTTTAATTCTGAAATCATATCAGCTTTTGAAAGACTCCTGAGATCTTTAAATATCAAACACCACCCAATACAAGGTTAGCGTTTAGCGTATTTTATTTATGCTAATTCTCAGTAATCTATGCGATTTACATTTGGACATGATAATAATATTCCCTTTGTACGCTCTAGACAGTATTCCAAAATCTCTACCATGTGATGAGTCTAGTTTTAAGAATGTGATGAAAGAGATTCTAACCCTGACTCCTCCAACTAGAAGCTTTTTGACCTTGGGCAAGTTATTTAGTCTCTCTGTCTCATTTCACTTATGTATAAAAAGGTAGCACTCATAGATTATGATAACATTGTGTGTTTTAAGTGAAATGATACATGTAAAATGCTTATAACTGTGTCTGAAATACAGGAAACACTCAATGAACATTATCTAGTGTTATTATTGTTATCATATTTCATTTGATCTTCACAATAGCACTGCAGCAGAAGTTTTGTTTTCATTTTTCCAGGGAATTGTATTATTTGATATTTAATAGCCCATTCAGAATCACAATTAGACTTTTTAGAGCTAGGACCAGAATTCATGTCTCTTGTGTCCTACCATTTTGAGCTCTCTTTTTAAGTACTGCTCTTATAAAAAATGTTTTTCAATGAAAAATTTATCCTGGGTATCCACTGCAGGAGATAACACATCTCTCAAAGCTTCAAACACTTCCTTTATATTTATCGGTCTATTAGAGGTAGTTTACATATCTTCTTAATATACGCTGACTTTTTTATTTTCACTGCATCTATAGGCTGTACACATTGGCGTCAGTTAGGAACGGCATTCAGTTATGCATAATTCTATCTGTAAGTGAGGCTGGAAAATGGAGTTTTGCTAGCGGGCACACTGCCACCCTCAACAAAATCAGGGTTGTCTAAGAAAGAAGACAATTGATTATTGGTTAGACAAATGCCATGACATGTAAGAGGTATGGTCTAAGGAGCAGACGGCACCTTTAGAAAGAAGGAAACAGCAAAGAGAATGCAAGGGGCTCCCCAGGGTTTGTGGCCCTGCACATGCTCTGTAAGGCTCTGCATCCTTTGGTCATGCTGAACTTTCTGCTTTAACTTTTGCCCAACTAACGTCTTTACTATTTATAGGATTTCAGGTTCTTAAGCATCCATGCTTTCTCTTTTATAGATCCTCTGCCTGGAAACACCCTCCCTTCCCACTCCAACCCCACCCCCATTGTGTGTGTGCATGTGTGTGTGCATACACACATGCACGCACACACACACCAGCATATATTTCCATTACCATACCATACGTACAGATCTTGCCATGCACTGAGATCATGGGAAGACTTCCCCATCTCCCAAACCCTGGTTCAGCTCCCCATCTGTCTCTTAGCCCCTGTGGCCCTTTGTACAAATCCCTGTTGGAACACTATCACACTGTACTGTGTGTTCATGAAGGTGGCCAGTCTCTCTCCACCATTTTCTAAACTTAGCATTTTAATGGAAGAAATTATTCTATTTTCACCAGGTCAGGTTTGCATTTTACTCATTTTTGGCTCACCAATTATTTGCATGGGATCTAACAGCAAATGGGTGACCAGTAAACATTTGTGAATAATTAAATTAATAAATTCAACTGAATATTTCAGGATTTCATAAAAGAAAAAAATGGTGCTTCAGGCAGTAATAATCGTTATCGTATATTGAGAGTTTGTGAAATGTAAAGTATGCTGGGTTTCGTGAGCTTTACATGAATTACCTTTTTTTAATTTTTCCAACAACCATATGAAAATATATATATATATATATATATATATATATATATATATATGTACACCATACTCATTTATAAGTGAGGAAACTGAGGCCGATAGAAGCTATTTGCCCAAGGTCATATAAAGCATTGATCAGGAATTTGAATCCTGGTTGTTTCTACTCTACAATCAAAGTTCTTAATTACCAGGCTACGTTGCTGAAACTCAAGTTGGCTGTATGTCCTGAGAGGGTACCGCAGTGTGTGAAGCTTTAGAGCACTGAACAGCTGTTAGGTAATACAAATCTTGCTGACTCAGCAAAGGACATTTTGTCTGACAAGAGAATGAAAAGAGAAAAGCGAAAGGTTGTGTGTGGGCGGGGGGCGGGGGCGGTGGAGCGGGGAGGTTGTTCTTTCTTTGGGGAAAGAGAGGAAGCAGGATGACAAATGAAGTAAACTGAGAATCCACATCAGAGCAACCACAGACCCTGTCTAAGACAGGCATTTCATCTATCAGCACCATTCTGACAACCAGCTAATTAAACATCTCTCGGGAGAGGGTTCCCATCTTGACTCACAAGGGCAAGTGCTGAGTTCTGAAGCCTATTCTCTACATGGGGTTGAGCGAAACTAGCTTCCCAGATGGCCTGATAATCCCCGAAGCGAGCATTAACACTCAAGTCCCACTGGAAAACAGGCAAATGCAGCAGATTATATAGAAAGCAAGATTAGCATAATAAGAATAATAAAAGCTTACATTTTATTGGGTACTTGCAATCAGTCTTAAGCAACTGAGTGGTTACTTCATTTAATCCTCCAAAAGAATATAATGAGATAGACATTATCCCTATTTTATAGACATGGGATGAAAGGACAACATTTGTGCCTGTCAGTTGCCTACTGTTCCAGCCCCAAGCCCAACCTTCTATATTCCATACTCTCCAACCTCTGCTCGGCTGGGATTCGGCAAAACTTCATGACCCAGGACCCTTAACCAGCTAGTTTCCTATTAAGTTCTGCAAATAGAAAGCAGAAACTGGAACAAGAGAACCAAATAAAGGGAAACAGAGCTTTTCCGTGCATCCCTGTCTGGCAGCATCACTCATTACGGCTACAGGCTCACTTCCATTCGCGGGTTGGCGACACCTTCTCAAGAGCATCAGGATCAATAAGGCAAGGTGTCTCCTGAGAAATCTGAACACTGGCCCTCTGAGCACCTCCAGTCCAGCAGCCCCGTCCTTGTTTACTCAGCCCTGGGTGGTTGCTATTTCAAGTCGTTACTACCTCTGGATTTACCCCTATCTTCCTTTTTGCTCTTTCGGCTCCCAACATGTCTATACTCAGTTCTCTGTATTAAATCTGTCTGAGGTACCTAGGTTGGGGTCTGTTTTAACGACTGAACAATAAACTTATAGAAAGATGTTAAATGTGTCCAATGTCACACAGCTAGCAAGTAGCAAGGGGATTGCGAATCAGGTTTTCCACAGACATTTAATTAGGTAGTTTTATCTGCCGTGGGGAGCTAGGGCCACAGCTGATAACAATTTCTCAGTGCTCACATAATTATATTTTTGTTAATAATAACATATGTATATAATGGTTTAACATTTGGAAGGAATTTCATAGCCACTACTTTGTATGATTCAGAAAGGAAATATATTATAGCTAAGTGTATAACCTTTCGAGTAAAACAAACATTAGTTTAATCTTGGTTCTGCCATATAACAGCTGTGTGATCTCTGGTACGTTACTAAAACTTGTTGAAATTTAATTTTGTTATCTATGAAATCTGGTTACTAGAACTACCTACTTCGAACAGCTGTTGTGACCCTTTAATTAATGTAATATTATATATATGTCAAGAACTGTGTAGGGTCTGAGATTTTATCCTACTTACAACCTAACAAGTTAGCTTATTACTATTTCATGGATACTGACAGAAGACAGGAGACTCCTGGGTCAGAGACAAACAGCTTCATTACTCATGACAAAAGCATTAGTCAGAGTTTCGTGTTGGCTTTCACTGATTGCTGCTCACGCTTCTCAGTTCTCACAGGGATGATGCAAAAGGCCCAACATAGATGTGTGCACACATTGTGGATTGTATTATAAAATACTGTGTTTGGAGGATTCAATATTTTTACAGTAAACTGAAGTAAGACTACTCTTTGTCTGGGGGAAATGTTACCTTATCTGCTATGCTTGCTCACTAAAAAACACAACCATGAGAAATAATCAAGGTAAAGGGGAGTCAGGGCCTTGCATTTTGAGCATAACCAGTAAGGACTTAAAAGGTTGCTCAAAGCCCATGGTGGATTGTCTCTCCCAATCAAATTTGCTTAGTATTTAGTAATTACACAGCAAATAGTCATTATTCTCACTGTCACTGTGAGTCTCATAAAACCCAGTCATGAAAGAATACTTGCCCCAATCTATAGATGAGGAAACTGGCTCAGAGAAGTGAAATAACTTGCTTGACAGTAATACTCTTTAGGCAAGTGGTGGTTCTGAGTTCTAAAATCAGAAATCATGACCCCAAATCCTAAGCCCATTCCTCTCCATCCAGATGCCTATTTGTAAAAATAAGTGGCACATACCATTAGCCCAGAACTGGCTGCACAGTTCGTGAGATTCGGTGTCCACATTTCTAGAATTTTTGAACTTTAGAACCAAAGCAGCCCTAACTAGAATCTATTCTAGTGGATTCTGAACTGTGTTTACCAGGGACCTGGCTGTTTACTGAGCTTCCTCAAAGGTTACCAAGGATGGGAAGGGAAGGTGGGAAATGGCTTCTCGCCAAGCAGCTCCTTTTACATCAGATCACTTTGGATTTTTTTTTTTTTTTTTAAGAGAAGGTATGCTCCTAGAAAATCTTAGATCTAATTCTTTTGTTTTAAAAATGAAGAAGCTAAAGCCCACAAAGATGAAAGAATTTGGCCAAATTTACACAATGAGTAACAGAACCATGTCTCGCCTTTGCCCTCCTGGCTTGCAGACAAATGTTCTTTCCACCAGGCTGGAGGTGGCCTCAGATAAGTGTAAGAGCTATTATATAATGAGATGCACTTCCAAAACCAGACAGTACCGAGCCACTATCAGGAAGCTATGCACTTTAAATTGCCTGGCTAGACATGACAATGATCTCTTCTATCAGCTAATGCAACACACTGCCTGGAGTCAAAAAGCTTGGCGTGACTCCCTGGTACACTGGGTAATGAACTAGCTGATGTTCATTCATTCACTATTTCATGCAAATATTCATTGAGGGTCTATTACATGCCGGGGACTGTGCTAATTCCCAGGGATAAAACTGTGAAAAAGACAAATTTTGAATAAGTTACAGAAAATTTCTATTCATTCATTCAAAAGTAAGTATTGAGCACTTACTATAGGTCAACCACTGTGTTAGGTACTAGGGACATTGCCTCCCAGGCTAGTGGGTAAGAGATAAATGAGAATCTGTAATACAGAACAATAAATGTCAAAGAGAAATATATTAAGAAGTATACAGAGACACCTCACTCAGCTTTGAGGACCCAGGGAAAGGTCCCTGGAAATACTCAAGATGAAGCTGAAATCTGAGAGGGAGAGAGAAGGAGTAGTCCCATGACCTCAGCTATAAAATGAGAATAATCTTATCTTACTCTCTGAGATGCTATGATGTTCCAAGGAGATACACTGGTTCTTCTTTACCTGAGGGGGTTACATTCCACACCCCCAAAGGATGCCTTAAACTGCAGATAGTACCGAACCCTATAAGTCCTATGCTTCTTCCTACACATACCTACCCATGATAACGCTTAATTTGTGAAATAGGCACAGTAAGAGATTACAAACAATAACTAATAATAAAATGAAATGATTAAAACAATGTACTGCAATAAAAGTTATGTGAATGTGGCCTCTCTCTCTGATAACTGATCTGCTATCCCAGACTGCTATAAGCAGGTAGTGCATACAGTGTCCACATGGTGGACAAAGGGATGATTCGCTTTCTAGGCTGGATGGAATGGGATAGTGGGAAATGTCGCCACACTACTCAGAATAGCATGCAATTTAAAACTTATGAATTATTTATTTCTGGAATTTTCCATTTAATATTTTTCAGACAACTGACCTCAAGTGAAACCGTGACCAGTGAAACTGCGGATAAGGGGGGCTACTGTATTCATGTGTCCAGCCTGGTTCACAGGGATGGCATTACATGCTACTTTGTCCCTGCTGTCGCATACACAGGAGCTGACCAGGACCTATGTCAGTCTGTGGCTGAGGAAAAACCAAGGCAGCGGCCCACAAGGGAAAAAATCTTCATCTGCAGCCTCATTAGCATCAGGGGCTGAGTAACCAGGCCCAGACACTGGCCTTGGAAAGGAGCCTACACTGCTGGCCACTTCGTTTGGGAATTTCACCCTGTGGCAAAGACGGCACCAAATATAATTTTCCTCCTGAAGTGGTTTCCTCCTGCGCCCCTCCTCTATTGTCTCCCCCCACCCCACCCCTGCACCAAATGATTTATGTCTCAGTGAAGGCCTTCACCCCTTTGTAGTCCATCTGGCCTTCCTGCCTTAGCCTGTGGGGAGGGTGTAATCCTGTGTTTATAGCTTTACAGACAGTTTCCATGGAAATTATGACAACATTACAGCTACTGTGGAGCCACATCATTGCTGATTAAATGAGGAGACAGGGCTTGAAAGGGGAAATTTAGAATTAAATGTCAACAACCTGAATCCTTAGAGACAATAGCTAGTTTTCATAGTGTTGTTCCCATCAACAGTAAAAACAATAACAAACTACTATTGTTCTTATATTGATAGTATGAAGAAGGGTTATTTCGCAAATCCTTTGTGGCAGCTATGACAACTACGGGCCCCAAGCAAGTGCTCACTGGCAATATTCAGAAAGGAAGATTGCACTCATGTGTGGAAATTTAAAAAAGACAAACAAACAAGCTCATGGATCCAGAGAACAAACTGGAGGTTGCCAGAGGTGGGGGCGAGGGGTGGGCGGAATGGGAAAAGGGAATCAAAAAGTACAAACTTCCAGTTATAGAAGAAATAAGTCCTGGGATGTAATGTGCAGCATGGTGACTATAGTCAACGATACCGTATTATATATCTGAAAGTTGCTAAGAGAGTAAATCTTAAAAGTTCTCATCACAAGAAAAAAAATCTGTAACTATGTATGGTGATGGATACTCACTAGACTTATTGTGATAATTTTGTAATACATATATAAGTATCGAATCATTGTTATATACCTGAAACTAATATGTTATATGTCAATTATACCTCAATAATAAGTAAACTAAAACCAAACAAAACAATAAAAGTAAAAAGGGTAAGGTAAAACTTTAGATAGAGTTTAGAGAATCAAGGAGTATAACTTAAATAACTGAATCCTGCAAATTTCTACCATGTTACACAAGACCAGACAGGCTACAACTACATCTGATTTGGCATGGTTTGTCAACTGCTATTTCAAATCACTGCAAGAACTTTGTAAGGAATTGGGAAATAGAAATGTTTAATTAGGGGAAAGGAGTGGTCAGCATCACTTAATAGGTCCCAAACGTTGAGATAGTAAAGATAATAACCATGAAACTGTACCTCCATTGGGGGTTTCTCTCCAGCATTGTCCCTTACTTATGCTGTGGCCCACATTTTCTTCCATGAGAATTAAGTCTCTTTTTTTTCAGTCACCTATTTTTTGAGGTTAACTTGAGCAGGATTCTCTTCTTTGTAAGAGAAAATATAATGCTTTTATTTCATTTCAAAAGCAATGCAAGGTCTTTGTAGAAAATGTGGAAAATCTTGCTGAAGGAATAGAAAAAAAACACAAGTTATCCATTATCCCACTGCTCAGAACTATAGCACTGCTAAGATTTTGCTAAATTTCCATTTAATTTTTTTACTGTGGCTGACAGCATGGGATTGGGAATTTAGATAGAATTCTCGCTTTGCAAGCTGTTTGAGCTCGTGCAGCTTATTTAACCTCTCTGAGCCTCAGTTTTCCAACCCACGGAGTTGATAACACTTTCTTTCAGAGAGCTGAGGGACTTAACAGACCAAGAATACTTTCTCATGCTGTTATTATTCTTCAGCATTGTTTTTAATGTCCCTATAGTATTCTGTCATAGAAATATGCCATAAATTATTTATAATATCCTGTTACTGGATCAGTTAGTTGTCTTATATATTTATTCTTACAATACATAGAGTGACTTCTTATCACCTCTAGCCCTTCTTTTTGTTTCTTATATATTATTCAGCAGAGGGGTTTAAGTCAACTAATTTACACCAAATATACTGAGCACGTCTGACTGTGGTGGACACTGAGGAAGAGCAGTCAGGAGTGAGTGGTGAGGACCCTTACAGAGCTGAGCAAGTGGGGAGAGTGGACAGTGTGCTCAGCTGGGAAATAGACAATTTGGTTCTTAGCTCCACCCACCCCCCAACCCCCTACTACTAACTGCATATCTTAGACAGTGACCTAATCTCTCTTCTCTTTTGTAAAATCAGTGTAATTATAGTTCCTCTTTCCAAGGGTTTTTGTGAACAGATTAAATAAATGTTAAGTGCTCTAAAAAGTGCCTTGGCACAGCACTATTCACAGCAGACAAAAAACGGAAAGCCAAATGTCCACCGGCTGGTGAGTGGATAAGCGATGGTATAGCTATGCACGGGAATAATATCCAGCCACAAAAAAAAAGAGAAATAAAGTACTGATGTACACTACAATATGATGAACCTTGAAACATGGTGCTAAATGAAATAAGCCAGACCAAAAAAAGGGGGCAGGGGCATATACTGTATGATTCCATTTATATGGAACGTCCAGAACAGGCCAATCTATAGTCAGAAAGCAGATCAGCGGTGGAGCAAGTAATGAGGAATTACTGCTTCCTTTTGAGGTGACAGAAAAGTTCTAGAACAAGATAGTGATGACCGTATAACACTGTAAATGTATTTAATACCACTGATTTGTACTTTAAAATGGTTAAAAATGTAAATCTTATGTTATATATATTTTTACCACAGTAAAAAACAACAACAAAATAAAATAGTGCCTGACATATAAGAAGCACTCCACAATTTTTATTTTTTATCCTTATTCCCCTCTCAAGTTTTCAGTTTTCATATTTGTAAAGTGAAGGGGACAAAACAACCTTCGAAATTGCTTCTAGCTCTGAGATTCCACAGTCTAGCTGGATGCATCTGCCTGGTGATGAAGAATTCTTTTCATGAATATCCACTTCCTGTCCTCTCCCTCCTCTGGCCTGACAGAGACCCAGTGTCCTTCTTCTGAGCACTCATTTTGAAGCTGTCATCACCTCGTCAAGTACCTAATAGATCTCTGATTGCTGGTGGCCCTGAAGAGGCTCATGGCAGACTCTCAGTAAATATCTGTTGGACCCATGAGTGGACAGAATAAAACATGAATGGAAGAGTGAATGCAGAGCCACTGGGTCTCCGCCTATAGCCTCACATGGAGGCAGCCCTTGCCGAATTCCTGAGCTCCACGTCACATCGCTCGTGGTGAGCATACCTCTTCCAAAAGGTAATAAACACCTTTCCAAGTGCACCCACCCTTTCCCTCAAAATTCCTAACCACACTTTTATTGGACAAGCCATTATTTCAGCTCTCAAAGCTCCATATTTTTAATCTGTTGACATGTCTTAAGGATGAGTGAAGCTAGTATTCTCTCCATTCACTTATGTCACCATCTGCCAACATTCCAAGAGGACTTCGTTCCCACATTTACCTCTCCTCTTTGCAATTCCAAGCTGTTTGCTGCCTTCACACTTCTCCACTTCCTAGCACTCCAGCAAAGCCGTATTCTAACTTTGACCCCCTTCTTCCTCATCACTTGGACTTCCTTTATTTCTGTCATTTCCAGGTGAGCCTCTTAAACCTTCCCCTTTCTTCTGTCTCTGTTCTTTACAAAGCCTTGTCGCCACTTCACAGATTTGCATTCTCTAAAATGTCCTGCAATGTTCTTCCCTTCATTTTCAGATACGTATTTTTAATTTCCTTCTCCAATCTCAGACATCCCAAAAGAGAGAAACAAGTGTTTCTTGTTGAGCCTTTTAGATTGTCTTGTTTAGTTACCAAATCTCCTTCAAATGTCTGAAGCTTTTCACACTGAAATTTGCTAGGGTTCACTCTGCCACTCTAACACATAAGCACGCATGTCCCTTTTCTTGTATTCAAGACCAGGGGTTGACAAACTATTGTCCTTAGGCCAAATCCAGCCCACCACCTGACTCTGTAAATAAAGTTCAATTGGTACATAGCCACCTCATGCATTTCCATATTGTCTATATAGAGGCTTTTGCTATACAGAGTTTAGTAATAAGACAGACACTTGATAACCCGCAAAGTCTAAAATATTTACTCTCTGGACCTTTACAGAAAAAGTTTACAGACTCCTGTTGTGGACAATGAAGGGACATCTCAGCCTTTATTTTCAAATTCTTAGCTGACAGCACACATTGCCAGGTGCTGCCTTCATTTCAAATCCTCCACACCCATTTGAAACTCCCTGCTCTCCACCCTGTAATCTCACTAAAAAATTACCGAAGAGTACCACTGGCTGGCTTCCCAACTCTCCATTGGTGGTGTGTAGGAGAAAACTATATCTCTGGAAAGGTTTTCCTTCGCTACCAACTGTGTGTGATATCATCATTCATCAACTGTATTTTTTTTTCCCTTCTCACTATGTATCCATTTATTACACAACTTTCCATTTCATTGTCTTTATTTATTTCTAAGTGATAGGATGTGGGAATATTAGAGGAAAACAGCCCCTCCCTACCAAATCAAACTAAGCATTACATCTATTCTTATTGAAAATAGTCTAGCTGCTTAAAAACAAACCAAGTAGTTCTGTGCTTAACAGAGACTGTTCAGAATGGGCAGTATGTGGACTTGCAAGGCCCTGTACACCTGGATTTGAGCCCGATCTCTGCCACCTTCAAATACTGTCTGCCCTTGGCAGGTGCATTTAAATCAGGCCAACCTCCCAGCGAGTCATAGCATTCAATAAAAATTATCATTAGGCACTTGGGGCTTCTCATGAAACTGTCCTACTCCCTCTCCGCTTCTTCCTTCCCTTTCTCTATCTCCTGGACACTTTCTAGGGCCTCACAGCTTCCAATGTTTTTTGATATAGCTACTATGTTCACCTTTTGGACTTGACCAAATTCTGCTTTGCTATTTCAATTCTGTGAGCCACATCCTCTCACTCTCTAGAAAGTCCCACCAGTTAGTAGGCATTTTATTTTGGGTAATCCTCTTTGCCAAGTCAGCTCTAGGTGTTGGACCCCATTCAGTACTGATGCTTAGCTGCTACCACATAAAAGGAGAACAGCAAAGTGGTGTGTCAAAAGCAATCAGATAGTCCTAGAGCTTAAATCCTAACTTTGTCTGTTTCTAATTATATGATTATACGACATCAGGTAACTTCTTTGAGGTTGTTTCTCCTCCAGACTATGTTGATATTAATACCTATTTTGTAGAGTTATCATGAGAATTAGAGACAGTGTCTTGCATAAATTAGTTATCCATAAATGGAACTTTTCATTTGGACATAACTTGAACATCATATTTGTGCCTCCAAACCCAAGGAAAAGTAAAATTCCAAGAGATGAAGGTTAGAATGACTTTGGTAGAGAAAAATTCTGTTCCTTTGGTTGATCCCCTTTTACAACTTTAACTTTCCACGTTTTAACTCCAGCTAAGATTTAAAATCTTCTTCATCCCATGTCTTTTACTTTGTCCCCACTTACCTGGCTCTTGTGACCCTTTAATCTCATTTGCTGTTAAGCAGTGTTGCCCAGGCTGCGCCCTTCTTTCTTACAGAATTTACACAAAAGGCTTCCCAGGCTTTATACACCTAGAGTCCTGCCTGTGAAGTTTCATATAGAAAGTGACCATCCCATGCTCTGTGTTCCTGTAGCATATAAATGACCACACCACATGCGGACATCTCTAGGAATTTTCCATTGTCAAAGAGAAGTGAAATGAATATGTACAAAGATTTATCTAGAAGGAGGTCAATTGCCTCCTCATTTACAACAGCAAAAGAAAAGAAAAGTGAAATCAAAATTGAAAAAAAAAAAAAACTTCAATATCCAACTTAAAAGTAATTAGTAATTAAATATGTAATACCCCACGATGGAGTACTATAAAGCCATTGTAAATAATGCTTTAGAAAATCTCTGATGCTCTCAAAAGATGCCCTAACAAATTAAGATTAAAAATACACTTTAGGGTTTCCAGTCCAGCATGTAAGGAGCTCCATCTTAACAATAAGTTGCCATTCCATCTTAACGATAAGTGAAAAGCTGAGCAAACTGACAAATCGATAACTCTTCTTAGATCCAGCAGAAAGGTGAAGTCACAGGGAAACCACTGCCTCCAAAATTGAGGGGACAGACAGGAAGATACAGAGAATCACTTACCTGAGGAGAAACCCACAAGCAAACACTTTCATGGAAACTAACCGGGGCAGGAAAACCTGACCTGTAGTTGACAAATTGTTGGAGGCTCAGTGTGGACAACTCTAAGAGTTAAAAACTCCAGAGGGACCCAGCTATTGAAGGGCCCTCACAGTTTTATGACCTCCAAAAGCTCTACTAGGTCCTCACAGTGAATAGCAGAGAGAAATCTCCTCCTGCTTCCGGCAGGGGGAGGGGAAAAGGAACCATTTCAAAGTACACCAGACCATTCTGTTCTCCTTAACAAAGCCCACCTTCAGGACCAACTATTTTCCCAGAGCCTAACCTACCTGAGGGGGAAGGGGAAAATCCACATCAGCCACCTCTGACTTTCCATGTGGGAGAAGGGAAATGCACAATTCCAGCCCCCTCCTGCCTTCCTGTCTCACCTAAAGGAGGCTGGCACTGAGAAGCATGGTGAAGTCCACAATCCACAGGCACGAGTTCACCAGGAGGCTAAGTCCTAATCATAGGACTACAGAATGCTCCCATCCCTCCACGCCTTACTACTATATTACTAACAGTGTATGTATTGGAGTTCATTTTACCCACTGTGTTGTGTCCACCTTTTAATAAAAAAGCACAAGGCACACCAAAAGGCAAAAAAAAAAAAACAAAAAAACGTGGTTTGAAGATACTAAACAAACATCAGAACCAGAGCCAGATATGGCAGGAATGTTGGAATTACCAGACCAAGTATTTAAAAAAATTATAAGTAATATGTTTCAATGAAAAAGTAGACAACATGCAAGAACAGATAGATAATGTAAGCAGAGAGATGGCAATTCTAAAGAAACAAAAAATGCTAGAAATAAAAAACACTGTATGAAGAACGCCTTTGATGGGCTCTTTTTTAAGCTAGTCATGACGAAGGAAAGAATCTCTGAATTTGAGGATATAGTAACAGAAACTTCCAAAACTGAGCAAAAAGAAAAAAGGACTAAATAAAACATAACAAAATGCCCAAGAACTACGGGCCAACCACAAAAAGTGTAACATGCATAATGGGAATACCAAAAGGTGAAGAAAAAAGAAAGAGAAGCATTATTTAAAGCAACAATGACTGCTTTATTAATTAACGTCAAACACTAAATTAATGTCATACATCAAACCACAGATCAAAGAAGCTCAGAGGACAACAAAACAAAACAAAAAAACTAACTATATCTAGGCATATTATATTCAAATTTCAGAAAATCAGAGGTAAAGAAAAAATCTTCTAAGAAGGCAGAGGAAAAAACACCTTACCTAAAGAGAAGCAAGGATAAGAATTACATCTAACTTCTCAGAAACCACCCGAGCAAGAAGAAAATAGAGTGAAATATATAATGTGTTAAAAGAAAAACCAGCCTAAAATTCTGACCTTGGGAAATATCCTTTGAAAGTGAAGGAGAAATAAAGGCTTTCTTAGACAAACAAAATGAGGAAATTCGTTGGCTACAAATTTGTAGATATGTCTCACCAGAAATGTTAAAAGTTCTTCAGAGAGAAGGAAAATGACATAGGTCAGAAACTTGGATCTACATAAAAAAAGGAAGAATACTGAAGAAAGAATAATTGAAGACAAAATAAAATAAAAATTTTCATTTTTCTTAATTAATCTAACATAAATTAATCCAATAGCAGCAAAGTATTCAGTTATGCATGTGTATACATATATATGTATGCTTATAAGTGAAATGTATAACAACAAAATTAATTTAAAATATTTTGAGGTAAATAAAAGTAAAAATACAGTGCTTAGAGGGAAATTTATAAGATAAAATGTATATATTAGGGGAAAAAAATGCCTAAAATCAATAGTGTAAGCTTTCGTCTTAGGAAACTAGAATAAGAAGACAAATTAAGTCCAAAGTAAGCAGAAGAAAAGACAGAATAGAAATTAGAACATAAATCAATGAAACTGAAAACAAGAAATCAATAAAGAAAATTAACAAAACCAGGAGTTGGTTCTTTGAAAACGTCAATAATCAAAAAGCTTACAGTCAGGATAACTAAGAAAAAAGGAGAGAAGACACAAATTACTAACATCAGAAATAAAAGAGGAGACATTGCTACAGATCCCATGGATATTATCAGAATAATAGAGGAATATTATGAAAAACTCTGTGCCCACAAATTGGATAACCTAGAACACTGATCGCTAGCCAGCACCAAGTCCGTAGCCTCAATACAGCCTTCAACAGTTTTGAATTTTTCTCTTAGATACTAGTCCATAAAAGAACATATATCTTTGAAGAACTGGGAATGACAATGAACTCATTACTGACCATAATATTAGAACCACTGACTGTTATGGTTTTGGTCACACAAGCATTCAATCAACTAGGTAGTCAAGATGAGCTACTGGGGTATGAGAAAAAATATCAGGATTTCTATTTGTATTTTTACCTTTATTCATATTGTATCATGGTCATGAGATATTAGTACATTATTTGTACATAATGTGTACAAATGCACATGTGGGTACATATACATGCATAGAGAGCATGCTCAAAAATTTTTGCATAGAGATGCACAATCAAAAAAGTTTATAGACTATTACTAAAGTGACCATCTGGTCTAGTCCCCTAACTTTAGAAAGAGGGAAACTAAAACTCAGAGAGAAAGGAGGTAACATGCCCAAGTGAGATAGCTGGTTAAAGGTTGGGTCTGCATTAGCTGAAACTGCTAATGCTTTATGCAGTTCTTTTGGGTTTTGTTTTCTTTTCCGCCTCATCTCATTTTTTGGTGGAGTAGAACTATTTTGTGAATGTCATATGAGTCCACGTTAAGAGTACAGATAAATTTTAATATTACATTTTCCTGGAAGTTTAATATTAAAAAGTGTTCATACACCTAAATGGAACTTTCGTCTCCTCTCAAAAATGGAAGGCTAAGCTTCCAGTCATAGATTGCATTCTCCTCAGCCAGATTTCCTATTCCTAGTAAGAGTTATCCACTATCTCACAGAAACATTAGTTGAAGGGATAATGCCCAGTGGAAATAAATCATAAGGAGAATCAGTTATTGAAATCACTGACAGAAAAGCAACACAGGCAGTCTCTAGCTGTCTTAAACATTACTTACAAGAGCCGTCAGCAAAATCCTAACTCCAGGGACCATTACTTTGAGGGAACTCTGCCAATCGAAGCATTACTTGGAAGACACATTTTTTATGTTCCTCAAATACCCAGTGTCAAACTAAACAAAAGTTCTGAAAGGTTTAAAACATTTCCAAATTTGGAGAAGTTAGTACACTCCCAGATTCAAGTGTGGCCTAAGAGCCAGGTAAGCAAGCATCTTTTTTTTCCTAACTTAAGTGTAAATTTTCACTTGTCAGAGGAGCCTGGTAAAATTAATTTACATTGCAGGGTTTGAATTCTGATGACTCCAGAGGGCTTTATAAACCTAGGATTCTATTTTCAGTCATCTTTCCTTATGAGGGGTAAGGAGGAGAACTTGAGTGTCTCTGAATCATTTTGAAAACTTTTCACCCAGGACCAAAAAGGCAAATGACAAATAGTGAAAAAGTGAAGAGACACATCTCATTGGTTTCGAATTCTCTCCTTCAACATCTAGAATCCCTGCTGACTTCAAAAGGAAACACTTGGACAAAAGTGGCCCACGTGGGAAGCAGGGAACTAGAAATGACCCACAGCTCTTAAGAGGGAGTTATCGATAGATTCTTGTCATCATAATGTCATTACTCTGTTTTCGCTGGATGAGAGTCTCTGCGGTATCATTTGCTCTTGGCTGACCATATAACATAATTCTCCTCCCTTTAGTAATTTCACTGCTAGAAAAAATCTGGGAACCATCTCGAGAAATGATGGAAAATATTTATTTTTCACTTAGAATTGTTTTTAATGCTCCTATTGTCAAAAATTATTAACAAAAAGTGTGTGAGCCAACCATGGAGGATTTTGGCAATATGAACGCCTATCTTGAGAAAAATCAAACTATAAAATTTAACAAGGTGTTTACAGATAGGTCCAGAACCACAATATAAATTACCCCATCATATCTCAAACCTGGAATTTGGCATTCATAGTATAACTCAGAAATATTTTTATTCTTTTATTCTACCAAACACTTTTGTTATTTAATTCTTTCATAATTTATTGATTAATTAACTAAACTCATTTTCTAATGGTGGGACTAATGAGTAGATATGCTAGAGACAAAGCATATTTTGAGTTTACCAAGACATTTTTTAAAAACCTCTTTTGATAATTTTGCAATCAACTTGGAAGAACAAGAATTTTGCAGTTACTGTACTTAAAAGGCTGAGCAAATGCTTCCCAAGCATCTTGAATATTTGGGTTGGTGGCAAGATGGAGGAAGGTTTCTAGAGGCGTGTGGAAATATGTCCTTCCCCTGCATTATAGTAACACGTCAGGTGCAGACACAATGGTCAGGCTCATTAAATTTAAATAAAGCAGCCTCTCAGTCTGGGAAGAGGATGGATTCTGGAATTAGAAAAATCAGTTTGAATTCTGGCTCACCACTTATGATCTATGTGATTGGGGGCTAACCACTTAGAGTCCCTGAGTTTTGATTCCTTTATCTATAAAATCATTTTCTTTAAGAGAAAAAAAAGGGAGGGGGATATGTATTTATGCTTGGTACATGGAAAGTGCTTATAGAGAAGGACTCACTATCAAATCTGCAGATGGTCCAAAGCTTGGGGTAGGGATGCTATATCACAGAATTAAGGTTCAAAATTATCATGGTATAATAGGAAGATGAACTCAGATGGTGATGAATATTATAGTGGGAAGAAAAATAAAATTCTACAGTTAGTGGGGTTTTTTTCCCCTTTTGGTTCTAAGTTCAGTTGTACCAGCATAGAATGGAGAGCTTATGTGGAAAAGTTTCTGAAGGCTTGAATGATAGGAATTTACTATGGAGACAATAGTAGGATATGGACACTGAATTATCAGGTGTAATCTTGTACTACAGAAGCATATGTTGTATATAAATCAAGGAAGTTAACTAGCCTAATGCACTGTGCCATGGCCATATCCCATTTGGAGCACTGCGTTTGGTTCTAGGTCTTGTATTTTCAAAAGAATATTTACAAAATAAAGTAAACCTTGAAAAGGAAATCAAAATGATGAAAGGCTCATACAAGGAAAAGATGAAGAAGCTAGCAACACATATAGGTGGTAAAAATCAAAGAGTAATAGCAATTAATACATATTGAGTACTTATTATGTGCAAAGTAGTCCAAGATACATGGTTATAGTCTCATAATTTTTAAGGGTTGAGCCAGGTTTCACCTCAGTAGTCCATCCCCAGATCTGGGAGAGATACTGAAGCAATTTTCTAAATATATATTTCTAATCTCTCTCTAACAGGATCATGGTAAGACTTCACTCTCCCAAATATTTTGAAGTTGGACACGGACTGATGATTTGCTCTGAACAATGAAATGTGAGCATAAGTCATATTCATGACTTCAGTGTGGGAGTTGAAGAGTCTGTGTGCAATCTGCCACATGCTTTTCCCACCATGACTGTGTGGTCATGGAACGTCCATCAGTCTAGGTCTCTGGGGGGCAGTGATGAACAGAGCTGCCCTGCTCATCCACGCTGGCCAAGTAGCAAGAGCTAGAAATGAATTGTTATTGTTTGATTAAGGCACTGACATTTGGGGATTGCTTGTTACTGTGGCATTAACCAGCCTTTTCTAACAGATACACGAGTCCACATGCTTAAAATCATTAAAATATTTCAGAATAAGGAAATATAGTAATTCATATATTTCAACAAGTCAGAACTAACAATAGTTTATAGAAATTACAAGTGGGCAGATTCAGGCTTAATGTGATTTTTTAAAAGTAAAGTTGCCCTAAAGTTGCTTCATGAGGCAGAGAGGTCCCTGAAAATGGCAGTGAAGCCAGATGATCATTTTGCATCTATATAGCAAAATAAATGGTTTAATTAAGGGGTAGCTTAACATAGTAAGTATTTATGGAGCACTTCTAATGTGCCAGTCATTTTAGCCACAAAGATAAATCCGAATACATAACCTCTATCCTCAAGGAAATAATCATGAAGTACAGAAAGAGATAACCTATACTGTCTCTTCTAACTGTGATTCAACCAAATTAGAGATAATAACATGGCCTGAATGAGCTGCCAGCAAGCCCGAACGTACAAATAACCATGTAGCTCTAGAAATCCTGCTGATGCTTAGGTTGTATTATTATTTTTCAATTAGGAGCCGAAAGTATAGGGTTTACAAAAGGAAAGAAAACGAGAGAATTGCTGGGTTTAAAGGAGGAAGATTTTTCCTCTCTCTAGTTACCATTTTTAATCTTGCAAACCCGGCATATTATCTGGCTTACATCAGGGGTGTTCCAGCAAGGGGAATAGCACTGACTCACAGCAATTGTTACTGACCTTTTCCATCCCTTCTTCCACCCCTTAGAGTCAGGAAAGGAACATTTCAACACTGATCAACTCAGGCTCCTATGACAAGTGAAAGCTTGCACTTAAGCCTGAAGGGAGGTAATAACCATCCTACAAGGCCATTCTTCAGTTTAGAAATCAGTCAAACCCCTTCCAAAAGGTCTAAAGTTTTTACTAAAAGGGTATTTGAGCAGGGCCTAGAGGAATCCCATATCTAAAGATGAGGTGAAAATCACAGAGTGAGTGATTCCAAGGGACACTGACACTGATTCTCAATGGCACTTTTAAACGGGACTTGCTTTTCCCTGGTAGTATCAATAGTTAAAGGTTTGTTTATTTTTTTTATATTTCCAAAAATCAAACAGTTGAGAGAGATATGCTTTCCTTTCCCTGGTTCTCAGCATTTTAATGGAAAAACATCTAAAACTTGGGTAAGCATTAACTCTAATTGCTCTGAGGCAGACATTTCCATTTCAGGTTATTATTCATAACAGTATTAGTGCAGAATAATATATGCAGCTGGATTCCGCAGCCATTATTTAGACAAGGGTGACGTATCTGATTACTATTGTCCCCAACTCAAAAGCATCAGTTCGAACTTTGAATACTCCAGCCCTGCCCAGGCCCTGAATTTTCTGAACTAGGATTTTAATTTTCTATAAAATAAATAATTCAGGGCAAACTGGATTTCAATGCTATGCCTCCAGCTATTCAGTGTGACATGAGTTTCTCAAAAATACAAAGACAAGAAATTGGCTTTGGCACATGTAAGAGCAGCAGGGAACTTGCAGCTTATGCTGCTTCAGTGCACCCCTCATACTGTCACCTATTTTCAAAAATACAAGGATATTCTTCCGGAGGCAGCTGGATCTCTGTGGTACCCAATCTTGTGCCAAGCTCGGTACACGAATACACACCTTACAAACACAGATGTGAAATACTGATCTAGGGCAGAAGCCGGGCATGGAGATTCCTGGATTTCAGTCTAGTGGCTCCACACCCTAAAGTTTCAGGGACAGAGCTGATGCTTGAAGAGTGAGAGGGGAGACCTCCCACCCTGTACTTTTATCTGGGCACTATGGAGATGACCCCATTTTCCCAGCACCAGTTTGCCCTTTGCCCTGTTGACTGAGTGGAGATTTCATCTAGGGCCAGAAAAGGGACCAAGACAATTGTGTCCGGTTACTCAGACGAGAGAAGGGCTGGAAATCACTAAGCCTTCCTGGGCTGGTCGGGCTGACACACCCACCCAGCACCAATGGCCCGGGGGTGCGACAGGGAGGCAGGGGGACCCGTGCACACAAAGATGCTGCAATCAGGGACACGCGTGAATCCTGGTCAGGGGCTGGGGGGTCACTGTACACCCAGCAGAGTATGTCCTTTACCTCCTCCTAGTCCCCCATCCCCGTGCAAAGTGAGCAAAAGAAAGTTGCGCCTGGGACATGGCGCCCCCGGCTGAGCGAGGAACAACAGCAGACGGATAAGAGACCCGGGCCCCCCTACCTTGTCCTTGGGGCCGAGGTTCTGCAAAACCTCCTTGCCAGTGGCGCTCCGGATCTCCACCCCAGCGGATGCAGGCGACACGGGCGCGGGCTCCCTGCTTTCCTCCCGGCCTTGGCCCCTGCGCGGGGAGTCCTCGAGCCCGGGTCGGCTCCCCGGGGTGCGGCCGCTGCCCTGGCTGCTCCGGGGAGTCTTTGCGCCCCGCTGCCCTACGCTCAGGGCATCGAAATCCAGCGTCTTGCTTTCGAAGGCTCCCTCCACGTTGCAGAACATGCCTCCGTACTTCTGCCGCGGGACCTGGTCTGTGGTGCCCGGCCTGGCCAGGTACACGGGCAGATCATCTTCGTGGGAGCTGTCCCAGCCTCTCCTGCCCGAGGCCATGGTTAGAGAGCGACAGAGGCCCGCGGGTTTTCTTTCCCCCAGGCAGAAAGGGCAGCCGCCGGCAGCGTGCGCCGAGCCACAGTGACTGGGGCGGGAGGAGGCGCCTGAGCCTTCGCGCCAGAGGCGGCAGTGCTGCTCCGGTTCCTGCCAGTCCCCAGCCAGCCAGCCAGCGCGGCGCAGGGGCCGGAGCAGGGCGCGCTCCGCTCGCGGGACCCCTCGCCTGGCCGCCCCTCCTCGCGCACCCTGCCCCTAACGTGGCCTCACGGGCTTACACGTCCTGGTTGTCCATCAAAAGCAGGAATCTCAACTTGACGCGCGCACACACTCACACACTTCGCCCAACAAGTCCCAGATTCACACTCAAGAACTTGCCTCACTCACACATGCATGTAAACCCTGCTTTACCCACTCCAACTCTCGAGTTTGGCTCACCAACTCGTCTTTCTGCTCGTCTTATGCATGTCAATCTAGTTGACTCAGAGGTGTTCATTTCAAAGCCAAATACTGATTTATACCCCCCCCCACCACACACACACACACACACGCACGCGGATTTATCAGATTTACAGTCCTAGACTTTGCTTACCCATAATCCCAGGCTCGTTTTATCCTAATCTTAGAATTGTCTCACAATTGCTCCTAGTTCTAGAATCTGCCTCACAAACCTGCACCCTCAAATAAAGAACTCCTGAATTGGTTGAAGGAAAAAGAGAGAGACCCTCTTACTTCAATGACAATCACAAAAGCCTCTAATTGACTCACAGACAAAGCTACACTTACACCATTCTTACCTCATATGTAGCACCCTAGATTTTGTTTTTTACCCATCCTTAATTTGCCCCACAGACAATTACATTACAGATCACAGATATGCACGCATCTCTAGATTTTGCCCTGCAAAATACTCCTAATACAGTCTCAGACCACAAAATCCAGCCTAATACCTCATACGCTGACTCAAGCTCAGATTTACCTCAATCATAACCCTACACCTGGGCTCACACATGAGCCAAGATTTGCCTCAAAATGCACAGCCAAAGACTTCGCCTTCTATGTTTAAAAAAAAAAAAAAAGAATTTTATTTATGTATATGCAAGCGCTCACAACCTCATCCTCTCCCTTACATCCGCCCACATACACTCTAACCCAGACATTGCTACATAAGCAGGGTCCAGAAACCTCAGGGTTTGGATGGCATCTGTACACACAGCCTAATCCTGGAACCTGCAATGCCAGCGTTAAATTGGGCCCCCCCTCAGAAATTCACTCTTTACTTATTTATACATCCAACATGAATTGAGTGCCTTCTACTCTCTTCATGAGATACTAGAGCAATGGTGTTAAACAGGGCAGATGGGGGCTTGTCCTCACTGAGAGTATAGTTTACAGCCACCCGCCAAGGTAATCAGTCATTCGCCATTATGCTCAATGTACTAAACTTTATTTTTTGAACAGCCACATCATAAGCTCCATAAAGGCAGAGATCTGATCTGTTTAGTTTACCTTTGACTATCTTGAGCCTAGAACACCTACAGGCACGTAATAGGCAGTCCATAAATCCTTTTTGAATAAATGGATAATGATGGTGACAATAACAACAATGGGGAACATTTATGGAGCTGTTGCTATGTGCCAATCACTATTATAATTGTTTCACGTATACTGACTAATTCAACGCTCATAAGCATATGGCAGTCTTCTTTGTACACACAGACACAATCGTGGAAAGCATCTGCACTGAATTCGATGACCTGAAACTCTGAACTCCAGTTCCAGAGGGTAAATTGGATATTGGAAAATGGGATCTTAGTGGCAGGTCTGTGACTGCCTTGAAGGTTTGAGAAATGGAAGTGGACCTGAACTTGGATCAAAGACAAGTGTGTTGACACAAGTTATACTTAACTCCAGTGAGGAGAAAGGCACTTGCTAAACTGCCTGTCACTATTAAAATTCTTTGTGATTTCTTAAGCTGACTTTTTGTGAGCAGCTGCTCCTTTTAGATAAATGCTGACTAGTATGGACCCAGAATTTCATGTGAAAAATCAGTAATATAGGCCATTTCCCCCTTTCTTGCTCATTTAGGTTATTTCCAACTTCTTTCCCATTGTTGTTAACCTCTTCTCCGCTTATTTATTTACAGGCTTTTAGGGGGACACTTTCTATATGTCCAACACTGTCCTGGCTTCCTTCCTTTGTGGATCACAATTCTAGTGGGGCAGAACAGACAGTAAATAAGAAAGATCAGATCAGATAGTCACATGAGCTATGAAGAAAATAAGACAGCCAACGTTTATGTTGGCTGGTCAGGAAAGACTTAAGTCTTCGACTCCTAACTCGCTATAAACACCACTGGCACCAGCACTGTCAGCAAGGACAATAAAGATATTAACTAACATTTATTAGGAATTTATTCTGTGCCAGGCTCAGTGCTGAGGACTTTTCATACAATCTCTTGATTAATCTTAATAACACTACAAGTCAGGTACAATTATTATTATTATTATTTTACCAGCGGGAAAGCTGAGGCTCTGAGTAAATGCCCAAGTAAATGACAGACTCATAACTGGAAGTAAAATATATGTGCAAAAAGTATAAGTTTTCCTTGGACAGAGGTACATTCTGAATGTAGATGCATGCATGTATGTGCTCATGCGTGTGTGGGCGCATGGGCATAGATCAGCCCCATTGTTATAGCTACATTGCCTCACCATGATGTCTGTTGCAATGTATATGCTCAATAATTACATTTGTTGATGAAACATATTCAAACTCAACAGCTATGTATGCACATATGCATTTAATTAAAGCAAAGCGGCCTTTTAAAGAAGACCTAAATGGGAATAACTGATCTGACTTCAGTTCTGCAACTATGTGGCCTTAGGCCAAATGTCTTACTTAACTTCTTAATGTCTGTCTGCTTCATATTTGCCTCATCCATCTAAAAGGATTATTAAGCATTTCAGTCCTTGAGTAAGATGTTGTGCTAAGAATTTCATATGCATTGCTCTAATTTTCATATCAGCTCTATAAATTTGGTGTGATTGTTAGTCTCATTTTACCAGTGGAAAAAACATGGCCTAGACAAGTTAAGCTCCTTGCCCAAAGTATCACAGTTAACACTTCCAGCTGGAATTCAAACCCTCTACTAGCTAGTTCCAGAGGCTGTGCTCTTAAAAACCATCCTACGATAGAGTGTTTTTGTAAGGATCCAAAGAGATAATATACAGGAAGACTAGAAGTAAGGCGTTAACAAATGAAATAATTCTAAGTGTCCCAGTCGTTCTTGGGCAAAGGTTAACTTTAATCAAGACAGAAAGGACTATCCTATCTCCTAATAAAGGCATCAGCCTCATGAACATATGGCAATTCTGTCTCGTCTCTCCCCAGTAAGGCAGAGGATAAGATGCTTATGACAGTCACTAACGTAAGAGCAGCATTATGTTTATGGCCACCTTAAGTCAGACTTCCCAGGAAAGGGGCCATCCAAAACAATGTGCAAACAGCAAGCTATTTCTATAACATGGGCAACAACTAGAGCTTTCAACTTTTCACATACCAGATCAAATTTACATTTCCTGTAACTCTGCAGTAAATGATTTGCCACTTTGCTTTGAGATGACTTGTGATGTGAGCCCAAAGCATATCCGATCGTAACTTTAGGGAAATGTGTTCTGGAGGCGTCTTCTATTACCTATAGATCAGCAGAAGGCAGAAACTGCTAGACAATAAGCAGTGGCATGCACAAAGCAATCCTGATATGGCAGCCCAAAGAATATCTTTTACGTAAAATGAATTGCACTGCATTCTTATAAGGCAAAAATCTCCCCAACAGAAGATAAAATTTTAATATTCACTAAGGCTGTGCCTCCAAGGAGAAAATAGAGGAGTTATGCAGTTTACCTTGACTCAACACTGAATTTAAATATTTTTGATCAAAACTCACCCTCTTTTTCTTCCTTGAATTGCAGAATTTGAACTTATTTTACCTCTTTCCTACTTTATGGGTAAAGAGATTAGAAACCTCATTTTTACCCTACCGATGCCATCTATGAGGTAAGCTTTGCAGAATAGTCAGCTCTCTGCCTGATAAAAGTGGTCAATAAATATTAGTCTTCCATATTAGTCCTCAGAGTATGTTTAGATGTATCATAAATATCACACAGTTTGTAATAATGAGCTTTCCCATGTCCTGTAAATTTAGTTTTGCAGGGTTTTAGAGAAATTGACACTATAATAATATTTAGTAGATATGTTAAAAAATGACTGCTATTTTCCATATACCTTTGCCGAACCCTAAGAATTTTCCTGACAGACCACTACTGAATTTCAGCTCAATATTTGGTGACTAAAATGTGACTAAAAAGAAAGTTGTTTTTCAAATATATGCACAATGCTAAAATCAAATTATGAAATATTTTTAATAATCCCTATTGTGCATGTAGAGATAAATCCCTGCTATTTTATCATATAGACATGTAAGGAAAACTTGTAAGAAAATATATAAAAAATATCAATAGGAAACGAGTTATAATAAGATTTTGAGTAACTTAGTTTCTTCTTTCATGCACTTTTATATTTCCCCAAATTTTTATAATCCCTGTGATTTACTTTTATAATCATAAAGAGTGTCACTTTTAAATGTGTGTACAGGATGTTATTTTAGGTAAAAATACATTTATTGAGCATGTTGAAAATTGCTGATGGAGAATTATTAAACCAAGCTGTTAGCTCCTGTCCCTATTATGAAGATCTATTATCTAAAATGAAAAATAAAAATAAAAGGAAGTTAAATTCCTCATCAGAGTCAAGTTATCACCTCATGCAAAGCACCTCAGCAGTTAGACACCTGAGTGAGAAAATGGTCATTATAATGAAGGCATGAAACGAGGGCTTATAAATGTCCTCCAGGCAAATCCTTTCCACCAAAGGATTAGTTAATAAGATATGACATAATCACCTTCCTAGTAGGGAGTTGGGGTTTTCTTCTCAGTTTCATATACTGGGTGTCTCTCTTTGATGTTATTATTCTCAAATGTTCGGAAGCCAATGTCAATCACAGAATTTCCTTTTGCCTTAAGTGAGAAGGAGACAAATGTTAAATGCTGACCAATATGATAAAATAGATATTCGCTTTAAATGCTCTAATGCTCTAGTTTCCTTGCTGCAGGTTCACAGGTGCAATTTAATCTCCTAAATGAAAATCTCTAAGTAAGGATCAATCAGTCAAATTATAGGATTAACAGAAACAATGACAACAACAATAAAAAGCAAACAACAACAAAACAACCCATAACCTGCCCAACCCCTTTACCAGCTGCAATGGTTCACAACATGTTCCCAAGGTTTTAAAAAATGTACTTGTTATTTTCCCAGTTACTTTTCCTGTTTTTCTTTTTGTTCATTTACAAAAAAAACTCATTGTTTTACATTATTGTTGTAACACTCACATTCTGATTATTTTAAATAAAAACAATTCTCTTGCTTTTTGCCATCCAAAAAGAAAAATAACAGTAATTAATCCTTGTTTATTTCTCCCTCCTTTCCTTCCTTGTTTTTCAATGAAAATGTTAAAACTATAGAAAAGCAGAGACTCATTTAACAAATTCCCACGTACTCACACTCTAGAATTTATAAATGTTAACTTTTTATCATACTTTATATCATGCATTTTTAAGTGATAAAGCACACTATAGTTCAAGTGCTCATTACCTATTCTGCTCTCTCTTGCTCCCTCTAAAAAAGAACCACTAACCTCTATTAATGTTTCTTTCTTCTAAGGACCACTATCTGTTGGAATCTGATCCTTTAATTAGGATTTTTAAACTCTTTTATCCCTTACTAAATAAGTTACTGTCCTAGTTTAATTATTTGCTTTTAAGAATAACCATGATATGTCTGATATAGAGATGCCCCTCACTCCTAGAAATCTAAGGCTTGCAGTAATAACATTAAGGTTTCTACCGCTAAAATAAAGGTGATCATAACTCTTGCATCAGGGCAGAAAATGCTCCACTCAAACTCTCAGAGAAAGTGTGTGTCTTCAGAACTCCGGGTTCCTGAATCAGCTGATACAAACTCTGTTAGAAACATGCTCGAAATATAACCATTTTGCCATTATAGAGAATATTTTTTTTTGTTATTATAGCTTAAGTGGCTCAAGAAACTTAGATATGAAACTTACATTTAATATTTAGAAAGATAACTTTTGTTTTGGTATTTCCTTGAGCATAAGCTATGTAATGCTCAAAGAAAGGTAGTCAAATAAAGTGACAATCTGAAAAGAGAAGCCCCTTTCTTTCCAGACAGAAATTTGCTGGCTCCACAAGAGTAGGACACATCCTGCCTCCAACATGACCAGCTAACAGGAAAGAGTATGAATGACAGATACTAAGAGATATGGAAGGGAAAAAAAAATAATGAATAATTTTTTCATTGAGAATTTGTAGTGATGTAGAGATTCAGAAAACATAAGGGCATTGGGAATGCCTTCTTATTCCAGTGTTTTTTGTTTGATTTCATTTTTCTGTTAATAAATAACTCGTTGTTTAGGCAGCTCCCTCGCTTGCCTTTTTCCTCCAGATCTTTCATAATTAAGACAAATGGATAGGAAATGGAATCTGTTCAATGTTTCAAACTTTTATATTGATTTATATTGGAAACATGGAGGAAAAAATATGTATGTAGACAATTAGTTTAATCATATAGCCCCAATTTCCATTTCTTATTAAGAAATATCAGGGTATTTACATGGAGTATGATATGTTTGGAAAAGTCATGGATTTGAAGTGAGACAATCTGGAGTACAACTGTGGGTGCACCACTGGCTGAGTGAATTCAGGGGAATAAACTCCCTTTCTGCTCCCTCATCAACAAAATGGGAATAAAAAGCTGTGTTGTTGGGAAAGAAAAGTAGGATGCTGCATACTGTCATAATTTTTCTCCATAAATGTTATTTTCTTCAGAGGTTCACTTCAATTTCTGTGACCCAATAGGTAAACAACAAACACATGTCGAATTAATGCTATCTGGAATTTTTTGTTTTTTAGTGGTAGCTAGAACTGTATGCAGTATGTAGCTAATGATTACTAGTCAGCCTTAGGCATGACCAAAGTGAAAATTTATTCTGGAAAACCAAGGCAGATTAACTTTTGTTCCAATCCTAAAACCAGACATTTGTCTCCTAAACGTATCCTAAACCAAAGGTATAGTCAGATGTATATGAGAAACTTAATATATAAAAATACACTGAAAATAACAAGATACAGGTAAATGTTTTAAAAGACTGATATTTTAAAGTAGAGCTCATATTAAAATCAACTCAATTTTAACTATATGACATCTAACAACTTTTAATAATTCTTAACATTGGCTAGTCAGTAGGAATTATAACATTTAAAGTATAATGTTAACTTGCTAAAATGTTTATTTCTTATCAAAAAATAATCAATATGACTATATGCTGAAATAACATACTATAAGGTAATTAGTTGTAGCAGAAAGGATTTTTTGGCTATAAAATTTATATCTGCAAGAATATATATATTATAGTCTTTTGCTATAAGACTGACTGATCAGTTCTAGGAATAACTAAAGTATATCGAGATGGACTAATCTAAAATTCTCAAAACCTTACATTTATTGAATACTTAAGTTAGGAGTGTTATCAAAAGAAAATTCGAAGTTAAATACTATGAAAAAATTATAGTAATTATCTGGTGAAATATTTTACTTTTAATATAATAATTTATTTTTATAGCTTAATTTTAACTAAAAATTAACTATCAAACTAAAAATCTGACTTAAGACTTA
The DNA here is from genome assembly GCA_028627145.1 of Eidolon dupreanum. Lineage (NCBI taxonomy): Eukaryota > Metazoa > Chordata > Mammalia > Chiroptera > Pteropodidae > Eidolon > Eidolon dupreanum. Next base: position 19,418,819 of record CM053515.1, on the reverse strand, counting down.
AGACCTGAATGGGATTTACAACACATCTATAACATTGTGGTAAGTCTGATGGATGAGACCTTGAGAATTACCCTTATAACAAAATATAATAAGGATGTAATATTGTTAGCTGGATTATTCATTGTTATGAATATAATTTTTGACATTGGCTGGCAAGCCATAACTTATTTAAAAATTCAATAATCACTAATTAAAATATAATCTTAAATCATATAATGATGATTAATTTCACTATTTAGATTATTACCAGTGCTTTTTATACTGGATACTGAGAAATCTTTAATTCATTTAGGATAAGGCATAAATAAAACCTTCCTACAGGAAAGGCTGATGCAATTTTATTAGAAATATAACTATTTCTATAAATCTTTAAGTATTCTTCCCAAAATTCTGTATACCTGATGACATGGAAATCAAATTTGCTTTTCTTTCTTTCTTTCTTTCTTTCTTTCTTTCTTTCTTTCTTTCTTTCTTTCTTTTTTTGTTACTTTGAAGACATCGAGCAATGTTTAAGAAACCACTTTGAAATTTGTTCTTGTTAAAAAAAAACTGAATTTTTTCATTAGTCTTATTCATCTTTTTTCTTTTTGTATCCAAAGACCAGTTCTGTTTATTATCCTAAAATAAATCATATGCAGGAGAGACAATATGTGAGCCAAGTACACTCTCGCTGAGCTAAGGGAAGAGAACTCTCGAAAAACATAATAAACAGTCTGTTTAATCAATTCAGTTCATTACATATTTATGAGTACTTATTTTGTGCCAGGGAATATTCAAGGTGTTGTAGTTCATAATATAGGAGGTAAGACAAATATTCAAATGCAATGCACCTCAGACTGTAATAAGTGTCACAAAGGACAAGAGAAATACAGATTAGTAAAGGACTTCTGAAAAGCAAACCACGAGTCTCAAGGGGGAAGTTGGGTGAAGTCATTCCTAGCAGAGTGAGAAACAGTGGAGAACAGTGAACAATCCTGCTTGGCTGGAGAGCATGCTGTTTGTAGGGTAGTAATGGATAAGCTCAGGAAGACTGGACAGGGCTTGAATATGGGGAATCCTGAGCGAGAGAGAGGGGAAAAACTTTTTGATTAGGAAAATAAGTATATCCTGGGTCATACCTGCTTTGCAATATTAACCTTATCTATTGTCATGAGTGTTTCAGTTTGCTTTCAGATGTAAAAATCACTTCTGCCTCTGCCCCCAGCTCAAATTTCTCCTGAACTGAAATTGCTATTGAAATCATTTTTAGGACCTCCATTCTATTCCTAAAGACTTCAGTGCTTTCATAGACATCAATTCTCCTGATGCTATCACCTTCAGCTATCAGGATATAGATTTCTCATCCCTTGCTAAGTGGGTTTGCTAAATCTCAATGTGTAGTACAAGAAGTGTTTGGTGAAAGGTTTAGAAATGGGAGGCAAATTTTCACAATGGGAGGTTCCTGAATCTGTGTTATGTTTAGGATGAGAGTTGATTACTTTTTTTTTTTTTTTACAGCCCACAGCACCTGGTATTCCTAAGTGGTCTCCCATCCAAGAACTAACCAGGCCCAACCCTGCTTAGCTTCCAAGATCTGTCCAGGTTGGGCATGTTCAGGGTGGCATGGCCATAGACAAAAGAGTTGATCACTTTTTGTCCAGGGTTGCAGGTGAAGAACAATGGTTGGAAAACCTGTCATTTGACAGTAAAGCTTTCAGAAAGCTCAGAGCTGTGACTGATAAGATGAAGATTTCTTTCTTACTGTGGGTTGGGGTAGGATGTGAAATACAAGGTTAAATAATAATAGGCACCTGAAGAAAAGGTTTAATTCTCTCTATGAGAGTATTTTAGTTTTCTATTGATATATAACAAATTACCACAAATTTCGCAGCTTAAAACACCACATATATTATCTCATAGTTTCCATAGGTCAGGAATTTGGGTACAGGTTAGCTGGGTCCTCTGTTAAGGTCTCACTAAGCTGATCTTACGGTGTCAGACCAGAGTGAAATCTCATTTCAGTCTTGGGGTTCTCTCCCAAGCTCATTGGTTGGCAGCAGAATTCAGTTCTTTGCAGTGGCCAAACTTTGAGACATTTTTTTGTGGATTGTCAGCCAGGGACCACTCCCAGCACCTAGAGGTCACCTTCATGTCCTTGTCACATGACACCCTTCATAGGCAGTCCACGACATGTCTATTAGCTACTTCAAGCTTGGCATAAGATACTCTGTTGCTTTAGTCTTTGATTTCAAGTCTCACCTGATTTGATAAGGCCCACCATGATACTCTCCCTAATTTAAAATCAATTAAGAGCCTAAATTACATCTGCAAAATGCTTTCACTTCGGCACCTAGATTAATATTTGCTTAAAAAGTAAGAGAAAGTATATATAACCAGGGTAGTGGGACTGTTGGGGGCTATCATAGAATTCTGCTTGTCACAAAAGATATATACCAGGATCTTTAATAGGTAAGGATTCAATATTGATGCTCTTATTCCATTGAGAAAGTTGTTCAAAAGTAGGCCAGCCTGGCCATTTCTTATCTATCTAAACAACTTCTTCCACTGCTTAGCACTTAGTTCTTAAGAATTTACCAAGTATCAATATATCTACATTTATAGTATTTGAGTAAGGTGATAGAGATTTGATCATGATTAAAAATCATATTTTAATAGGAGAATTTTACTATATAATATTGAGAGTATCAATATGAATGCACAAAACAATGAGACAGTGCCTGGTAATCAGCAATAAAATATATATTGAGTTAATAAAATGTTTTGTCTTTTGTGGAGTGGACTTCTTTTGAAAGTCTTAGTGGAATAGTGGAAAGAACATGTTAGGGCATCAGGATTCTGGTTTAGGCAGCACCAGTTGCTAGCAGAGGCCTTTCAGACAGGCCACTGTAGGCCTCTGAATCTTAACAATTTGCACAGTGGGACAATAAACCAAACAGATAGATGATCTATTTTGCAAAGTTGCTATAAGGATTTAGCAAGATGGCTGTAAGGATCAAATAATAATAGTTGCAAAAAATGTATATAATATGAAAAATTATATAAAATTTAGGGATAGGTTCTGAGGCAAAATCTTGATGCCTTATTAGTTAGACAACGCCCGCCCCCCCAATATTTAAGCCAGGGAAGCCAAGTGTTATAAGCCAGAACAGTGGCAAACTCTTGCTTCATATGGTCACAATAAGATGATTTTCCCAGCTGTGCAGCCTTCATCAGACTGCTCCTACTAAGGCCTCGGCAGCCCCATTCAACTCTAGGTGCCCTCAGAAGTTCTCATGTCAAGGCTCAGAAGTAGTCTAAAGTTGGCAACTTGAGAACTTAATTTATGCACACATGGCCAAGTCTCCCAACTCCTCTGCAGGGGATTCACTTACAGGGCACTTTCCGCTGAGTTGAAATAAAAGTTTCTTCTGCCTATATCATTTTTAAAGGGGATGATGAAAGTACATAGAAGAGCATTCAGGAGTTAAACCTTTTATACATGTTGTGAATGTTAAAGAAATTCCTATAATTACACTAGAGCAGACTTAGTGGTATCTCAATGATCAGCAAATTACAGTCTATGGGCCAAATCTAGCCAAATGCCTTTTTTCCTGTGACATACCAGCTGGATTTTTTTAAAAAATATTTTTAAATAGTTGAAAAAAAGACATTAGAAAATATTTCATGACATGCGAAAATTTTATGACTCAATTTTCAATGTTCATAAATAAAGTTTTATTGGAAGAGAATCATATTCATTTGTTCACATATTGCCCATGGCTACTCTCACATGCCAACAGCAGAGATGAATAATTGCAACAGAGACTTTGTAGTCCACAAACCTGAAAATATTTGCTGCTTTGCCCTTTACAGCAAAAGTTTGCCAACCCTTGATCTGTAGCACAGTCAGATTGATGTATGTGAAGAAAGACAGGTTCTTGTCACTTTTGGAAATGTTTATAAAGTACAGTATTTTTAGAAGGCAGTTTGACAATAGATATTAAGAAATCTGCATAAGATGCTTCTGCCAGGTATTTCTACTGCAAGTGGAAATACCCAGGGCACATTCTCAGAAGCCATGTTCTCTGATGTCTCTGAGACCATCTCTATTGAAACTGCTGTGTTGCCTCCACTTCCTAACTTATAGAGGATTCCCAGCTCTCTTCCCTGTCTACAGGGTGTGAGTGAAGGAGCCTCTGCAGGAACTGTTCTTTCAGCACCACATCCCACAGGTCTCAAATGCAGGTCACACACCTGAATGCAGACTGTAACTGATGAATACTTCAAAGAGCAAATCCTTTCACCTCCCAGGATTCTCTGTTTTAAATGGTAATAGTCTCATATCGATTGCCCCTCACATGACTCTGTTTTCTTCCTAACACTAGAATACTCGGACTTATTCTAAATTTTTTTTCTTTGAAGAGTGTGCTTTGACTCTCTTTGGGGAAGCAAATACTTATAGTTTTACAGTCAAAAGAGAGATTGTGCACCTAGTCTTTATGGTCTAGCATCCTGTTTTGGCCTCATTATGTTTTAAGCCAAAACGTCCTCCTTCAAATTTTAACATTAATTTCAAAGAGTTGAAATTTCGTGCCATATGTCAAGAAGGACCAGAAACCTGGACTGGGTTTAGCAATTTAATATATCCAGCTGCCTCCTATTCTTGTTTCTAAATATGAAGCAAATTGGTGTTTTAGCTAATGTTTCTATGTCTGTTAAATGTAGAGTCTGAGAATGACCCAGGAAAATTTAATAATGAGAGAGAGAGTGAGTGAGTGAGTGAGTGTGTGTGTGTGTGTGTGTGTGTGTGAGAGAGTCATTGATTAAGTAAACCAGGTCTACATGTTCCTGCCATTTTGTACCAAATAGTTTTTGGTTCCACTTCACAGAGGCGGGCAATGTATGGATTTGAAATATGACATGGGATGTAGCCTACGTGGTTTAGTGTTGATTACAGAAATTGAAATTCCCTTATTTAAAAAAAAATTCCTATGGCTCTACCAGATGTGTACACTATGCATAGTCAATGTGTCAGTCATTGTGGTACAGGGGCTCCCAACATGATGGAGGAGACAAACAAATTGTAAATGAAAATATAGCCTAAATGCTATCAAAAGGATCAGCTCAGACATGGGACACAAAAAGCCATCTTTGGAGACTGAGAGAAACCCAATTCTAAAGAATGAGTAGGGAGAAACAAAGTAGTCTTGAAGGAGCATGCTGCTGAAGAAGATTCTGTGCAAGAGATCAGAAATAAAAGATAGTATGGTTGGTTCTTGAAACTGCAAACAGTTCCCTATGAGCAGAAGGGGAGGAGCAAAGAGTGTGAGAAATGAAGTGAGTAAACATAATACATGTGTGCAAGTACATATACATAATTTTTAACGTGTGAGAGGTTTTATCAGTTTAAAATTAATACAGAAAGTCTAGAAGAGGTAGTGAAAAGGAAAGAAGAAGCTATATAGAATATCTGGTGCCTGGTATGCCCTCAATAACTGTTAGCTATTATAGTACTAGAAATCCTAAGTTTAGGTTTTCTAAGATGGATACTTCATTGCTCTCTGATTTGAGCAAGAACAAATGGCAGAATCTGGGTGGGTAAAGAAGAAATTTAGTGTAATGGTTAAGAGCCAGCATACTTGAATTCAAATGCAGACGTTAAATGTTAGCTCTGTGCCCACGGGCCAGTCGGTAACCTCTCTCTGCCTATTTCCTCCTCTGTAAAATGGAGACAGGATACTTCACTCACAAAGCTGTTGTGAGGATTAAATGAAATAATATATGTAAAATAATGAGCAGAAATTGGCTGGCATAGAAAATGGTTGCTCATATCATTAGGAAAGAAGACACAGGACATGTGGCAGGGATTGGGGAACATTCCCAGAAGATGCATGGTGATAAGGACAATTGTCTCAGCTGGGCATGAATTGGTCTTGCTGTGTCTGGGTCTGTTTGTAAAGAATAATGCTGCAGATGAATAGGCAGCCAGCCAAGATGTCTTGATCTTCTGCATTGGTTCTAGCCAGGAAATCTCCGAGTGTGAGTAGAATGTGAATCACCTGCTTACTGTAAATTAATTGTTATCATTCACTCAGCAAAGAGGGGAAAATGCTTGGTCAGAATTAATCGTCCTTTAAAAAAAAATCAGTTATTTTAACTTCATTACATTTGAATATGGTAATGAGGCATTTGTCACCTTTATAACTCTTTGTGTGAGAGAGTGTCTATTGTATAATGGAAAAGGATTAACATATAATTTTAAGAGTGTGTTTTTTCTTTTTCCATATTTATTGAAGGTAAAAAATTGTTGCTTGCCCCCACTTTAAGGATAAGGAAACAGGCTTTGAGTCTTAAGTGATTTATAGTAAAATGAGGTTAAAAATCCAGATTTTTCTGATTCTAACCAATGACTGTCAGTTCTGGCTGCATATTAAAATAAGTTGGAGGACGTTTTTAAACTACTGATGGCCATGGCCTACCCCCAGAGAGTCTATGGGGTCGTTCAGGACATTTCAAAAGCGGGTTTGATAGCTGGGAGAATGAATTCGACCATTTATGCTGTACTGGGGAAAGGGTAGGGAATAATATTTCCCCCTGACCTTTGCAATGAGTCACCGACAGCCTTAAAGTGATGACTTTTCTGCCTCTTCAGAGCACAAATCCCTCTGAACATTCTAAATAATCAAAACATTATCTAACACTTGAATGAACTTGGTCCACATTACTTAACCAGTTAACCTTAAAGGCTTCTTCAAATGAAAGATGAACCCATTTCTCTTTATTTATTTATTTTTAATGGACTGAGAGACAAGAATTTTGACAAATGGTCTCTTGTCATTCTGTGAAACTGCAATGATCACATACTCTGTGGCTCCTTGCAATCACTCTCCCCTTCCCCGAATTACACTCACTCACGTCAAGTGCTGACCTTGGAGGAGAAACTGAACAAAGGCTGAGTCAAAATCCCTTGTCCCTTCCATGTCCCTATTGCCTACTGACTGGAAGAAATGATAAAATTATTTCATTCTTTTGAAATCTTCTAAAGCAGGAAGTCTTAAATTTGGGTTAATCTTGAGCCTTTTTACGTAACTAATGAAAGTAAGGCCCCAGAAGAATTTATTATACATGCTTCAAATGTTTACCTCCCTTGACCTCTTAAGGGACCATGAATTCATAATTAAGAAACTTGACACTATGAGAAAAAAATAAATACGGTTTTCATCTTTTATCTACGGAGATGGGCACATAGTAGAAAAGCAGATTCAAACTGAATTCAAAGAAATTGATAGAAAACCAATTCAAAGCTAAACTATGTACCAACATCTTTTAAAAAATTTGTTCTTATATTAACAAAATGAAAACATTTAAAAAAGCCCTTTGGTCCTAAAGGAAAACAACCCAAGCACCGCGATTGTTTCCCTGAAATATAATTTCTCTCTTATGAGTGTAGTTCAGAAATTAACATGTGTTTGTAGACAAAGGCTGCTTCTCTCAATCTGGCTTCCTCAAGCAATTTGACACTTCCTTTTACTACCTCTACTACTTCTGGGTTCTTTATCTTCTTTTTTATCTTTATGTTCTGGACATCCAATTACAGATACCCATGAAAAAGCTTTGGTATTGTGGGGGTTCAGAATGAGGCACCCCAAGATATGCTTTGGTGGTGTGTAGATTACTTTGAGCTAAAGGCAACTGTATCCACAGACTCAAGAGAAACTTCTGCCCCCTCCCTCTAACTACCTAGAATAACATGAATTAGGGGCCTCGACCATAATAAGCTATTATCAGAGATAATTTCTTTTGACCTGTCTGTAGGGCAGAGCAAACTTCTATTTACTAAACATTTGTTCTTATCAGCCTGCAAGGACCCTTTGAAGCCCGCAAAGTAACTTATGTCATCCCCAGCTCAGAATGTCTTATATACCCATGTTTCTTTCCTGTCTCTGAACCTCTTGTGCATGCAGGGTCTCTGACTCTCACGTATGTGGGGTTCCCATACATACATATATATTAAACTTGCATATTTTCTTGCTAATCTGTCTTGTGTCTATTAATTATGAGACCAGCTGAGATAACCTTGTGTGTAGAGGAAAGTTTGTCCTTCCCCCACACTATTATCTGGCCAAGAGGGGAGATGGTGTAATGTAAGGTCACAAAGGACCCCAAAATGTCTCAGAAAATATTTTAGCAGGAATTGGCTAGAAAGGGATTTTTGATTGAGACCTTGAAAATGGGTCTCCTGAGATAGGAATAATCCTGATAATTGTGCCTCAGCTCCATTTTCTATTTTGAGTCAGAGAGGAGATTTTCTAAATTATCCTGGGAGAGTGGGCACTGGGGCGGTGTCTAAAAGTGAGAGAAAGAGAAACAGGAAAGACCTGCTGTCTCTTAATTCAGGGCCCTACTTTGAAAATCTGAGGACTAACATTTTGATGCTTTATTTGCAAAGTAAGACAAGATTGCAGAATAATAAGTCAGCTTGATTCTATCCCTTTCTATCATCTCAACTTGCTCTTCTATAAATGGAACTGTGGCTGTGAATATTTGAGATTGGTAAAATTTTGCTGTCTGTCTTTAACCTGCTAAGATTTAATGGGACCCAGAATTCACTTACATGTCTCCTTATTAAATAATAATAGTAGTAACTGGTATTTATTGAGCTCTTGCTATATGACACACATTGTTTGATGAGCTCACGTAATCATTACAACAACTCTATAAGATAAGTACTATTATCTCCCCTGAGGCACAGAAAGGATAAGTAGCAACCTCAATGTTACAGAGTTTAGGCGGGGAAAGTGGTAGATCTGGATAGAACTTGAACTCACATAGTCTAATTGCAAATCCTGTACTCCTAACTATTACACCCTATTTCCTCTGACAGTATGCCTATCGGAAATGTCCTTGATACACCTTGATGATTTGAGCAATTTAATGCAATTCAACCTTGTTAATAAACAATTTTCAAAAATAGGTAAAATAATGACTCTCATATAGATATAAATATGAATATGTGACAAAGATTTTATTAACTCATAATGAGGAAACTAGAGATGTGCTAAACCACACACACAAAAGAAATATTTATACATCAGGAATATTGAAAGAAATGGGGATTGGAGGCAAATCTGGACTCTTGAACAACTAGGGTCGAAGTCAGTTGAACCTCCACTGGGTAGAAATTTGCATGTCTATAGACAAGTGTTATTTTACATTGTTATCAGTTATTTGCAGTTTCCAAAATCATAGCTCCTTAGAATTAGAGTAAGATAACACTTGAACGATATGCTATGGACAATGCATAGTTTTCTACCGAAGCACAAAATTTTCCCTAAAATACTTACAAGTCACCCTTGCTTCTCAAATCCAGAAAAAAATTTTACATCTGATAGGTGTAAAAGGCATTTTGAGAGATAGACAGACAAATAAAAATATCTTACAAATTACCAGAGCAGATACTTGTAAATAATTTCAATAAAGCAGATTGTTAAAGAATATAAATAAAAGAAGGAGAGATTCATTCAGCTCTGGGAACCTATCAGAATTTCTATAAGAGACATTTAGGGGAGGCAATCTGGTTTGATTAAAGAAACTGAAGGTTACTTGAAGCTGCTTTTATATACCACTTTACAAAAAAATCAGAAAAAGTAGATCACTTCTATTAAAGAATGCTACAGGGCTTGGTAGGGACCATGAAAGCCTCCCACAGCCATCTCATGTACTTCATTTGAAATATAAAAAAATTCCTTGGAGGAAAAGGCATTTAGATTAACCTGGAAGACAGAAGCACTATTCAGACAGAAGGACATCTTGATCCAAGGCACAGAGACCAAGGGAGGGGAGGTGACATGGGAATGGGAATGATGAGAAAGAGGCAGTAAGAGGAAGAAAGCTTGCCTCAACACCAAGCACTTCCTTGGCCTGTGAAGGTGCAGAAACCTACCAAGCTCCGTTTCCTGCCACAAGGGCCCTTGACAGAAGGATCCTCTCTTAAGCCCAGAGCCCTTGATCCCAGCATAAAAATAGATACGCAATATATATTTCTTGATTAACAAAAGTATGAAAAGAAGAAGAATGAAAGGAAGGGAGGAAGAGGAGAAAGAGAGAAGGGAGAACAGTGAACTTTATCTAAGCACTCTGCTCTCAAAAAGAAATTTCCCAAGTTTCACTGCTCCAGGGAAGAGCTAACCACAAAACACCACCCTTCCCACATAATTCAGTTAAGCCCTGTTGCCACTCTGTCTTTGTCTGCTTCCCTGCATGAAACCACAGGTCCCCATCCTTTTCTTTGATATGTTTTTCATTAATAAAATTTCCTTATTGCAATAGCCCAAATAAAATCATCTCTTTAATTGTCCTGTGCATTTTTTCTTTCTCAGTTGGAAAGAAGAGAGTTTAGGATGTAATTTCTGTGTTTGAAGAAACTTTCTGTGGGTCTGTGGGTTAATTCAGGATGAAGACATGCAAGCCTTTAATTTGTTTTAACTGCATCCTTTTTATATTCATGAAACAGCAGGGACCATGCTTCTGGCAAAGCAACAGATTATAATTTGACCAGGAAAGGGGAACCATTGCTAGTGGCTCTGGCATTTGCATCTCTGTTTTGGGGACACAGGGTGAATCCAGGGACTTGCTTGAATTCCCCATTTTTTTGAGAGTGTTGTTTCTTTCCTCTTGGACTGAGGTGAGGGGAAGATTTAAGTTGACTAAATTATAGCACCAACAAAGACCAGTTTGGGGTAATAGGCATGCATTTTTATTTATCCAAAGAAAGTGTTTAAGACATGGCTAAAGGTGATTGCCAGCAACAAAGCTACCTTTGACCTGCTTAAGAAAAAACAAAATCAGAGAATTTCCTGGAAGGATATGGTATAACTCAATGCTTCAAGGAAAGTTTGAAGTGCAACTCAGAGATATAGATGGTAGAAAATGGATTGACAGTGATGAATGAGTCCCTAGTCTTTTCAGCTTCACTGTCTTTCAGCCAAAGGAGAGGGTGCTGATTGGGAGGACTTGGAACATGCGCTTACCCTATGGCCAGGGGAGGTCCTAATGAGTTGATTAACAGTTCCACCAAGACTGTAGCCAAAGTAAAAGAAATTACACAGCAAAATGGAAGGAAGACAGGAAGGACTATTACCAGAAGGAAGAGACAAACTTTTCAGGCAGGAAAAACAGTAGCTTTATATGGAATTACTATATGATCAGTGATTCTATTCCTAGGTATATATATACCAAAGAGAAATAAAAACATACATCCACACAAAAACATACATCCACACAAAAACTTATAAATGACTACTCATAGCAGCATTATTCATAATAGCCATAAAGTGGAAGCAATCCAAATTTTCTAGCTGAATAATATTCTATTGTATGAATATACATGTATTAGTTGATGGAACATGAACTAATACATGTATATTCATACAATAGAATATTACTCAGCTAGAAAAAAGAATGGAGAACTGATACAAGCCACAACATGATTTATCTTGAAAACATCAGGCAAAGTGAAAGAAGCCATGCACATATTGTATGATTCCACTTATATGAAATGTCCAAGATAGACAAATCCATAGAGACAGAAAGTAGGTTAAGCAGATTAGTGATTACTTAGTGCTGAGGGACTGGGGAGTGGGAAGGATGGGGAGTAGAGATTGTCTAGTAATGGATATTGGTTTCTTTTTTGCGGGGGGAAGCTATTTTAAAATTATATTGTCATAAAGATTGCACGACCCTGTGAATATACTAAAAAATTCAAGTATACACTTTAATTGTATGATAAGAGAACTATTGCAATCATGAAATTGGTTCTAATTAACTTTATTGTTTGTACTTATATAGTAGGAAGAAGCTACTGGAGTGGATCTTAAGAGATAGAAAAGATAGTCATTGGTCTGTCATGGTTTCTGAAGCACAAATTACTCTTTTGAATTAGAATATTATTTTCTGATAAAGACAGCTGTCACCAGTGTGGTTCCTTAGTCAGCTTTGTAAGTTAGCAAAAATCAGTATGGATTATCCTGTCAATCGCTTCCAAATGCGTCAACCAAACTAAAACTGCCTGGAATGAAACATGCGTGGGACAGTGTGAAATACTGCAAAGAATGCAGGCTAAGAAGTGGGTGGTCTGAATTACAGCCACTGATATGCATTACTGTATACTTAGAAAAGACTGTAGGAAAGTTCCTTCCTTCTCTGGGCCTCGGTTTCCTGATATGGAAAGAGAGAGAGCTGAAATAGATTACTGGGTCCCAGGGACTTGTTTCTCATTAAGGGTTGTGATTTACTATTTCCTCAGAAAAAATTAATCTAAATTAAAAATGCACCAATATAAAAAAAATCTCTGGGTGAATAGGATGACTATTACACGGATATGGCAGAAATCATGATGCTAGTTTAAGAATTACTGAAATTTGGCAAATGCTATATGATACGGTCTGCTGTAACCTGGTTACTTGCAACCAGAGGTGGGAGAATCCATTGACTATAAACACCATTATTTTGTAAAGCTATCTTTTTCCCCATTTATTTGATTTATGACATTTTCTCAATAAGAATGGTATTAATAAATAATGATCATTTGTTATGTGTTTATTACATGCCTGTTCTGACAAATAAAGGGAAAGTTCAGGAAGATGTTATGACTGGCCTATGGCTTAGGTGACTGTGGAAGGCCTCCCTGAAGAACTGAGACTACAAGGGTGATGAGCTTTAAAAGGTGAAGGGCTCAGGAAACTTCCTGCAAGTGAAATGACATCTGTGAAGACCTGCAGTTAAAATTGAACATATAGCTCATTTTAGGAACTAATATATCCCATGTGTTTGGCACATAGAGAATGAGGGAGAGAGAATTACATCAGCTTCCAGTGCTTACTGAGCATACACCCACTTCTCACACTGTGCTAGGGGCTTTGCTCATTTCATTCAAGCCACAAAAAGGTTCTTTGGGATCAGCATTATTGCTCCATTTTACTGATTGGGACAGAGGTTTAAAGTCAATATGTCTTACCTGTGGTTGCAGAGCTAATAAGAGGGAAAGAAAGCCTGGTTGTGAACACAACCAGTTTGCCTCCAGAACCAGCATGTTAAGCCATCATGCAATACTACCTACTGACCGCACACTCATCACCTCAGCTTCTCCAAAGCATTCTCATCCCTTTATTTTCCTTGGCTTCAGCTAGGATGATAGGCTGATTTAGCAATAGGTTACATGCTCTGTGATCCTGGTCAGGAAGCTTCTTGTTCAAGTAAATAAGACACTTGAAAACATGGCCAAAGCTATTAAAATTTTATGAGCCAACTTTACCCAAGATTCTGTACTGGAGATGAATGTCAAAAGAACTTGTTATGAAATCATATCTTTTAGAACTTCCATATAATTTTCGTTAACACAGAGTTGAGAAAGGTAAAAATAACAATGTTTTGTTTTTACTGGGAAAATAATATAGTTTTATTTGGGACAATGATGGAAAAATAATGGTTTGGTCAGTTTTTGCCCCCACACTATGATTTGATGCAGAAAGGGCAAAAAGTCACTCTTTACTACATTCGTAAGAGGCTTGCTTAAAGTTGTGTAACATCTCATGGTTCAATGTGTGCTCCTCATAATAGAATAAATTTCTAATAATAACAAACATCACTCCTCTTATTGTTAATGATCCAGAATCCTTATTTCATACCTCCAGCTGTATTGTTATTGAATTAAGAATGAAGAAGGTAATACAATGCCAGAATTATACCCTATGCCATTCTAACTTCAATGGGTGGACCAAACGACCCAAACATGTTAATTCCAATCTAAACTGTGAAAGAAAGACCTCTTGTTAATGTTTGAGTTTAGTATATTACCATAGGAAAGTGGAAGGAAGGAAGGAAGGAAGGAAGGAAGGAAAAATAAAGGCAAGGTTTACTCATAATGTCTGAGGATTGGACCTATATTTTGGATAAAAGTTCCATCTTTTTGGCCTTTTCTTAAGAGACATTTTAGAATAAAGTCTTAACAGCTAAGGACCTCTATCATATTCTCTTAAATAGAGACATTCAGGAAGTTAGAAGATTAAAAACCTAAGTTTTTTTTATTATTATTATTATTCCAAATATGACTATTTTGATGGTTTCAATATTCCTCAAAGAGATGACTTGTGCATTTGAAAATTTTTGCTTCATTCTTTCTGGTTTTCATTTCTCTGTTTGCTCCATGATTAAAAGTAATTCAAGTTGTTAAAACAAACAAACAAAAAAATTGGCCAAGTAAATTTGAAGATCTCATTGGCTTTATTAAGTCATTTATAAATCTAGCAGCATGCCATCTAGCAACTAGAAAGGCACTAGTTGTACAAAATGGGAGATTTTTATAGGTAGAAAGAGGGTGGGGCTAAGTTAAAAGTGGATTTCAGGCAAGGGTCTTACAGGCAGACATCTCACTGGTGTGGACCAGGATATTCCAGACTGAGTGTTTTCAAATCTCACTACTGGGACAGGCTGAAACTGCAATTAGGTAAGGTGTTAGGTTTTGGTTTGGTGACTTGCCTCAGCAAAGGTGACTCCATTCTTACCTGCTTTTTTTTTTTTTTTTTTAAACAAAGCATATGTCTTGGTTAGGACTCTGGAAAGATGACAGGATGACTATTTATCCCTGTTTGCCCAGAACTGAGGAATTTCCCTGGATGCAGAACTCACAATACTAAAATCAGAACAGGCCCAGGAAAATGGAACAGTTGGTCACTCTAGGATTTTTTTTTTTTTGGCCTAGTTACAGACCTTTGCTTATATAAACCAGAGAGGACCCCAACCCTTATCTACTGAGTCATAATCTCCTGCCAACCCAGACAGCTGTTATTTTTAAAAGCTTCCCCAGGTCGTTCTGACAACCACCCAGGTTGGGGGAGTTTCTGAGATGATATAGGTAGTTCCTAAATAGAACTGTTGCTATTGGTATCAAGTGGAAAATGTAATTCATATAACATTTTATTTTTCTAATTTTTTGAACATCTCCAAAGTTGAACTATATTTCAAAATAAAAACAAATGACTTCCTTGGGAAGAGAGGCTGCTACAGTTTTAAAATTTCACAAGATGAATACGCCTTTGAAACCTGACTCTTGTCCAAGATCCCAGGACCAAAACATTGGCTACTTTTGTGGCTTTGAAAAAACTGAGGACTACATTTAGATGGAATAATCTGTTTCCTCCAGTCTCCTATCCCTCACAGAGGGAGAAATGTGAAATGAAACTCTGAACAATTTCTGCTGTGGGGGGTTCAGAATGAGTCACACTAACATATGTGTCTGTGGTATGTGGAGTATTTTGACCTCAGGCAACTGATCTGTAGGCTCAAGAGAAAATTCTGTACCCCTTAACTAACTAGAAGGATTTAAATTGGGGGCCTTGCCCATAATAAGAGATTATCATAGATAACCTCTTTTGACCTAGCTATAGGGCAGGGCACACATGTGGAGTCCCTGACTCTCTCCTGTGTGTGGGACTCCCATATGTATAAACGTAATTAAATTCGGTTGTTTTCTCTTGTCAATCTGTCTCATGTAGATTTAATTATTAGACCAGATGAAAGAGCCCTGAGGGCAAAGTTTCTTCCTCTCTTATACCGCTACCTTTAGAATCCTCAAATAAATCGCTCACTTCTCTTCCTTTTTACTTTAGATTACTAATTCTTCTTAAAACTTATATTTATGGCTGTCCATTATAACATAATTAATATTTATTATATGACATTTGAAAAATATAGAAAAATAAAAGAAGGGAAAAAAATGATCTAACTTCCTTCTCCCCAACACAACCAATCTTAATATTCCAGTGAATTTCTGTTCTGCATTATTTCTATGTATTGCCTTTTAAAAATATATAAATATAACAGTGATCATACTATATATGCAACATTATATATTTCTTTCCTTTGTCATAACATATTCAGCATAAATAGTACTTTTAATGGATAAATTGTATTTAAAGAGGATGTGCATCATTTACCTTGTCAAGCTCTTCACTTTCAAGAGTAATGCTCTTAAATAATCAACTAAGTGTTAGTAGATCATTATGAGACAGATAATGATCCCCAAAACATAATCTGGGGAAGAATCAGTATCCTGATAGTTCACCTACAACTAAGTATTTCTTTTAGGTTAATAAATATGTTTCTTTTCTCAGGAATATTTATTTATTTTGGTATTTTGTTAGAGTTGTTTTTCATTTAGATGCTAGAACAACTTCAGATGAAATTTGAAAAATAAAAAAAATCACCCATAATTACACTGTTGTAACATAGTCACTCAAAGATACAAAGGCATATAGATTTTTACATAGTTATAATCACATAGTGCATGCAATTTGGGTTCCTTTTTTCCACTATTACATTATAGCCACTTTGCCATGTTATTACATAGTCCTCATTATCACTTTTAATTTTGTGTAATTATTCACAAGTTATTGCTTGTGGCAACACAATTCCTTTGAGTTAAGGACAAGTAAAAATTATGTGAAATAACTGAGGAAGAAAAAATTATTTAAGCACATTCTAAAGCAGTGATTTTCAGACTTTGGCATACCCCAAAGGTTACCATGGTATGGAAGATGTTAAAAAGAGAAAGAACAGGCCAAAATGGAGTCATTTTGCTAAGCCACATCACCAAGCCAAAACTTAACAACTGATTACAATTTCAGCCTGTTCCATAAGTAGAATTTGAAACCAATCAGTCCTGAATGTCCTAATCAACACTCTTGAGGTAATCTGCCTGGTAAGATGCCCTGGCTTCTCCTAAGGGAAGATATCCTTGCCTGAAATAATCTACTTTTTTAACTTCTTAGCTCCATCCTCTTTCTACCTATAAAAACCTATTTTGTACAACTCACCTAGAGCCTATCTAATTGCTGCATGAGATGCTACCTGATTCATGAATCGCTTGATAAAGCCAATTAGATCTTTAAATTTACTTGCTGAATTTCCTTCTGTAATAGATATGAGGAAAATCTGGGACAACTCAATCATTCTCCTATCAAAACATTTCTTTAAATTTTCTCTTAAAAAAAAAGGAGAGAAGTGAAAAAAGTTTATGACATTAAATGATGCAACTTTTGTGGGAGAGTCTGTCATTTATTAGCTGTGTGAACTCGGGAAAGTTACACCAATGCCTGAGTTTCCTTATCTGTAAAATGAGCATATTACTTTTAACTAACTCATTGGGTTGTGGTAAAGATTAAATAAATGCATATGTAACATATACAGATTGCTTAGAACAATGCCTGATACCTAACTATTGTATAAAGTCTGTTAAATACATAAAATACTGGTGGTGGGGAAATAACAACAACATCAGGTCAATAAAACTTGGATGTATTCATGTGAACTTTAAAGCAAAAAATAAAACAATTAGACAGTGATAGATCTGTCAATGGCAGTGAGAGCCCCAAATTAGAAAAAGGCTTACACACAGGTTTGGGGATAAGATCACCAAAGTGTATGACTGGACTCTGATACTGAACTTTACCAAGTCTCAATTTCCTCTCTGTCAAAGAGCAGAGTTAATATTAACTACATCATAAGGTTCTTGTGAGCAGTAAATGATGTATTCCCTATAAAGCATTAGGACCTGGCCCATCCTGAGTCTTCAATCACAGATAGTTAGAATCATCTCAGGTACAATGTATTGTTGATCACTTACTGAAATTTTTTTGGCACACTCACAACTTGTTTATTTTTTAAAGTGCCAAATATGCTACATATGTTAACCAGATGGTTAGTATGGAAAAGAACTTTGTTTTCAATTTGGAAATGGACAATAGAAGGAAGAAATCTACACTGATATCTCCCCGAAGTTAATTACAGGCAGTGGAGTTTGGGGGAAGCATGAGAATAGTGTGAAAAGAGTTAGTCTCAGGAGCTATCCAATTCTAGTCCCAGTTTTGTCCTAAACTTGGCACATGACCTTAAATAAGTTGGTTTTCTGCTTCACGCTTAGATTATCTCCTGTCTAAAAGGTGGTGACTGAATAAGAAACAACCTCAAAGATATCTTAATCTCTATTATTGTTATGGAGCAAAGAGGGCTGTGTTGATTTTAGGATCCCTGGGACATCATCAAGGCTTTGTGGACAAGAAAGTATTACATTTTACAGAGCAGCATGTAGCTTTGGTGAAGACTGCCATTTGTACATCAGTTATGTCAGCTTCATCTTTTCTCTCTTTGGGAGAGAAGCTGCTACACAAAATAACCAAGATTTGGTGGATAAATTCCTGAAGAATATGAATAGTGTCATAAGTATCTGCTCTTAAAAAAATACTTTACCCAGATATTTGCAGTTGAAATTCATGTATTTAACTTAAACACTCCCTTTTCTGTAAAACAAAATGAATTACCTCCCTGCCTTAACATTGTCTCTGGCTCTAAGGAGAGAGGAAAAATAAATCAGGTCAGCAATACAGAATTCTAGAATTAGCGAATGTTTGCCTTATTTAGTCATGGTCTGGCTGAGTCATTCTAACTGATATTGTTTGGAATGAAAACTTGACCAGATGTTCACTTAAATGAACAAGAGAGATTAATTATCAGTCCTACCATATTATCTTGAAGGGTGGGTATAATCATCTCCAAAGAATTTCCTGGAGCCTACGCAAAGGTCCCCGAGAACAAGTACAGCTAACACTCTATTAACACGCAAGGTACCAGGCGCCACTCTGAGTGCTTCACACATCTTAATTCATTTAGTCACACAATGCTCCTTGGAGGGAAGTATATTATTATCTTTATGAGTCTCAAAGAGGTCAGATGGCTTGCTTAAGGTCACCTAGCTAGTAACTGATAAATCCAGGAACTTTGACCCCTAGGTCTATGCTTTTCAAACTATGCTATTATCCCTTACTCTATCCAACTGCCTGTGTTTAACCCAAGGTGCTGTTAACAGTTGAATATATTAGCTTCATCATTAATCTGTAAATGGGTAAAAAGGAATTTGAACTATTGTGAATAAGAAAAAATACAGTGCCTGACCTGAGGGAAGGAAGAATGCTATATTTTGGAGAAAATACCTATACACCTGATTAGTAATTTCTTGGGTTACCAGAACCACATACCCACTGTTTATTCATCTTTTACAATAATTTGAGGAATGTAAGAAGAACTGAAGTTTAGACACCACTCCTTCCTTATCTGCATAAGATATCTGGAATGTTTTATTGTTATGATCAAAGCCAAGAGGGTAATGTTGGTTGATGTTTCTTGGTTAACCTTAAGAAGAAGCAAAAAGAACTGTTGGATTCATTTACATGGAATCCTGAATATTTCTTTGTTGTTGGGCCTTGTTGTAATTACTGTACTGGTTGACACTGGCATTCTTCTCAGCTTTACTTAATGTCTGAAAGTTCCCTTAGCACATCTTGTCCAACAATATAAAGAAAGCATTACAGTATGCTATCCATTTAGGTTTTGAAATAACGGAGTGGTTTGAAAGGGGTGTTGGTTCTGGATGGGGAAATTTGTGAACAGATCTTTTCAAATCTGAGACTAAAAACTTGTAATATATCTGAACGGCATAATTTCATCTCAAACTCAATCCCCCATTTCTTTTCTCCTAAGGACTGTGTTAAAGATATTTTTAATACAGCGTATTTTTCCATTCCCCTCTGCATGAATGTTTTCAATCCATTTGCATGAAACACAAGCTTTCATCTATATAATTAGGATCCCAGAAACTTGCACCAGTTGGCTGTGACATCTACATATATGCAGTTTTGTCAGTTGAAGCATTGTGATATGACATGTGAATTAAAAGCTTTAGTAATAGGATAAGAAAGATTGTGAAGGAGGCAGCTTTGACACAAGCATAAATATTATGCTAATCACAAGTAACCAAAAAAATTGGAACTCCAATTAAGAATTTGACTAGTTATATTTTAGCTAACCACCTCTTACATCTCTTATAGAATTTCTCCAAAAGGGAATAATATGTGTCTATCATCTGAAATTGTTTTTCTTTTAAAGAGTTTATTTTGTGTGTGTGCTATTAAAACATTTTACACAATCAACAAATAAAGCATAGAAAAATAGAAAGATTACCTAGGGTCTCACCACTCTCACACTGCTACTTAAATGCTGGCACACTTCTGCTTAGTTACAATTATGCTTTGCATATAAATGCTGCATCTTTCCTTTTAAAAGGTGAATATTAAATTATCTTATTTTCTTCGTATAAAGAATCATAACTTTTAGTGCTTTTTATTAACATTATTTTGAATGGATGATCTATAATGTAACTACGTATTCCTAGATTCCTAAACAATTAATGTGTTTCCAACTTTTCTATTCTAAGAAATAATTCAGTATTCATCTTTATGCCTAAACATTTTCCTTTTTAGGATTACTTTTTTGAGCTGGTATCCCTCAAGTGGAGTCACTACTCAAAAATGCATTCTGAAGTTTACTGCAGATAGACACATTTTATTAGCTTATACTAATTTCCTGCAATAAACACACTCACAATACACTGTTAATTGGTTTGTTTAATTCTAAAAATAAAGTTTGGAAGGCAGAAAGTCACTATTCTCCATATGGATTCTGAATTTTTCTGGTGCTTTAACTAGAGTTTCTGAATTTTCCTTTTGTGACTTTACCTTTCTGCTTTGACATGGGTTTCTGCCATGAACTTAAGTCCTTGAGCTTATTCACTGGAGGTCTCTGGCTTTAATCACTGGCTCTTTCTACCTAGATGAAATCCCTCTTATGACCACAGTCTTCTGCCTCTTGCCTGATGAGAATGGATATTATGGTTATTACCCTACATTCATTCTGTGATTTCCATATGTCAATCCTTTGAGGGAATTGGCCCAACCACAGCTGCAGAGGTGGTCTCTGATTTAACCTAATTGATCTTTCACTTGCCTGCCTCTCCACTGAAACTGCTCTGGTCATGTCATCAATGACCTTCATTTTGTTAAATCTAAGAATCGATTCCCAGTCCTCATCTTACTTCACTGGTCAACAGCTTTTGGCACAGTTAATTATTCCTTCCCCCTTGATACACTGTCTTCACTCGGCTTCCAGGACCTAATCAAGTCAGCATCTAATCAAGAAAACGGAAACTAGTCTTAATATTTGACCAGAAATAATTTAATTCAAGGCCTTCATGACACAGGTGACAAAAGAACTGAAAGGCCAAACAGGAGATAGTAAGAAAATCAGAGACTGGTAATAGCAGGAACATAGTATTAGCCCAGGATAGAGGAATAAGGAGGCGAGGAGGTGCCCATGGGTTGAGGGGGGGCCATCACATGCTAGAACTATGAAGGATTTGTCTGGCAGATACTGGGGCAATAGAAGATACCACCACAACCAGAGACACCACCTCAAAGAAGGAGAGAAAGTCTCTGGTTTCTCCTTTTCTCCCTCCATCCAAATTTCCATCAGTATCTTTCATAAACTAATCCCAGCTGGAGAGCAAAAAACATCAGAATCTTGGAAAAGCAGCCTGCAGGGGTCAATCCCAAGTTGGAGAAGGATGAGGACTGGTACAGGACCAAGTCTGGCACAGAGAACTTGGTTTATCCCCTGCTTCACTGATTACTCCTTGTCTTTCTATGGGCTCCTACTCTTCTGCATGTCCTCTTAACGTTGAAGTGTTCCAAGGCTCAGTCCTTAACCTATCTTCTCTTCTAGTTATCCACGAATGCTTAGTAAGCTCCTCCAACCTTAAATTGTTTAGAATTTATTATCACCTCATGATTCCATGGCTTGACAAAGGCTCAGCTGAACAGTTTTCTTTTTGGACCTATCATGAAGTTTGTGGCGAATATTGTGACGTTTCAATCAGCTTCTACTTCAGGAATGAAGACTACATTACATCAGCTGTTGAGAGCATGCCTGACAGACAGCCCTCAGCTATCAGTCTTCTTCAGGGAATGCCTCTGAGGATCAAGGCCTCACACCCTTCCCAAGGTGGCTTGTATCCAATGACTGATTATTATGGGGATATAAAACCCAACCCTTTCATCCCAATTTGATACAGATATAAGGGATCATCTCACCTCAGAACTCCCCAAAAGGGTCAGCTGAGGCTTCTGATTAAATTGTTTAGCAGCTTCATTTCTCCTTTTTTCAATCCTGCTTCCAACCCTTCCCTTTCCTCACACAGATATTTAAACCCAAAGCACTTCCTAATGAATGGCCTCTGTCTCAGAATCTGCTTCCTGAGGAACCTAACTTACTACATGGTTGCACTCAGCTGGTGGCCAAAGCTGGAGTATTCTAACAGATCGACTGGGCTAAACATCTACAATGGCTCACTCACACAGCTAGCTGCTGGTACTGACTACTGATTGGAACTATCAGCTGAAATGTCTGTCTACACAACCTCTCAGTGTGGCTTGGCCTTCTCTCAGCATGGTGGCTAGGTTCCGACTGGGGGAATTCCAAACATAAGTGTTGAAAATGCCTGGGCTTATTGTCACTTCCCAGAATGCCACTTCTGGTCAATGAAGAAACAAAGATTCAAATGAAGGCGCATCAGACTCTTTTCTTAATGAGGAGTCTGATATTGAGGGAAAATATTCTTATCAAGAAGGAAAGGAGGAGAAAGATGCTATCTCTGTAGACTTCCTACCACATTGTTTCCTGTCCGTCCCCTTTACCATTTGATTAAAACTGCTCTTGTCATAATCATCAATAATCTCCATATTACCTCTACTTCAACTCTTGTCCCCTTGCAGTTCATTCACAATTCATCAGCTAGATTGTCAAATCATGCAATTTCTCAGCTGAAAAGACAGCAGTGACTCCCCCTTTTGCTCCAAATAACAATCAAGGCTTTACAAGTGCTCACCAGACTTCCATAATCTGGTTTTATTATCTCTCTGACCTCATCTTGCTTTTGATTCTTCCCTCACACTACTCTGGCCTCACTGCTATGCTTTGAATGTGCCATGCAAGCTCCTGTCTTAGGGTCTTTGCACTGACTATTCACTCTGCTTAGAGTGCTTTCCTTGAAGATAATCTGATGGGTAACTCCCTCCTTCTTTGAAGGCTTTGTTCAAATGTCACCTTCTCAATGAATCCCATCCTATGTTAATCACTTTGTTTAAAACTGAAACCATCTCTTTCAACTTTTAACACTCCAATTCCCCTTTCCCCTGCTTTATTTTTCTTTTTATTCCATAGCATTTATCACCTCCTAAACTATTGTATATTTATTATGTTAATGTCTGTCTGTCTCTACCCACATGATAATATGGATCTTTATTTTGTTTACCACTGTATTCCAAATGCTTAGAACAATGCCTGACACATATTAGGCACTCAGTAAATATTTTGAATGAGCAAATGAATGAATGAATGAATTCTTGTAACCCAGTCTTTTGCCATCAGTGTATGGAATTTACCTAGCTGACAGTTTAGATCAAGAATGTATCTATCACTCAGTTTAGGTCAATGAAGCAGAAGAAAATCTCTGCTGAGTAATTTTAGAAATCCATCACTCTTCTGAGAGAGCTTCTAAAAAAACATCTATTTTCCCCTTCTGAATAATATAGCATAAGGATATGAAATCCAGAGCTGCTGCAAGCCATTTTGTCATGAGTGTAGCCTTCCTTAGGATAAAGCTGTCAGCATGGGAGGCAGAGTAGTGGAGTAATGACATGGTTGAGTTGCTGAAGACTTCACCAACTCTGAATTGTCTAGTTATGCAAAGGAATACATCTCCTTTGTTAGTTATACCAATGTAAATTGCATTTTGATTACCTACTATATAGAAGACTCTCTGAGACATTCTTTCAGCAAGATTTGGGTTCTATACTATAGAGATATCTCTAGGGTTATCTATGTTAGTCTAATCAAAAACCTTACATTTATTTTCTGAGTTCTCCATAATTTTCTATGTTGTTATAGACTAATTCAAACATACCTCTTCCATCAAGTTTTCTTAGATTATGAATGCTTTTGCAAAAAGTAGACCTCTTATTTTTTAATTACTATTTATGTATTATAAAATAATATCTATTCTTATGTTCTGATAACTTATCCAAGCAAATAACCTTAGTTATGTTCTGATTATTTGAATCTATTTCTGCTCCAACTGGGCCAAGTATCAGTAAATAGGGTGGCTCTTTATTACCTTTCTGACCTTATTCCCTATAACCCCTTTCTCTCACTCTGTTCTATTCATGCTGGCCTTTTTTCTGTTCTCTTAAAGCACTGCGCTCTTTTGTCTCAGGGTCTTGAACTTGACATTCCCTCAGCCCATAGCACTCTTTTTCTAGTTATATTCATGGTGTCCTCACTCAGCTTTTTCAAGCCTTTTCAAATGTCACTATGACAGTTAATTTTATGTGTCATTCTAACCAGGATAAGGATAATTTATGATGAAATATTTTAGAGGGCAAAATGGCATATCAAATATAGAAATGCCTAGGTGACCAAACTCAAATCTTTTCTATAGAAAGACTCACAAATCATTTTTTTTTTGGTCAAAATCTTATTCGAATGCATTTTAACATTGAGTTTAATAGCTAATTAAAAAAAATAAAGGAAACTTCTTCTTGTGTAGAGCCATGGAAATGGTAAGACAAATAGATTTGTGGAATAAAAGGTCTTTTTTCATTTTCCTAAGCCTGGGAACAACTTGGAATGGAATTATTGGCTTGTAGAGAACAGACTATAATATGTGGTTTAGTTGCTTAATTCCTTTAAGAAATGTCATTGTTTTTAGGTTATTTTGTGGTGAAGCCAGAGTCTTTTCTGTTTCATCTCCAAACAATGATGAAGATGAAAGTGTGTGATCGTGGGAGCAGGGAGCAAGTACCTTCTTGGACAGAGTCAGGGCTCACCTGAATTCATCCCTATCAAGGGCCCTCTTTTTAAAAAACTTCTTACTGAAGTGTAACAGGGCACAAATCATCAGTGTACACTTTGCGGAATTATGGCAAAGTAAACATACCTGTGCAACCACTTTCCAGGAAAAAAACTAGAATGTTACTAAAAAATCTTGCTTGTGCACCCTTCCAATCAATCACTATCCCTGCCTCTCCAAGGTCATTACTATCTGGACATATAACACTATACATTTATCTCAATATATATTATTCAACATTATAGATTCATTATATATTTATATTCATTATATATCTATATAATCATTGTATTTAATGAACCATAGAGTATCTGATCTTTTGTGTCTGGTTTTGTTCTCTCAATGTTATTTTTATGAGATTTGTATGCCGTGGGAGCTCAAGATTTATTATTATTGCTATGTAGTAGCCCATGGCATGAATTTATTTATCCATACTACTACTGATGGACATTGGGTTTGAATCCAGTTGAAGTATATAAAGAATAATGCTGGGATAAACATCAGTCTAAATAATTTTTAATGAGTAAATACTATATTTCAACTGAGCATACATCTAGGAATGAAATTGCTGGTCCTTGGCTTTGTGCATGTTCCATATTAATAGGCAATGTTACATGGTTTTCTAAAGTGATTGTGCTCATTTTTATTCTTGCTGGCAATATATAAAAATTCCAATTTGAATTCAAAACTTGCCAATCTTTGTAATTTTAGCCATTTTGGCAGGAAAGAGCCTCATTTTGATCATGTTTCTTTAGGCAATCATTTTTGCTCTGTCAACTAATTTTATATACACTTAAAATAGTTGTACATGTCATTTTTTCATAAATCATTTCATAAAACTACATACTCTAAAAAACTTTAGTCTTCACCAGCTCCTGACTTCACTACATTATCTTCCAATTGTAATACATAGGAATAATAATAATAGATAAGATCTGTCGAAGGCTTACCATACGCCAGACACTATTCATTCCTCCTAACATTATTTAATTTTTTTCTATCATCACTAGGAGATAGGCTCTAGCATTTTCCTCTTTTTACAAGGTCCAGAACTGAGGCCCAGAGAAATAAATTAACTTATACAAAGTCACACAGTTAGTATCTGGTGACACTTGGGTTAGGTCATAACCAGTCCAGCTTCAGAGCCAGTGTTAAAAAACACTTTGCATTACCACACATTTACATGTAACAAAAAAATCCAGCATCCTCCCATTAGCCCCCAAAGTTCCTGGAAGCTTACATTTTCCTGTTAATTTCTTTCTCATATTGCTGGCTTCTGATGAGTATTTACTGTCACCTTTATTTTTCTATCTGTCCTATTCTCCTGTAGGCTGGGTGGACCTTCAGCATATCTTCCTTGATTTCTTTAAGAGATCCCAGTACAAGGAAATGCTTTATATTAACTGAAGAAAGTTATGCCATGATAAAGCTAATAATATAAAATTTAATATAAGGTTTTCATGTACCTAAAATCCTATTGCCAGCCAGACCACTGAGCAACTGTCACTGGCCAATTTTTTTGCGGGCCTTCTCATTGATGCCATTTTGTTGTTCCATTTCATTCTCTCTTTACTATTTTCCTTTTGTCTCTCCAAAGTGTATATTCAACCCCAACATTTTAGATCCTCTTTACCACTCTTCAATTACTCTAGAAAACTTTTTTACAATCTTATTTGGTCATGTAGAACTATTTAGTTCTTTTGATCTGATTTTTGGCCTTTCAGTCATTCTCTTGGGGCCTCTTTTTTCTCAGCCAAATGGATGATTATGGTGTTTTGCTGACATTGTAGCCTTTTTATCAACTGGACCAAATTCTTAGCCATGGCCTCTTCATAATTATCTTTTTTAATAGAAGGAAACTTGTGTTTGTTAGGTGGAAACAGCTGCTGTAACAAACCGCAAACATGCATAATGGCTCAAATGCAAGAGTCTTTTATTTCTTGCTCATGTGAAACCCACAACAGATGTTCTTGATTGGTGAGCTACTGCCCTCCACAGAACCATACAGGTGTCTAGGCTCCTCCAGTCCATGGTCCTTCCATCTTCAACTCAGCTTCTCAGATTGCTGTCCTTTTTTAGCATGAAGTCAGGGGAAGGGGAAAGAGCATGAAGGATGAGAGCTTGTAGATGTTTCTCAACCAACCACATCTAACTACAAGCAGCCTGGGAAAGGTATCCTGGCTGCAGGCCCAAGAAGGAGAGAGCATGGGTCTGGTGACTGGCCAGTAGTCTCTGCCCCTGAGTATGGAATTCTATTCTCTCCTTTATGAATCAGGCCACCTCTCCCACTCCTGTACCAAAATGATGGAAGCCAAAAATAGTTTCTGTTATTTTGAAATGTTAGTAAACATAATCGATTAAACATGGAACAGGAATGCGCCTATGAAAGTAGGTTTTTTGTGGCTTCAGATGCAATAAAACCGGGAAAGGCAGAGAAGCAAGAGGCCAAGGTTCATATGGACCCAAAAGAGGAAAGAGAGAAAAAGAAAAGCAGTGTACCTGTATCACTAGACCCAGGGTATTATTTTGTCCTAATCATGTCTTCTATTTATAGATCCTTCATGTTCAAAGTACTCAACAAAGAATTGATACTTTGCAATCGTTTCCTGCGAGCAATGAAGTAGGAAGGATGTGATTTCACAGATGGGGGAAATGGGATTTTAGAAAGATTGAAATCATGATGAGGCATTTTGGGGAAGAATGTGAACTTCCTTGTTTATTTGATGTAATTGCTAAACACCCTGTCTGGGGGAGGGGGCTGGAGGTGTTATGTTTGATGCCCCCTCCACCTTTCTTTCTCCTCCATTGTTTAAGCCCACCATCATGCTCTTTGCTGAGAAAGCTGGTTGGACTGGCCCAGAGAGAGGTTTATGAGACAGAATTAAAGTTTTCCCATTGTCTTCCTAAACTTTTTGTATTTGGAACATGCTGAATAACTGGCATATTGTGTTCCAATTAAATTACTCTTTCTGTCTTCAAGTGATTGAAAACCTTCAGTCCTTCTCATTTCCGTTTTTACTCTCACACAATGAGTTGTCTGGCTTATGGTTATGTCTACAGGGATTTATCTACAGATGCTCTTTCTTCCTCAGATTAAGAGAGGCAGGGGCAATAAGCAGAAGCAAATGGGGAGTGACACTTTTTTTACTTTTAGATACTGGGATTTTCCTCCTCGCTCAATTTGTTGTCTGTGTATAAAGGTAGGGAAAATAAAGAGATTTGGAGATTTTATACTACATGTTGGTAAAAACAAATATTATTAATAAATAGTAATACAATATAGACAGGTAATCCTTTTCCTACATACACTCCTACATGGGAAATATTTTCCCACACTAGATGGAAAGTGTAGTAATCTGTGAGATTTCTCTTTCTGATGAAGACAAGACTGCCATCTTGGAATTAACAATTCCTCAGTTGATAAGTTATTTTCAACTTTCATTTTAAAAACAATTAGCTAGAAGCTAAATATTGGTTAAGAAGGAAAAAATTGAAGTCAGTGTCAGTTAGAACCTTGGCTCTGACACTTCATAGTAGTGTGAAACTGAACAAGTTATTTAACCTCTCACTGTGCCTCACTTTCCTCATCTGTAAAATGGGAATAATAGTCATCATTGTCAGCATCATCACCACAATCACCACCACCACCACCACTACCACCAGCATCACTACCACCACTTCTCAGGTTATTTGGATGATTATGAGTAACTTACCATAAAATCCTTAGCAGAGGACCTTGGCTTAAACTGCCTATTGTGTAAGGGGAAAAGTGATATTCTCACTGATTCTAATTTTGTCTAATCCCTTATTCTTTGACAGCACATGCAGTAGCCTACAATCCAGGTATATTAGTGTTTGGTATGTATCCTACTAAGCTTTTATCTCTATACACATAAACTTGTACATGTACATATTCATATACTATTTATATGCTTTTTCATTTGATGAAAATTAAAATGAGATCTAATTAACACTCCTGTTCTACAACTTGACATTTTTCTAACTTTGTGTTTGTTGACCTTTATTCTAAGTCTATTATAAAAATCTATTCTTAATTTTTTCCTTAAGATTTCATTGTATGAATGTGCTGTTTACTTAACCAGTCTTCTACTGAAGGACATTTGGGTTCTTTTAAAATTTTTACTTTGCCACACAAAATAATGTAAGTCCCAGTTAGGGTTACATATGCCTTTGAAATATTCAAGGAAATGTAATGAAGCAGAATTCACAGATTTCAGTCTTTGTAAAAGTCCTTTGTTGCAATTTTAAGGGCACGGACACTGAGACTCAATGACTATGTGACTTGTTCAAGATCACATAGCTAATGAGTACTGAAATGAGGCTCAAATCCACATCTCCTGACTTTCAGTATAATAAGTATCTGTGGGAAAGGTGAGCTATTGGTAAAGGTTCTGGAACTGGAAGAATTTAATATTTATCTTAGAAACTTGTGCTCAAAGATGATGATATGTGACACCCAGAATCACATAACTATTGACAGATGACAACATATACTCTCCTTGACCAAACTCTAGCTAAGCACCCCTGAGTCCTCTCCTCAACTAGGCTTCAACTTTGGTCTCTAAAGACTTGAACAAAACACTAAAATAATTTATAACAGCTCAAGGTCACATTCTTAGGATGACCCTAGTACCTGATTGAGAAAACTCAAGGTTGCCATTTTTCACATCCCTGACTCTACTGGGCCCCCTGCTCACCCCCTTTCCTGTTCCCTCATTCTCCTTTCGAAACACCCAGTCACTTTGGTACAAATTTAAGTTTAGTTCAGTTCATGACGAACTCTTTACATATTGTAATAATTAAAATTTGTCCTTACCACTTTAACTAGTGCCTGCCTTTAACTTTGACATAGAACAGGGCTGGCTGTTCTAGAACCAAGACTGCCCTTTCTAATCTTGAACTCTTCAGTGAACCCCAGGATTTTATGTTTGGCAGGACCAAAAGCACCCTGGAACACTACTATAATGCTGAGTCCAAAGACTCGAGCTGCTAGGAAGCTCATCTCCATTTTCTCTTTTTCTTTTCTGTAAAGTGAAAGCTTAGCACTATGACTGGTAGGTTCCCTCCCTCTTGGCAGCAAAAAGAGAAGAGATCGTGGACGGCTTTTAGTGTGCTTGCTGTGACAGCTATCTAAATACATCCTCCTTGGTCGGCCAGATTCCTGGACTTTCCTCATTAGCTCAATCTTTTATGTATCGAGGCTCTTTATCAAAAGTGTTTCTTCATGGTACTCATTAGGCCTTTTTAAAAACATGAATGTATATCATATTAGTTTTTAGGTAGCAGGATGAGAAGGAAATGGGGGCTAGGGATAATTATGAGGGAGAAGAAAGAAATTTGAATTTTTGGATATAATGAGAAGGAATGTCATGAATAGCCAAGACCATGAGTTTGTTGCCTAAGTAAAGGGACTGTCAAACAGTAAAGAGGTTTTATATATATTTAACCGTGTGTGTGTGTGTGTGTGTGTGTGTGTGTGTGTGCATGTGTGTGTGCAACCTTATTGATATAATTTATATAATATCATATAAATTACCCATTTAAAGTATACAAGTCATCAGTTTTTAGTATTTCGGAGTTGCATAACTATCACTACAATAAGTTTTAGAACTTTTATCATGCCAAAACCCATTAGCATTTACTCCCCACTTCCTCCAACCTCCTCTAGCCTTCGGCAACTACTTTCTACTTCGGCAACTACTAATCTACTTTCTGTCTATACAGATTTGCAGTAAGAAAGGTTTTTTGTTTGTTTGTTTGTTTGTTTGTTTTTGCCATTATAACCATTTTAAGTGTACAGTACAGTAGCATTAAGCATATTCACACTGTTATGTAATCATGACCATCTATCTCCAGAACTTTTTTCATTCTCCAAAACTGAAACTCTGCACCCATTAAACATTAACTCACCATTGCCCACCTGCTGGCCCCTAGCAACTATCATTCTACTTTTTATCTCCATGAATTTGACTACTCTAGGTATATCATATAATGGGATCATACTGTATTTGTTCTTATTTTACCTAGCGTAGTGTCTTGAAGCTTCATCCACGCTGTAGCATGTACAAGATTCTTCTTCCCTTTTTAAGGCTGGATAGTATTCCATTGTGTATCTATACCACATTTTATTTATCTACTTGTCGGCCAACAGATACTTGGATCACTTCTGTTATTGGCTATTGTGAATCATGCTGCTATGAACATGGGTGTGCAAATGTTCAAGAACCTGCTTTCAACTTTTGGGGAGTAGATAACCAGAAGTGGAATTGCTAGATGATATGGTAATTCTATACTTAGTCTTTTTAGGAACTGTCATAATGTTTTCCACAGAGGCTGCACTATTTTACATTCCTACAAGCAATGCATAAGGGTTCCAATTACTCCACATCCTTGCTAACACTTGTTACGTCCTGTTTCTTTGATAATAGCCATCATAATGGGTATGAAGGGGTATCTTATTATGGTTTTGATTTTCATTTCTCTAATGATTATTGATGTTGATCATCTTTTGGTGTGCTTATTAGCCATTTATATATGTTCTTTGAAGAAATGGCTATTTAAGTCTTTTTCTCTATTTTGAATTGCACTGTTTTTCTTGTTGAGTTGTGCATTAACACCTCATCAGATATACAATTTGCAAACTTTCTCCCAATCTTTAGATTGTCTTTTCACTGTGTTGACAGAGCCCTTTGACACGCAAAAGTTTTAAATTTTGATGCAGTCCAATTTATCTATTTTTTTCCTCTTAGTTTGGCTTCCTTTGAAGCAGAGCCTGTGACAAGCTTATTTACAGAGTTTATTTGGAAGGTGATCTCAGGAAGCAGGAGTAAGGGAAAGGGGAGATTGACACAGGGAAAGATAAAAATCCAATATAAAAGTATATTATAGAGGTTGCTGCCATAAGTGACAAAGGTTCAGTTCTACCAGGACATCTGTAAACTACCTAAACTATCTTCCAAAATGGTGCATGTGAAGAACAAGAGAATGAGAACAGAAACTTACTCCTAGTTTCTGCCTCCCCTGGTTGAGGATTACCCCTGGAAGGCAACAAGTCTCTGGCAACTCCGAAGGGTGCATGTGTGTAGGGGGGCATGGCCTGCTGAACTTCGAAGGAGGCTCTTATGTATGCCACCCATCTGGAGATACTGGCCATTATGCTTCAGCTTGCAAAGAACTGTCCTCAAGAGCTCACACATCAGATATGGGCAAAGGAATGTGATGTGGGCCACTGAAAAATGTCTTCTCTAATTAGTAACCAAGAGATAAATATTGTCTGTTCAACATTTAGCAGAGAGTCAACTGTAGGACCAGGCCTGTGCATGTGAGTGACTACAGGGGTAAGATGCAAAACATATTCCTTTACTGAGCAGCTCTGATATATAAAATTATGCATGGTAAGTTTTAAAAACGAATCAAACAATCCTTAAGAAGCAACAGTTTAATCGAGAAGATATAGCAGCTGTACAAGTCACTCCTCTAAAAGAAAAGAAGTGATCAATTATGTGTAGGAGATAATGTATGGGAGGGAGAGGAGGTTTCTATTAATGAGTAATAAGGGCTTATGGAAAAGGTCACCTATAAACTGAGTCTTAAAAAATGAGGTTTACTTCTTTATTCATTCAAAAAATATTTATTGATGGCTTTTTTTTTGTGCCAGGCATTTTATCAGGTGCTGAGAACTCTGTGTTGAACAAGTAGAAATGGTCCCTGCCCTATTTATATTTTAACAGAGAGACCCAGACAATGATTTATCAGTTAATTTATCAATAAATAAGCAAGATAACATCTGGAGTGTTAAATGCTATCAAAAAAAAAAAAACAAAAAACAAAAACAACAAGACAATGCGATAGAGTGTTGAAGTGGGATGGGGATGACTGCAAAGAGGGTGGTCAAGAAATTCTCTAAGCTGAGACCTGAATAATGATTAGAAGGCATTAGCCCCATAACAATCAAAGGAAATGGCCAACAGCAGAGAAGGGCTTGGCATGTTTAAGGATGGATGTAAGGCCAGTGATTCTGGAGAGTACGAGCCAGGGGTGGGAGAAGGGTATAAAATAAAGTCGAATGATGGGCAAGGGCCAGGTCACACAGGACACAGTAGTTATCATAAGGCCTTTGAAGTTAATCTATGGACCGGGAAAGTCACAGAAAAGTTTTGAGGAGCGTGAACTAATATGATTTTTATTTTTAAAAGACCATTCTGAGTGCTTTGTCAAAAACAGACCACTCAGGACAGGAGGAGAAGTACTAAGACAGTTCAGAGGCTCCTGCAGATGTCATCCAGATTGGACTTGTGAAGAGCTTGGTCCAGGCTGGTTGCAATAGAAACAGGAGAGGCGAAGTTTGAGATTCAGTATTGGCGATGGACTT
The DNA here is from genome assembly GCA_028627145.1 of Eidolon dupreanum. NCBI lineage: Eukaryota > Metazoa > Chordata > Mammalia > Chiroptera > Pteropodidae > Eidolon > Eidolon dupreanum. Next base: position 19,385,598 of record CM053515.1, on the reverse strand, counting down.
GAAGGTTGCTTTGGTTGTGCTGAGGTGATAGCAGTGGGCATGAACAGGAATGCCACAATCAGATGAGAAAGAGTTCTATAAGGAAATTAGATCTTTTTCTTCTTGAATGGCTTATGGGGGCCATCGACTAATCACAGTAGACATGTGGCTTTGAAAGAGGTCAGGAACTCTGAACACTGTACAAAGGAATCATACATAATTCTGTAGGCAAAGGGGAGTAATTGAAGATTTTTTTTCAACAAAATGGTGATAGGAAACAAGTTGTGCCTTAGGTCTTGTCACCACTGGGTCAAATAGCTCATCGATCTAACAATAAGGATAATGACTATGACAACAACAGTGTATGTGAGCGTGTGTGTGCACATGTGTGTATGTTTAAGCAGGGAAAGTGAGAGCAATTTGAACGATAAAGCCAGTAGACCTCTTCTTCAGAGGTTAATTTACTTCTCTGTTTATGGATATTGCTATGGTGATGCTGGAAAGCCAGCCAGGAGGACAGAGAACAGTCAACTGTCTCTGCACTTAATAATCTGATTTAATGTAAGACATTGAGAAAGAATGCAATAAGTCAGGCCTTTTGCTGCGAGCTCTAAAAGAAACCAGATGGGACTGAGCTCACATCCTTCCCAGCCAAGCCAATGCCCCTCCCCTGGTGCAGGGTTTCAGGCCCAGCTGTCCTGGCACTACCCTGCCTGACATTTGGAGGAACTCACCCTGCATTTTGTCCCCTCTCCCCCTTTTTCACCCTCAAACCAAAATATCTCAAGCAGCCCACAAAGTGAAACAGAACCCCAAGGAATTCTGCCTGTAAAAGGGGGTTTGCAAAGGGAGGCTAGGTTCATTGGTGGAAGGAAGCTACTCCCTCCTTGAGTATTGGTTGATATGACCCTGAGCATGGGTTCTGGAGATTTTTATATGGATTTGGCTTTTTCCACTTTCTTTCAGGAAGTCAGTGTTTGGAAGCTGGTGGTCAAGGTACTTTTTTTCCCCTAATTAGAAACACATTCTTTCTGTTGTTATTTAGAATAAAACCATGAATTTTTCAGCTTTCTCAGTGTCACAGCAAGATTGTGTTCATTAATTAAATTTCTTGATTGAGCCGTACAGAAATGAAAAGAGACCTTTCATTATTCTGAATTCTAAAGCCTGGGCAGCCTAGATTTTTACTAATATCTTCATTCATTCCAAATTTTGATCACCTTCCATATGCTAGACACTAAAAAATATAGTCATGAGTACATGGCCCTTTCTCCATCCACCACAATTACAGTGCTGATAATGATGGTGAGTATTTTTTTAATCTTTGCTACATGCATTGCCTCATTTAAACCTTCCAGTAACCATAGAAAGCAAGTATTAGTATTATCCAATTACACAGATGGGGAAGCTGGGGTTTCATTGTCTGGCACGGAAGCCCACTGATATGGTGTTGTGTGTGGTGTGATTTGAGGAGTAACAAGAAAGGCCACTGGCATTCTGAAAAAGCAAAGACTACCCACTTTGTTCCTTAGAATTAACAGTGAGATATGAATTATTAGTACTCAATACCTTTGATCATATATTTCTCTAAAATCCATCCCAGTTGTGATATCATGATTTATAACAAAAACACATATTTAGTAATTCAGATAACCAAAATATATTTTCTCATTTATTTGGTCTTCCCCCATGGTTCCTGGCTTACATCTCCCCAACTGTAAGAATTTCCCAAATCGTGAACCAACGGTAAAAGTGTCCTTTGTGACGTTAATGAGGCGACTTTTGGAAAACAACCTAAGAAAAGGGCTTAGTTGCCAGTAGAGCCAAGTGATTTTAGGGGACTGTGATTTTCAGTCCCAGCCCCTGACCTCCAGGGAGGGTAGAGATTGGGACTGGAGATTGAGTTCAATCTCTGCCTATGTAATAAAGCCTCCATTAAAGCCCAAAAGGATGGGGTTCGAAGAACTTCCTGGTTGGAGAACACATGGAGATTTGTGAACTGCTGCACCTGTGGAGACCATGGAAGCTCCTCCCCCCTCCCCTCACACCTTGCCTTTTGCATTTCTTCTATCTGGCTGTTCCTGAGTTATCGCCTTTTATAATAAACCAATGATCTAGTGAGTAAATGGGTTCCCTGAGTTCTGGGAGCTGCTCTAGCAAATTAATCAAAACCAAGGAAGGGGTTGTAGGGGCCTCTGATCAGTCAATCAGAAGCACAGGTAACAGCCTGGGCTCACAGCTGACATCTGAAGCATGTGTGTGGGGGAGGAAAGGCCTTGAAGGACTGAGGCCTTAACCTGTGGGATCTGAAGCTAGCTTTGGGTAGATAGTGTCAGAATTGAGTTGTTAGGACACTCAGCTGGTATGTGAAACATTGCTTGGTGGTGTTGGGGGAACTCTCTCCCCACATTGAAATTGGTACCAGAACCCCTCTATAACAGCATGGTGAGTAGCAGACAACCATCCCCCTTGGGAATCAAACTCCCCACAGTTTCCCACCCTGGACACCCTATCCTCATACTTTGCTTTACAGATACTCTTATTTCAACAACTGCTAGGAGGTTTTGCACTGGCTGTATTTCATTAATTCCTTATTCCTTCTGTGATTGCATTCACTCAGGATTCATTAGGGTTCTTTTCAAGCTCTTTACTAATACCGATTTTTTTCAATATACATAAAGTTTTCATTTCCCCAAACACTAGAGAATTTCAAGAATCATTCAAAATCCAGTATCAAGTGAGTTAGCCTCAAATCTCACAGCCTTGACAACTCCACATTCAGCAAAGAGCTCTCTTTCTCCTAGTCCATGATAACTTCATAAAATTACAATATCCATAGCACGAGCTAGAACCAGATTGATCAACATGATGTATATGACCTTAGAATCAAAGGCTAATGAATTTATTTAACATAGCCCAGAATATTTTTAAGATAACTTAAACAAATACATTCACACTTACCATCTGCTCCTGGTTAATTTTCCAGTAGTAAAGAAAAATGTTTCAAATCACAAAAAAGAGACTTCTTTTCTGTCCTGTTTTAGAATCTAGCATGAGGGGCCTTAAAATGAGCATCTTTATAAATATATGCATGGCAAGAAGTAAAATGTCCATGTATAATAAGAGTGTAAAGAAATATGTTGATAATTGTCAAGGGCTCATTTTAAAATGCCAGCTATAAGATATACCTGGTGGAGAAGTCCTGAGTAGCGTTCACTGACTTAGTGAACAGCAAAGCGTGGTAAAGTGGTTTCCTTCAAGAATATTAATAAGTCTCAACTGAGATATCTCTTTAGAAAATTTCACTGACACTTTAGATCGGATAATGTTCCTTGGTATATCTACGCTCTTACCCTATAATTTTCATTCACAGCATTTGTCACAAATGTAATCTTAACAAATCTTTGGATAATAATTTGTTAATAAGTGCCTTCCTCACTAGAACACAAGGTCCATGAGATGGTGTTTGTCTCTTCACTTTTCAAAGGATTCTAAATGTTTATTTTAATGCTAAACGTATCTGAGGAGTTCAATGAGTTTCTGTGCAATGCATCAGTGGAAGGGAAAACAGTACCCAAAATGATAAACGAAAACAATAAAAAGAGAGAATTCATTGGAAGTCAGCCTACATGAATTATTCCAAAATTTTGATTTAAAACGGTCCTCCATGATAGCGACTGTACTTTTAATTATACCAAGAAAGTTTGCAATGATTTACAAGCCCCCATGAATTCAGTCATGCCTCTACAAGGTTTATATTTTGTCATAATTTTATCTACATACATCTGGAAAATAACAGGGAGTTTCTGTACTGATACATGATTTATTCCACCTGCAGACTACACAGCAGACAAGCACATGTATTTGGTGCTCCCTTCCACAGCTCCTCAGATACCGGGGAACTGTCACCAGCAATCTGGGAGCTACAAGGCTTAATCACACCCCAAGTTACTTCTCAGCCTAAAGTTCTGAGGTTTATAAGATTATTGTCTGGCAACAAAGTTAATAAGTAGACCTAATAATAATGAGCACAAAATCTCTCCAAACTCTCAAAAATGTCTTCAGGCCTTCAGCGAGTACAGATGGTGGCATGTACACCCCTGAGGTTTCTTTACGGTAACATAGGTATGTGGTGAGAAGGGTGTGGAGCGAAGGAGTAAATAACTTCATCTCTACCTCAATCTCCTCATGATGTCTGGTTTCTTATTGTTGCTTCCAATCTGCCAAGCCAAACAGAAGTCAATGGGTAAGGGAGACTGGATGACACAGTCCAAAGATACAGACTGTATAGAATAGATCTAGTGGGACGAATGTTGAATCATCAGCTGTGGTTAAGATAAGAAATATATTTCATTCTTGTCCCTGGTTCCTGGTACAAAGCTCCTAAAACCCTTGTAATTTTTCCTTGTAGTTTTATCTTTGGTTATTTATAATGAGCCCTTTCAATCACACCTGACTTTATGCTTTGAGGTGATTTAGGATGAGGTCCCCACATTGTCTCAGAAAGGGGCCGGTTACCAGAAAAACCAAGTAAATTAGAGGGAGATTAGAGAAGATCAAAGGTCTATCAAAACTCTTGAACGAGATGTGATGAGCACCTAGGTCGGTGAACATGTGGAGGTGCTGTGAGAGTGGCTTGCCCAGCGAGGGCACGAGGGCTCCTACGCCTTCCCGCGTACCTTACCCTGTGCCTCTCTTTCATCAGGTCGATGAAACTGAAGGGGTTCAGAACGAGCCCTTCTCTACCAAGATGTACCACTCTGGCATGTGAATTATTTTGAGCTGAAGGCAATCGAGACCCTGTGGGGCTACAAGAAACCTTTACCTCTCCCATAAATAATTTAAATTTGGGGCCTTGCCTATGATAAGAGTTATTACCAGAGGTAACTTTCTGTGACCTATCTACAGAACAGGGCAAACTTCAAATTACTCAACATCTGCTTTTATCATCCCAAGAATGACCTTCCTCATCTCTAAAACCCCAGGGTGCCTTACCTCATCCTTAGCTCAGAATGTCATATATACCTCATTTTCCCCTTCTGTCTCTGAACCTTTCATGTATGGGAGGTTCCCATATGTACATATGTAGTCGAATTCGGTCATTTTCTTTTCTTAATCTGTCTCATATCTATTTGGTTAATAGACCAGATGAAAGAACCTGGAAGGGTAAAAGGAAATATATAACAATGTTTCACTTCTGACACTAGACATGTGAGTTACATATAATTTCCCAAGAGAATTATATCCTTTTATATAAAGGTGAAAAGGTAATATTTGCTTATATTATATATAATTATATATAACATTATATATGTACATTGTAATTCATGAGTTACATCCTTTATAATAAACTGGTAATCTATTGTTTTCCTGAGTTCTGTGAGCCACTCTAACAAATTAATAGAACCTGAGGAGGGGGCAGTGGTAACCTCCAATTACAGCCCATCAGCCAAAAGCACAAGTGACAACTTGGGACTTACAATTGGCACTGAAAGATGAGGAGGTAGTCTTGTTGGACTGAGCCCTTAACCTGTAGGATCTGACACTATCTCCAGGTAGATAGTGTCAGAATTGAATTAAATTGTAGGATATCCAGCTAGTGTCACAGAATTGCTTGATGTGGGAAAAACTCACCTCTGGTGGCAGAAGTGAAATAGTGTAGTAGTAGAGAATTGGGAAGAGAGAAGACACACAGGAGTGTGTCTTTAGACTAGCACAACAGAGAAACATATCTATATACTTGAGAGTTTTCAAAGCACTCCTTATATCCTCAAAGCTGAGTCTTGGGAAGCTGACAATAGGATGAAATAGAGGAATAGAGCAATCAAGTTACTTATCCAAGGTAAAACAGCTAGTAAGAATGACACTAGACTGGTCCTTAAGCAATCTGAACTTTGTCTAGTGTCTGTGTTGTGTTTATGTTTTCCCACCTTCCCCCAACTTTCACAAACACAGATATCATTGTAGCTACAGATGCTTTGGTGCTACGGCCGAACAATGTGGGTGGCTTGTGTTTTGTTTCTTTTCTGTTTATTTGGGGAGTTTGCCCTGTTTATAAAATATTAACTCTCTGTCTATGATATTTGTTGATGTTAAAATGCCCAGAATCTTTCAGACCCTCGGTGTAGATGAGCTGTGGCTGATGTGAGGCACTGTGTGAAAGAACAGGTTCTTGTAACCTACAGCAGCGCTGCCCCCTGGGGGCCAGAAGGAAGAGCCCCTTCCGGCAGGGAGTAGAGAGGCTGATGGATTAGAACGCTTGCGAGCCCTCCCTTTATGCTTGGTTGGTATCCCAGAAAACTTCAGTAGTGGCATTCTATTGAGCTCTTTTATGCCAATTTGTGGTTTCCGTGCACTACTTTTTTTTGACCCCTTAGCTGGCTAGATTCTGCCAAAAAACTTACCTTAAAAAAAATTAATAGTTGTTCCCTAAATAAAACTAAGAAAAAAAAACAAAGTTGCCCTAAATCCCATCACCAGGGAGAACATTTTCATCAAAATCCTTTCAGTCTTTATTCTCTGTGTGGATATACATGACTTTTTATACAAAATTTATTTTAAAATGCAATTATTCTAAACAAACAGCTTTGTGGCCCATTTTTTAAATCCCATGTGGTATCTTAATGGCAAAGATTTTTCAAATTTCATACCAAACTTTTTTTTTTATATCCAGAGTAATGCCATAACTAGAAATGGATGCCCTCTGGTTGGAGAAGTTGGTATGGTGGAATGTCAGCTTTTAAGCTGAAATGTGCATCAGAATCTCCTCGGGATCTTGTTAAAGTGCAGATTCTGACTTACAGGTTTGGAGCAGGGCAAGAAATTTTACATTTCTATTGGGCTTTCATATGTCAATCCATGGCTTTTCTGTGCAGTACTTTTCTTAGCCCTTAGCTGGCAGCTGCATTACTAACATGCTCCCTGGTGACATGATATCGCTGTCTGTGGCCCACACTTTGAGGAACACACAGATGTGGTGGAAAGAACTCCAATCTAGGAGTCAAAAACATGTCTCCAAATCTTGGCCATGGATTTTGGGTAAGTTCCTAAACCTCTTAATTTTGATTCTCTTAGATAAGGAAGGGGCCATAAGAATCTGAAAATGCTCAGCACAAAATGTAGATTTACAGTTGTATGGAACAGTTAAATATGTATATAGTTATATGGAAGTATAGTTGAATCAGAATTAGACTATAGAAAGCTAGCTGAAGGGAGAGACTGAACTCTCTTATACCTCCTATTGTCCCCTCCTATTTCACCGAAAGAATAAAATCTGCTGTCAAATTGAAATGAATGTTTGGACGTGGTTCCATAGTATAGAGGTTAACACATCTGCTTTACACGCAGAAGGTCCTGGTTGGCACCCCAGTGGGGCCATGGTCCATGCTCTACGGCCATGCCACCCTGAACAAGCCTGATGTCTAATCTCAGAAACTAAGCAGGGTTGGACCTGGTTAGTACTTGGATAGGAGACAACCTAGGAAGACCAGGCATAAATAATAATAATAAAAAAGAAAAAGAAAAAAAGAAAGAAGAAAAAAGAAAAAGAAAAAAATAAATGTTCATTGAATGGCTTTTGTGCTTAAAGAAGTCCTAGGCACTGAATTTAAAGAGTGTTAAAAATAAAGGCAACAGACCCAACATGGAGTTGCTTATGCTAAGCCCTGTGTCACCAAACTCAGACTTAAATACAGCTTTGGTTCTCTCAGAAATGGAATCTTAACCAGTGGAACAGAAATTGCCTCATCACCACTAGTTAGGTCATCTGCCTGATAGACCCCCTGCCCTCCCGTAAATGAAAGTAACCTCGCAATAAACAACTCACTTTTTGTGCAGTATAACTTCCTTGTTCCTACTCCCTTCTGCCTATGAAAGTCTTTCATTTTTACAGCTTTTTGGAGCTCCTTTCTATATGCAAGATTACATGATGCCATATTTGAATGGATTTTTGCTCAAATGAACTTTTAAAAAATTTAATAACCCTCAGTTTACCTTTTAGCAAGAGATAAATGGATCCATTTTTGCCTTTTCAAAATATTCATTAAAAAGGGATTCATAACTCAAATGTGACCAGATCCCCTAGCACAATCTGTTTATCCATCACCAGCTTGATATTGGGTTCATTTCTTTTACAAATATACTAATGTCTTAAATAGATGGATGTCCAAACTTCGTAAAATCCACTTTTTCTATTTCTGTTCTTTTTCTCTTTTCTGTCTAGGTGCCAGATATGTTCTTTCTCTTTCCCACATCTTCTTTTGTATGGGCTTCCCATCTTGCTGACTTCCTTCCCTCCAAGATCACCCCCTCTGGACCCCTCCACATTCTTTTCCTTATGAAGGTCTTGGCTCCTCTAGTTTGTACCTTCACATGCATTTCTCTACTCAATAAAACTCCTCCCCAGAAGTCTGGTGGGACCTTGTGTTTTTCTTGACATAATCATTATCATCTGAACTATTTTTTTTATATGAGTTCAAAAGCAGTAGAACATAGAATGAGACTTCTGTGTTTCTTCTCAGCTGGGGACCGTGCCAGCTGTATCATTTTGTACTCTGACAATACCTTTTTTCTTTCTTTTCTTTTGTGAAGTCCTCCCTTATGGATTTAGGAGCAAGGCAGCCATGACTCCTTCCTGGGAGAAGAGACTCACTCCACCTGCACTGGGAGCCACTGGAAGGGTTGTCGGTCTAGTTTCATGACTGGGGTAAATGCTGGGCTGAGTCAGTCTGATGTTTGCCTGTGTCCCAGGAAGTTCTTTGTATGGAAAACTGAAAGAGCTAATTCTTAAGTGTTGTTTGGTTCTGGACTCCTGTGATTAAGTTCTGAAGGCCTCACACTGAGATCAAAATTGGGACTAAAATTCTCTTGACATACCACCCTGGGTGGGCTCCGTTTGGAAATAAACAGAGCTAGGCCAAAAAAAAAAAAATTAACAAAAATAGTTTTCTTAATTGGCCAAATCAGGCCAATATGAAACTTCTGAGGCTTACATGTCCAGATGCTTAATGAACAAATGCTGTCCTTTACTTGAATTTTTTGTGTCTAATTCACTCTGTTGCAATTTTCTTGTTTATTCCATGGAGCCTAAATGCACTCTCCAGCTTCTTAGTGTGAGGGTTGCAAATTGTTCTCTGCAAACCCACAGCAGTGGGGAGGGGACAGAGGATGAATGGTTTCTTTGCAGTGACCTGGTCATTTTTAATCTCTGATTCCTGATTTTACATAATATTTTTTGTATGTGTATGTGAGGGACAGGTGAGAGTGGATTAAGATTAATGTAGATACATATGAGATTATTCGAAGCCTTTTTAGAATAATTTGGGTACAGTTTTGCTATAACGTCCACTTATACAGAAAGGAGGTAAGAGAAGAGTAAAAAAGCATTGCATGAAGGGGAGTAAAATATGCTACCTCAAAACACACCTCTTTGGCATATTGATTATTGGGGCTGATTATTTTCAAGAGGCTGCAGACATAGGAGGCCTCTGAAAACCGAGGAGAAGTTACCCTTTTGTAAGAGAAATTTAAATTTATAGCAGTCCCCCTTATCCATGGGGATACGTTTCAGGACCCCCAGTGGATGCTTAAACCCTGGGAAATGCCGAACCCTTTAAAAACTGTTTTTTTTCCTATACATACAAAACTATGATAAAATTTAATTTATAAATTAGGAACAGCTAGAGATTAACAACAATAATAAAGTGGAATAATTGTAATAATATACTATAATAAAAGCTATATGAATATGGTCTCTCATAACCCATCTGATAACTGAGATGGCTACTAAGTGACTAACGGGCAGGGAGCACATACAACATGAATATTCTGGGCAAAGAGATGACTCACATCCCAGGCAGGACAGAGCGGGATGGCATAAGATTTCATCACGCTACTCAGAATGGTGCGTGATTTAAAACTTATGATTTCCAGAATTTTCCATTTAATATTTTTGGACCATGGTTGACCACCTGTAACTAAAACTGAGGAACAGAAAAAGCAGGTAAGGGGGAGACTATATAAGGGAAATCTCCTTTTATAAGAAGTATTGCCCTCTCTGTACCAGGAAGAGGAGGATGATCAAATTTCTAGAAACTCTTAATGGAGAAGGCATGTTCTTAAATCTGAATAATGACCATGCCCTTGTTTATTGTGCTTTGCCTAAAAAGCTCCCATAACTGGCATTCTCAAACATCCCCTCTCCCCATCTTTCTTCTGTCTTTAGCTAAAGGTATTTAAAGTGGTGACTTGGATTATTTCGAGAATTTACTTAGTTTTCCTGGGTATCTCCCATGTATACAGGAAGCACACATGTTATTGAACTTCAGCCTATTTTTCTCCTATTCATCTGTCTTTTATAATAGGAGGAGGCTGGTGTCAGCCAAGAATGTAGAAGGATAAAGAAAGAAATTAGTTTGTCTCCTCTACAGGAGCAATGAGAGGAAGCATACAGTAAAGACACTATATTTGGATATTTTGGAGAATAGAAAGTCAATTAGGAACCAAGTTAAGGTGACTGAATTTAAAGAAAATGAAAGCCTGGGGAAAAGATAGAGATTAGATGACATATTTCTGGCAATCGTGAGGATAATATTCTGGACTTGCCTTGATAATAATCTGTCCATGGTTATAAATTCTTTCCATCTTGAAAAGAAGCTTCTCACCCCACTGGTCACGTCTTTCTTTTATAAAGTGGCTTCCAATTATTGAGTACTTGCTATGTATGTAGTGATGTTTCTTAGGTGTGCAGGGTTCCAATCAATGGGCAAGTTTATTACCACTATCTGGTACCTCCCCTGGGTTACATGGAGTTTGAATGAAGGGAAATGCAACTGGCAACACAATGAGATGGGTTTTGCTGGTTGGGCTACAGCATTCATGCCCAGAGAAGCCTGGGCTCCAAAGGTCTCTACCTACAGAAACAATATTCAGTGGTCATTCCTTAATGGGCAGTTCTGAATTCCTTCTGCTGCAGGCCAGAGAAGTGCCTTTACACCTCTAAATTAGAATGCCAGGCTTCAGGGTGCACCAGGAGTAGTTGTGTAGATGGTATGTGATGAGTTGCAACAATCACCTATTCTCTTTCCTAGAAATGGTCATAATTCTCATGGAAGCTTAAAACATAATGCCTCTACCAGCATCTCTATTTGTCTCATTATCTATTATACTGGATTTCAAGCACCGCATGCTCTTTTAAAAATTTTTTATGTGGCATATGTCTAAAACAGGAAGGAGAGTTGAGAGTTCTTGGGTGAGAGTGGAGATGGAGAATAATGAATCAGTATAGTTTTGATGATAGGATTCTGCTTCCAATGATGAGCAAAAATTTTCCATTTCCACAGCCCTTAGGTATACGAAATCATTTAATTTGCATAAAACTTGGTGGCTATAGTTTCTCTAATTTTTCAAGTAAAGAAACAAAGTCTCAGGAAGTAACAACTTGATCAAGAGTACCTAATCTGAGCAAGGAAGAGCTAGGCTTCACACCTCAATCCAGGGACACCTAAGGTGCTGTTCCTTCACCTCTGCATACTTCTGCCATCCAAAATACATTAGTCACCACCACCCCACTTCCCACCGAGAGGCATAACAGGAAGGAGTAGCTCTAAGGTCTACTGCTCTGATAATTACTCCTAAATAGTTACCAGTCCTCTCTTCTCCACTCAACTTGTTTTTTGGGGGGTGAGTGGGGGGTGGGGAGGGCCTGTCTGTCTGCCAACTTCTTTATTCCTTAGGATTGATAGATCTTGGAATTCCAGTTCAAACTTCAGTTTGTAGAAATCTGAGCCCAGTGAAGCACGCCACGGCCACCTCAGCGTGTTTTTTTTTCCTTCTTATTTTCCTTTTTTCCCTTAGCCAAGCAGAGCTGAATGGACAGGCTCTTGGCAACCTCATTGTATCTATTGTGTTCTGATCATTATTTAAACAAATGGTATTCACTGGGGTCCAAGTCAGAGCGACAGGACACAGAGAAGGCTTTTTATCAGTCAGCTGGACTGCTCTTCCCATTTCATAAGTCTTTTGTGTTCCCTGAGGGTCCTTCAAGTGTGGAGCAGCTCACAAAGGAATGAGATGGACACAGCCTTTGTTCAGGAAGGGACAGTCAGTCGCCTTTGCCTCTTTGCAGATGGCTTGATCCTTTTGGCTATTTTCTACCTCTCTTCAAATAAAATAGGGCCGATGAAACCTCTACACATCCTTCAGGGCACTGGGGGCCACAGCAGGAGAAAGTCATGTGCAGGTTTTTTACAAGGTCAAGTATGATAAAGTCTCAAGGAGGGACATTAGTGGAGGTGCTAGTTTACACAGCAGAGAAGGAATAGGTGTTGAAAGATGCTTGCTCTGCGGACAGTGTGTTTCAGGGGTCTAGTAATTATTCAAGTTATCTTGAAAAATGTCTTAACCTAGCAAGATTCAAATCCTTCATTTGTAAATGGGGATAATAATTATAGTTATTCAATAGCACTGACTAGAGGGTTAAATGAAATATTGTATGCAACATGCTTATGGGCACATTTTGAGCTTTTATTAAATGCTTGCTTTTCTAATTACAGCTGAGGATAGATTTATGGAGGGAGGTGGCCTTGGTCCTGGAAAGAAGAAAATTATAGAATGTTTCAGGCCCAAGTCCAGGGATTCATGAGTTTTGAAAATTAAAGGCATCTGCAATTTATCTTTTCACTCTAGGATACAAAGTTAGTAAAAATTACAAATCTGAAAGATCTCAAGTAAGTTACGCCAGTTAAGCACATTGACACTTGAACATAATTTCCCAAACCACATCCCTACAGAAAAATAGTCCAGGAATTTTTTTAAAAGCTACCTCCTCAAGCTGTATAAAAATGAATTCTCTGGTCAAATATATCTGAGAAACTCAGCATACTTGTAAATGCGTAACGAACATTAGGATAAAGGCTCTGAACAGGTCTATAACGAGACGACATAATCCAGTGTTAACCGCAGAAGTTTGAATATGAACGTTTGTTGTTGTTTCTACTGCTGCTACTGCTGCTGCTGCTGTTTGGCGAGAGGAAGCAGAAGGTGCACATACTGACATTCCAGAGGACAGAGGTCCATTTGGAACAGAGATATGCATTTGGAAGCTGGGCTCTCCGATCACTCCAAGGAATGAAGTTGTCTATAAACTGGCTCACCTGGATGTGCAGTCAGCTCAAGTGTTTGCATGCAGAGTTTTCAGTCCTTAAAAAAAATTATTTGCAGCAGTTATGGTGATATTAGGCATCACTCTAAAGTAGTGGCTCTGAAGGGCTGTAATGCTGAAAACTCCGGAGCTGAGAAGTCTTAATGGGTAGAACCAGGCAGCCTGAGTTCAATGGGAAACACATTATCTGACATTGGGACCTTGCAGCAAAGTTTGACTGGCTCTTAATTAGTTAAGTTTCCAAGATGTTTTCATTATCAACTTGTTTCTAAATACTTAAAAAAAAACTTTACTCACCCCAATTCTTTTCTACTGTAGTATACAGGGCAGAGCATTGGGTAGGACTGAGAATGTAGGGGAGTATGTGTTAGTGATTGGAAAAGAAGGTGGGACACGGGAAGAAGACAGAGAGACAATGGTGAAGTTATGGCCTCTACATAAATACAGCTTAAAATATTATCCTTATAATAAACCAGTAGTCATACTTTAGATATATCTAGATATGTAGTTTAAGTCTGGGGGTGTATGGAAAAACCCTAAAGATAACTGATGCAGTTTTCAATATTCTTTCATGTATGTACAGATGCAAAACTACAACCTAAAATTGGTTATGCTAAGGTTTTATTAATTAGGTTACTGCATTATGAGAACTTCCTAATTCTGAGATTTTTGAGTCCGGGCCCACCCAATGAACTGTGCCTTTGGAAAATCTCTTTAGTACAGGTATTCCTTAGTTTCTTCCTCTGTAAATTGAGAATAATAACCGTTTCTTGTTTTCTAAGAAATAATATACTGCAATCACTCCCAAATATCTGTCCATATACTGGAATTATTTCCATAACAAAATTTTCACAGGCATATGGTAAATTAAGAAAACTAAGATCAGTATGATTAATGTTAATCAAATTTTATACCATTAAAAAATATGTAGATAAGTCCTTTCTATTCTTTTGATTTAAAAATCTCCTTTATTTTATAAAATTCCTTTTTGAGGTTTTTTCCTATTTTTCTCCCTATTTTACTAGTAGATGAAATCTTCAAGTCTTAGAAGTGGTGAGCTGACAATATAGAAACACAGATGAGTCTGTTTCTATGACTTTTGCTTTCTGTGTGAAGTTACCTCTCTGCCTAGCAGTGGAGAGAAAACTCTTCAGATATAACTATTTTTGAATCATTACCTCTCAAAAACAGTGTTTTTGAAGAGCTGCCTTAGAGATGTCATTGGTGACCGTGAAACCAAAGTGAATCACTCACAGAGTAGACCCTCGTGGCTGCAGCCTCCTCAAGGCTGAAGACCTACAGACAGCAATAGTCAGTAGAACTGGAGAGAGCCATTGGGCTTTCTCATCTGAAAGTCTGTGGCCACACCACATGCTAAATATCACTGACTCACCTTCTAGTCACTGTTTGGCATTGTCTATGCCAAACAAGAGTGTCTCCCCTATTCATGCTAATTGCTACAGGTTAATTTCTTAAATCTTTTAACACTCATTGGGGTCCATTGTTCATCAGGTATTATGCTGAGTATTTTAAATACTTTATTATCTCATTTAATTAATGAAACAGCTTGAGTAGGCAGGCATTATTTTCAACCCTGATTTTCACAAAGGAAAACATAAAGCTCAGATCACTGTGTGCCATGCAAAAGCCACTTATCAAGAAAGTCATCTACTTTGTGTCTCATATGCCAAAGGTCACGGCCTCGACAATGGAAATACAAAGCCTTTGGGATGTGATAGCGACACCAAATGCAAGGACTCTGGAAATACACAGCCTTCAGTTGCTGGTGTTGTTTTTAGTTTGTTTGGAAAATCTGAAAAATAATTGAAGTCTAACTTTTATGGTCGTTGGCATGAATAAGTTAAATACTCTATATAAAGCCCTGGAACATAGTAAGTTTTTTTTTGTGAAATGGTGTCTAGTTAACTGGACTGATGTGAGTTGTATGAGACTTCATAGGATATGAGAAAGTATTCATGCAGTGTGAAGTAGTGTGGAAGTTTGGGTGGAGGTTTCAGAGTTGGGTGGAAGGCTCAAAGGGTTGTAATTAGAGGTGAAAAACTAATCACTGGTGAGTTCCCCTGTGGTCAAGGCTTCCTTGTTGAGTCCATCCTGGCCTCGTAGGCTGAGGCAGCCTTAGAGATAGAACACTAGTTTGCATCTGGCCACCAAGTTCGCAGAGCTTTGTCCCATGCCTACTGGGGAGGAACCTGACTGATGATAAATGAGGTTCCTGCAGCTGAGACCTTGTGAAAGGAGTTTGTATTGATGAGAAGCTGAGCCAGGCTCCCGAGGGGAAGTCCTCCAGCCTGGCTGTCTGGTTTGTGTTGAGAAGCAGAGTCAGTCTCTGATTACTTTGGCCCAAAACTCTTTCTCACAATAGTCCAAGGACTCAAAGATTAGGATTCTTCTGGCAGCTGCTGGCACGTTCCGAGCCATGAGGTTTGAATTTACTCCAAGGCTGGGAACCAGCTGCTCCATAGAGTGAAAAAGGAGGAGATCTCACGTGAGCAGATACCGGAAAGGGGGAAGATGGCCGTGGAAGGAAACGAAGTCATGGCTGCTGCAGCATAGCTTCTCCCCCAGATTGAAGCTCCCAGCTATGATTGCAAGATCTTTAGGAACTAAAATCTACAATTACAACGAATACTTAGAAGCCGGCAAAATTTAGGGAATGTGTTGCGCTTATTCACTATTTATTTGCACACATTTTCAAGGCAGACTAGGCATCTCAGCATTACAACTTCTCCAGAGGCTGGTTGATTTTTCTTGGTGTTTATCTTGGGCTCTGCTGTCTAAGAGGAGTGAGGAGCAATGTGCTTAATTTTAATGAATTTTCTTGCATTTCTTGTACCTTTACACATAGCCCTTAAATAAATAGCTTAGCTAATAGTTATCTACTGCCCACCAACTACATCGTCACATATAAACATGTATATTTATGGTAATATGTTTATGTATATTGCCTTACATATAAACATACATACTTATAAATACATACATACATATATTGAACCTCTTATTTTGGAAGAATTATAGATCCACGGGAAGCTACAAGGGCACTATATAGAGGTTTGTATACACGTCACCTGGTTTTATCCAATGTTAACACCTACCTAACTATAGGACAGTATCAAAACCAGGAAACTGATATTGGTGAAAGGTATGTATAATTCTGTGTCATCTAGTTACATGTATAAATTAGTGTCACCACTCCCTGACTCAAGATACAGAACTCAAGATACTCACCCCTTTCCCTCCACCATTCCTAAACCCCGGCATCTACCAATGTGTTGTCCATCTCTATAATTTTGACATTTTGAGAATGATGTCAAAGAGAATCGTAGAGTAGGTGTGAACTTTTGAGATTGGCCCTTTTCACCCAGCACGATGCCCTTGAGATCTACTCAAGTTGCATGTATCAATAATTCATCACTTTTTATTGTTAAGTAATATTCTGTATTATGGTTGCACCATATTTTGAGAAAACTGTCCTTTTGAAAGGACACTGTAGTCATTTTAGATTTTATAAATCACAAATAAAGCTGTTATAAACAATAACGTACAGATTTCATTTGAATATAAGTTTTTATTGCTGGGGTAAATACCTAGGAGCATGGCTGCTGGGTTGTATGGTAAGAGCATGCATAGTTTTATTTTAAGAAAGTGCCAAATTATTTTCCAGAGTAGCTGTACCACTTATATTTCTAATAGCGTAGATGAGAAATCTGGTTTTTCTACATCCTTGCCAGTATTTGGTATTATTACTATTTTTTATTTTAACTGTCTAAAAGGTACGTAGTGACATCTTAATTTGCATTGCCCAATTTAAATGGCCTTATTGAGATAAAATTTACTTTTAAAGTATACAATCCAACAGCTTTTAGTTTATTCACAGAGTACTGCATTCATTGCCAAAACCATTTTAGAATATTTTTATAACCCCCAAAAGTAACTTTTTCCCCTTAGCCACTACCTTCCAACCTTACACCCCACCCCAGCCTTAGAAAACCACTAACCTATTTGTTATTCCTATAAATTTGTCTATTCTGGACTTCTTATATAAATGGAATCACATATTATGTGGTCTACTGTGACAGGCTTCTTAGTATAATGGTTTCAAGGTCCATCCAGGTTACAGTAAGTATTATTACTTCATTATTACCAAATAATACTCCAATGTATGGACATTTTATTCATCGGTTGATGAATATTTGGGTTGTTACACTCTGGGGCTATTATTAATAATTCTGCAATACACATTCATATGCAAGTTTTTGTGTAGACATGTTATTAATTTTTTGGGGGGGGTCTACACCAAGGAGTAGAATTGCTAGGTAATACAGTAAATGTATGCTTAACTATTTGGGGAATTGCAGACCGTCTTCCAAAATAGTTACATCAACTTATACTCCCACCAGCAATATATAAGCATTCCAATTGCTCCACAACCTTGCCAACAGTTATTATCTTTTTTTTATTAGAGTCATACTACCGGGTGTGAAGTGATATCTCACAGTGGCTTTGATTTGCATTTCCCAGATGACTAATGATGATAAGCATCTTTTCATGTCCTTATTGGCCATTTGTATATCTTCTTTTAGTGAATGATTTAAATCCTTTGCCCACTTTTTAATTGGATTATTTTTTATTGTTGGGTTTGAAGTTTACTTTATATATTTTGATACATGTTTCTTATCAGATGTATGATTTCCCAAATTGTTTTATTTTGTGGGTTGTCTTTTCACTTTCTTGAGAGTGCCTTTTGAAATATAAAAGTTTTAAATTTTGTTCATATCTAGTCTAACTAATTTTTTTGTTGGTTGTGCTTTTGGTGTTATATCTAAGAAAGTATTGCCTAATCCAAGAGCATGAAAATTTATACCTTTCTTCTAAATTTTATAGTTTTAGCTCTGACATTAAGGTCTATGATACATTTTGGGTTAATTTTTGTATATGGTGTGAAGTCAGAGTTCGAATTCATTCTTTTATGTGTAGATATCCAGTTGTCCTGGCACCATTTCTTAAAAAGACAATTTTCCCTCCATTTAATTGTCTTGGCACTCATATCAAAAATCAACAAGAAGATTCTGAGAAACATGGCAGAGTGAGAGACATCCTCAGATCTCTCCCCTTGAGACAACAATAAGCTAAACATTTAAAACTTGACAAAAAACACCCAAACTGCACACCAGCATGTCTGAGCATGGGATCTGCACATAAGAGCTACCACAGGTCAAAACCCCAGGTGTTGGGCAGTGGACTGGGAGAAATAAAGAAGCTGCCTCTTGCAGCCTCCAGAGCTCCCTGCAGGAGGAGGGAGAGGGGAGAAGGAGTGGCAAGTACCCTGAACAGCCCTGCCTGGAAGTGCTGTGAGTTCCATGCATCTGGTGGCAGGGCCCAGTCATCAGGGCAAAAGCAGAGAAGTGGGATGGGATGCAGAGAAACAACAGTTAATTTTTACCAGCCCGGGTTGCAAAACTGAGGCTGAGCTGCAGCCCTCAAATACCAAATCGGAAAGTCCTTCCCCTCCTAGACCGATCACCATGGAGCCCCAGAGAAATCTGAGCAAATGCTGTCGATACTGTCGCTGACACTGGCAAGAACTGAAACTGAGAGTAGTGACTGTGATTCAATATCTACAGGAAAATAAAAAAGGCATTATTTAGGCTTTATATAAACCAGGGATCCAAGAGGCTTAGATGTCACCTACTGGAAACCAAAGAAAAGCACCTTCTTTGCTGCAGGCTAAAGAGAGACCTTTATATAATAAATCTTCTTTCTGGAAAAACAGCAGAATACATTTCCATTAATGCCCAGGCAGAGAATTAGTCCATTAAACACCATGAACAACCAAGGTGACACGGCATCTCAGAAAGAAAGACATAAATCTACAGAAAATAAGCTTACAGACATATAAATATGCGACTTAATGGACAGAGAATTCAGGACAGTACTTCTGAAAAAACTCAGTGAGTTCCAAAATGAGTCATATCAACAAGTTCAGGAATTGAAAAAATAACTAGATGAGCAGAGCAAGGAGATTGAAACCTTTAAAAAGAACCAAATAGAACTTCTAGAAATTAAAAAAAAACATACTACAAGAGTTGAAAAATTAAATAGCAAGCTTGGGAAATAGAGTCAACCAAATGGAGGAAAGGATCAATGATATTGAAGACAGAAATCTAGAAATAAATCAGAAGGAAGAAGAGAGGAATCAAAGAATGAAAAATAATGAAAGAGAAATACAAGAACTAGTTGATACCATCAGGAAAGGAAACATAAGAATAATGGGCATTATCAAAGGTGAGGAAAAGCAGCAGGGACTAGAAAGACTTTTCAGGCAAATAGTGGACGAGAATTTCCTGAATCTAAGGAATGAGCTGGAGCTTGGAATTCAAGAAGTCAACAGAAAACCCAATTATCTCAACCCAAAAAGGCCTTCACCAAGATACACTGTATTAAAATGATCAAAAATCAACAACAAAGACAGAATTCTCAGGGCAGCCAGAGAGAAGAAAACAGTAACTTATAAAGGAAAACCCATTAGATTATCCTCGGACTTCTCAGCACAGACCTTATGAGCCAGAAAGAAATGGAATCAAATATTTAAACTATTAAGTAAAGGAACTACTAGCCTAGAATAATGTGTCCAGCTAAGCTCTCCTTTAGATATGAAGGAGAAATTAAGACCTTTCCAGACATACAAAAATTGAGGGAATTCTCCACTATGAGGCCTACACTACAGGAAGTACTGAAATGAGTCAGCTCACCTAAAACAAAATAACAACAAAAGAAAATACATAATTAGGAGTAAAGTGACTATCAGGACAATAGAAGCAGAGGCGTGCAATCCTTACTAAGAACAGGGCATTATAAGTTTAAATAATAAGGAGAAAATTGCAATAGCAAGATAGTAAGGAATGTTCAGCATACATAGAAACAAACTGAGACAACAATGACTGAAAATGAGAGGATATGAAGATCCAAATTCACAAAGGGGAATGGAGATAAGGCATGCACAGAAGAAAATGGATTACTATCTATCTATCTATATATATATATATATATATATATACACACACACACACACACACACACACACACTATCCTTTACATATTCATAATGATAACTACATGCCAAAGATTTAGAATTGAAGTATGTAACATAAAACAAAAAAAAAATAGAGGCAAAATACACAAAAGCCAACCAAAATAAAGAAAACAGAAACACAAGGACAAGGAAGCAATGGAAACACCAGGCTACCAGAAAGCAAAATATAAAATGGCTATAAGACCTCATATTTCAATAATCACCCTAAATGTATATGGACTGAACTCACCAATAAAAAGGCATAGAGTTGCAGGGATAAAAGAGGGGAAATTATGACTGACATCACAGAAATACAAAGGATCATGCAAGAATACTATGAAAAAGTATATAATGCCCAATTTAATAACCTAGAAGAAATGGACCAGGACTTTAAAAAATACAACCTTCCTAGACTGAATCAAGAAGAACTGGAAAATCTAAATAGACCAATCAGCAGTATGGAAATTAAAACAATCATAAAAACCTACCAAAAAGTTTAAGTCCAGGACCAGATGGTCTTCCAAACAATCAAAGAGGAGGCAATACTTCCCAACTCATTTTATGAGGCCAATATTACTCTGATACCAAAACCTGGTAAAGATAACACACAAAAAACTACAGACCAATATCTCTCATGAACACAGATGCAAATATCTTAAATAAGGTACTAGTGAACTGAATACAGAAACATATTTAAAAAATTATACACCACGATCAAGTGGGCTTCATCCCAGCGGCACAGGGATGGTTCAACATACGCAAATTGATTAATTTGATACACCACATAAACAAATTAAAAAATATGAATCATATGATCGTATCAATAGATGCAGAAAAAGCCTTCGACAAGATACAGTATCCATTTATGATCAAAACACTTAACAAAATTGGTATAGAAGGAAAGTACCTTAACATAATAAAGGCCATCTATGGCAAACCTCCAATCAACATTATACTCAATGGTGACATACTAAAAACTTTCTCTCTAAGATCAAGAACAAAGCAGGGCTGTTCACTATAGCCACTCTTATTTAATGTAACATTAGAGGTTCTAGCAAGTGCAATCAGATAAGAGAAAGATATAAAAGGCATCCAAATAGGAAATGAAGAAGTCAAACTGTCACTATTTGCAGATGACATGATTCTCTATATAGAAAACCCTGAAGACTCATCAAGAACACTACTAGAAACAATAAACAAATGCAGTAAAGTTTCTGGATACAAAATCAATGTTCAAAAGTCCATAGTGTTCCTATACTCTAATAATGAAGTGTCAGAAAAAAGAATAGAAAAAATAATTCCTTTTGCAATTGCAACAAAAAGAATAAAATACCTAGGAATAAATTTAAGAAAACATGTGAAAGACCTATAAGATCTTATGAAAAGAAATCGAAGAAGATATAAAGAAATGGAAAGATATTCTGTGCTCTTGGATTGGAAGAATCAACATAGTTAAAATGACCATATTACCTAAGGCATTATACAGATTTAATGCGATCCCCATCAAAATCCCATTGGAATTTTTTAAAGAAATAGAACAAAAAAATCATCAGATTTGTATGGAAGCACAAAAGACCCCAACCTGCCAAAGGCATCCCGAGGAAAAAGAATGAGGCTGGAGGCATCACTCTGCCTGACTTCAAATTATACTACAAAGTGACAATAATCAAAACGTAATGGTTTTGGCAGCAAAACAGACACACGGACCAGTGGTACAGAATCAAGAGTCCAGAATTAAACCCATATTTATGTGAGCAAATAGTTTTCGACAAAAAAGCCAAAAAAATACAGTGGAGAAAGGAAAGCCTCTTCAATAAATGATGCTGGGAAAACTGGAAAGCCACCTGCAAATGAATGAAACTATACTATTGTCTCTCATCATACACCAAAATTAACTCAAAATGGATTAAGGACCTGGATATAAGACCTGAAACAATAAAATGCATAGAAAAAAAATGTAGAAACTAAACTCAAGGACCTTGGACTTAAAGAGGATTTTATGAATTTGACATCAAAGGCAAGGGAAGTAAAAGCAAAAATAAATAAATGGGACTACATCAAACTAAAAAGCTTCTGCTCAGCAAAAGAAACCATCAACAAGGTAAAGAGACAACCATCCAAAGGGGAAAATATATTTGCAAGCAATGTCTCCAAAAAGAGCCTGATATCCAAAATATACAAAGAGCTAATGCAACTCAATAACAACAAAAGAAAAAACGATCCAATCAAAAAATGGGCAGAGTACTGAAACAGACAATTCTCCCTATAGGACATACAAGTAGCCAACAAGTATATGAAAAGATGCTAAACATTGCTAGCTATTATGGAAATGCAAATCAAAACCACAATGAGATACCACCTCACACCTGTTAGAATAGCTATAATCAACAGGACAAGTAATAACAAATGTTGGAGAGGATGTGGAGAAATAGGACCCCTCATACACTGCTGGTGAGACGCAAATTGGTACAGCCACTGTGAAAAACAATATGGAGATTCCTCAGAAAAACTAAGAATTGATCTACTATATGATCCAGCAATCCCTCTACTGGGTATTTACCCAAAGACTTGATAACCCATATCCCTAAAGGTATTTGCACACTGATGTTCATAAAAGCATTATTCACAGTGGCCAGGACATGGAAGCAACCAAAGTGTCCTATGATAGATGATTGGCTAAAGAAGCTGTGGTACATATATACAATAGAATATTACTCAGCCATAAGAGATGAAATACTGCCATTGGCAACAACATGGATGGACCTCAAGATAATCATGCTAAGTGAAATAAGAAAGACAGAAAAGTTGAAAATCACATGATATCATTTATATGCGGGATATAAATCTAGAAACAACAAATGAACAGGACAAACCAACAGAAACTCATGGACATGGGCAATGGACTAGTGGTTGCCAGAGGGTAGGGGTTAGGGAGGGAGGGGGAGGTAGATGGTGTAAAGGGGTCACATATAGGGGGTAGGGGTAGGTGAAGTGGGTAAAAGGGATCAAATATATGGTAGCTAAAGGAAACTGGACTTTGGTTGGTAAACACACAATAGAATATATAGATGTCAAATTATAACGTACACCTGAAAATTACATAATTGTATTAACCAATGTTACTCCAATAAACTTAAAAAAAAAAACTGTAAGCAAATAAGAAATGAAAGGGAACTTCTTCAACCTGATAAAGAGCATCTACAAATCCCTACACCTAACATCATACATAATGGTAAAACACTGAATGCTTTTCCCTTAAGCTGGAGAATAAAGCAAAAATGTCATTCACAGCACTGTTATTCAACATTAT
Source organism: Eidolon dupreanum (assembly GCA_028627145.1). Lineage (NCBI taxonomy): Eukaryota > Metazoa > Chordata > Mammalia > Chiroptera > Pteropodidae > Eidolon > Eidolon dupreanum. The sequence continues at coordinate 19,362,057 of CM053515.1, read as the reverse complement.
ACTGCAGAGCTTACTAAGTACAATAAGGCAAGAAGAAATGTAAGTTATATAAATTGAAAGGGAAAAAGTAAAATTGTCTTTATTTGCAGGTGACATGATCATCTATGTAGAAAATCCTAAGGAATCTACCAAAATAAATAAATAAATAAAAGCTACTCAAGTTATGAGTTTAGCAAGTTTACACATTAGAAGATTAGAATGTAAAATTCTATTGTTTTTATATACAAATAAAATCAGGCAGTGAATTTTAAAATATTTACAATATGTTTACAAAAGGTTACGTGCAAAATACGTGTCCATTGATACAACATTTTAGAAATGACAAAATTATAGTGAAGAGATTAATGGCTGTAAGGCATTAGGGATGGGGTGGAGAGCTCAGTGGGGGCGAAGTGAGTGTGCTCATGAAAGCGAAGCCCAAGGGATCCCTGTGGTGATGAAACTGTTGCACACCTTGACTGCTGTGAAGGGTGCATGAGCCCACACATATGTTATAAATTGCATAGAACTAAATACCACACATTCATATATACTTACATATATACTTAAACATACACAAACACAATGAAGTCTGAATAATATTGGTCAATTGTACCAATATGAGTTCCCTGATTGTAATATTATGTCATAATCTTGCAACATGTTACCACTGCAGGAAACTGGGTGAAGGGTGCAAAGGATTTCTCAGTACTATTTCTTACAACTGCATGTGAACCTACAATTATAAAGCTTAATTAAAAAAATTAATGAACTGCATGCCATATTTTTAAGAATTTTTTTTTCTATCCAAAATCTTCAGTTTGTGAGAACTAAGCAACTGGATTAACTAATGCTTAATCTAAAGCTTCCAGAGCAAGAACTCTTAAATCTGTGAAGAGTCACTTGTCCTAAATTGTAAATGAGATCTACACATTTTTTACAGGGGGACTTTGGATGTGGATGAGAGGAGATAGACATCCATGGCTTTGTGTAACTGGAAGTGAGAAGAGGAATAGAAGAGGCAGATAATACATGACAATTTCTAAAGTCAACTTTCCTTCTTGTCAGTTGTACCTTAAATTAATCTTGGGTTTTGTTTGTTTGTTTGACCTCCCTCAGTTTTCCAAAGAGTACAGTATAGCCACGCTCTTGTTAAAAATGCAGGATTTTGCACCAGACAAATATGGGCTCAAATCTCAAAACCATTGTTACTTCCAACCTGTTTGATTTCTTCAAATTTCAGTTTCCTCTTTTGCAAAATTGGGATAATGATTCTTTCTACCTTCATGGATTGTTATGAGTATTAGATAATACAAATAAATACTTATTACAGTGCCATGACATATTAAAAATATGTCTATTGTTATGTTTCCCATTCAGTATGAAACTATTTATCTTGTATTCCATTCTCTTGGATCCTGCTTTGCAAGATGAGATAACCTGCTAATATGATTTAAAATAAAATCCTACTAATCTCTTAGTAGGTTTGAAATTTGGGGGGGGGAGTAGGTGAGATTTCCTTTTATGCATTAATGTCCTGAGTGTATTATAAGCTATATTAAATTACATTTACTATTTTGGGGTTTTAAGGATCCTAAAGTTATTGTAAGCTTCTATTAACATGTGACAGAAAGGGAGCAGGTCCAGAAGTATGTCAAACACCATGACCTACGCATGTGGGCAAGTGGCTTACCTTCTGTGAGCCTCATCATCACCACTTGTAAAATGGGAGTAAAATATCAGCCTGGACTGTTGTATAGAGTTGCTATGACATTCAAAAGAGGGAAAAAAAACTTTGTAGAGATTTTAAAATGATAAAGTTTCCTACATCTGTAACATAATTTCATTATTTTATTGAAATACTCAGCCAAGTGAACTGTAACGAAACAATATTTTTTATTTTTTATTAATATTGTATTACCATATTGGTGGCTTTAGAGATACAAAGAGAACAGTATGGTCAAAAGTTTTAGCTATGAAACAAAGCAGGAAGTCAAATATAGAAAGCACAGTTTTCTATCACGTTTTGAAGGGATAAAGCTCAGTGTTTTTTGCTTTCTTTTCTGAAAACCTAGTGGGCTGGCTCTCCTAGGCTTCCTTTCTTAGTGGTATGATTTTTGAGAACAGGAAATAGATGAACTCAACTTATAATTTTAAGGCCCTTAATTTTAGGGCCAAAGATATGGTTCCACAGGCTCTGGTCCAGTCATTTAGGAAATGTGAAACTGCACTGTGTGTGTGTGTGTGTGTGTGTGTGTGTGTGTGTGGTGAGGGGGATGGGTGTAACAGCAAACTTATTTGAGGTTCATTGATTCTTACAGTTTGATATAAGGTTTTTTTTTTGTTAAATTCAACTATAATTAAGTCACTTACATGTATTTAAAAATAGGATCTCTTATAGAACTCCTTTCCCTAAAAGTGGCCTCAACCTTTTCCCTTCTACCTGTATGTTTACACAGAAAGATGTCTAGGATGATGCCTACCTGATGATAATGATCATTATTTCTGTGTGGTATGATTTAGGGATAACTTTTACAGTCATCTTTATATTTTCCTATACTGCTCAAGAGGTTTTTACCCACCCAATTTTTTTATTTTAAAATAATTATAAACTCAAAGTTGGAAAAATAGTACAGAGTTCCATGTACCTTCTCTCTATGGTAACAACATAAATAACTACAGAATGGCAAAACCAGAAAATTGACATTGGTGCAATACAAACTACAGCCTGATTCAGATTTCACCCGTTTTTACATCCACTGATTTGTGGTGTCCCGGCATCTGAACCCACTTATTTCTCAGTGAGCATTGGTATCACAGGGGTGAGGTGGGGTACAGAGTGCATTTCACTTTATAGGGGCGAACACACATCTACTTTGAAAAGTCACATAATCTACCACTCATATGGTAACAGGTCCAAAATGACTGGTAATAAAGTGCTTGAGCTGGCTCATACCAGTGCTGACAGCCAATTGCTATATATTCAGGAACTGTGTCATTGGCAGCTTGAAATCAGCTGTGGTGGGAGCAGTGACTCCGGAGAAATCTGCAGGGATCATTCAAGGCTCCTTCTCTCTTCCTAGGGCTGCTTCCTTGCCTGCCACTGTTTGCATGGCACTGGTAGTTTGTCCTGGTTCCCCACACGCCTCTCCTCACCTCATCTCAGTAAAACCTTATTCCCCAGCAAGACAGTTCCTTGTCATTCATGATCCTTTCCCCCTCAGGGCTATAAAATAGGACTAGTCTAATAAAAAAGAATTTCCTGTTAATGGAGTCTAATACCCTAATATATGACCTTTCTGGGTAACTCACTTGCATTTTGCCTGAAGACTTTCTGGAATATAGATTTATTTTTAATTCCAAGAGAGTGTTTGAGGGCATGAGAGAGACGAACAGTTGACAGAGCAATGGGGCCTTACAGAGCACCCTCCATCCCAGCAAGCAGGCGACTAGTGATCGCACCCACAGTCAGGGTCACTGCCTTTACCCCCCACTCCATTTTTTCCTCTGTGGGCTGTGGGAAGTCACTGGTCCCTTCTGTTGAGGCAGGTGATGGGAACCGGGAAGAGAACCTTGCTTTAAACTTGAAAGGAGTCAAAAGCAAAGGGATTCTTTGCAGTGTGTTTGCTCATCAGCTTTTTTATAGTAAAGGGCCATATCCTTTCATCTTTCGTTAACAAGTTAACCCTTAGTACATTAATTGTAGACAGAAAGAGTAAGAAAGCAAAAATGTTTCCATTCTGTATTCTCCCCTCAACTAAAAATGCTGCTCATTTAACAGCCATCTATGGACTGACTGTGATATGTATAACCTAATCCCAGGGCCGTGGGTAGTAGGAAATGTTCTCTCACATCAAAGACCCGCTGAGTGGAGACAAAAAGCTCACCGGCGGAAGAGCAAAGTGGAATGAGCATGAGCTCTGAAGACATAGATCTGAGTTCAAATTCTGACTCTGCCACTTACTCACTGAATACACTTGGGCAAGTTACCAAACATTTATGTGTAGGTTTCCTCATTAGTAAAAGCAAAACTAAGAAAATAATGGAGCCACTACCCTGTACCATGTATTTTATGTATATTTTTACAACATTTCATCTTATTTCATTTTAATTTAATCCTTAGCATAACCCTGCCAGGCAGGTTGTATTATTTCCATTTTATAGATGAGAAAATTGACCCTTAGAGACATTCATTAATTTGATTAAAGTCACAGAATTAATAGGGAACAGAGCTTGGATTCAAAAGATCACTTTAGAGGCCACATAGCCTCTATAAAAAAAAATGCAATAAAAATTTCTGACACATAGTAGAGGCTCAGCCATTGTTATTCATTTAATATATTATTGGGTATTATATTGAAAATTATATTAATATATTTTTATCTAAGATGTCCAAAAATTCAACTCAATTCTGACAATTACCCTGAGATAGCATCAGATTCCACAGGTAAAGGGCTCAGTCCCAGAAGACTGCCCTCCACTTCAGATGCCCATTGCAAGTCCATATTGTTTCCTGTGCTTCTGACCAACTGGCTATAAATCAGAGGTTCCCATGAACCCCTCCTCGGGTTCAGTTAATTTGCTAGAACGGTTCACAGAACCCAAGAAAATTCATTTTATCACTAGATTACGAATTTATTAAGAAAGATATTAAAGGATACAAATCAACAGTCAGGTGAAGAGATACATAAGGTGAGGTCCCATTCAAAAGAGATCCTATCCTCTTTGAGCTTAGGGCACTGTAAGGTGGTATGTAGAAGCATTCTGTTCCTCTTAAGAAGTTCTCAAAAAGAAAAAAAAAAAAAAAGGACCAATAGTTGTCCTCCTGGGCTTCATTACATAGTCAAAGTGAATCAAATCTCCAGCCCCTCTGCCCTTCTCTAGGATAGGGGTATAGGAGCCAGACTGAAATCTCTAAACCTCTAACCACAGAGTCAGTTCTGGCAACCAGCCCCTACCCTTGATTAGAGTCCAAAAGTCTCCTCCTTAACATAACAAAACACACCTTCATCACTCTCAACACTTAGGAAACTCCTAGGGTTGTGGGAGCTGTGAGCCAGGAACTGTGAAGACTAGACAGATATCTTATCAATCACAATAATGCAGCAAGTAACTTACTTACACAAGTAATTCTCATCCATACAAAGGGACACATGCTGAATGGTAGCCGTTCAATAAATATTTATCAAAAAATGAAGAAATAAACAAATGAACGAATGTACAAATGAATGAATGTTTAAGGCCTCTTACGAGTCTTTAAAAATGACTTCCATGATGTACACAAATGAAAAATTAAATAGTTAATGCTCAAGTGAAAAGTTAAATGTCAGTAATGTGAGTCAAAGGTACCCCTGATCCCAGCTGCTCCCTATAGTGACACCCTGTGGTGAAAAGTGGGTACTGCAAAAGTTATGGCTCGGGCTTCTCAGCAGTGCCCGGTGTCGGCATTTTGTCCAAGATTTGCTCTGCTATTTGTTTGCTCCTCCTCTACCACTGAGTGATCCTCGCCTGGGCATGAAGACTTTTGCTTGGTCCCCTACATAAATCACTGCTTATTCATTTACTATTACAATGCTCTGGCTGAATGCATTTTACTTGGCTTTGTCAGAATGGCAGGAGCAGGAATGATGGTGAAGGCAGGGAAGTCTGGGGTAAGAAATGTACAACTGTTCTTACGTCCTTTATGCTCTTATATTAACCTTTTGTACTATCTCTCCTTTTATACTAATAAGTAACTAAAGACATAACAAATAATAAAAATGCAATGTAAGAAGCCTGCTATCGATTGAGCCTTATATACCAGTCACACATTAAAACTTTTTGTACTAATTCTGCTACGGATCTCATTTAATTCTTACAACAGCCCAACAGGGGAAATGAACTTATTATCCTATTTTACAAAAAAAGAGAGGTTTCAAACGGTTCCGTTACTTAATGACACATACCTTGTCCCACATAGGACTGGGACCCAGGATGTCTGTCTTTTATACACGTATTGCTTCTTATAACAGAGCAGAAAGAAAAATAGATCAGAAGGAGAACAGGCCAACATAAATGGGTGTCTGCTTTACTTCCATCAGTAATTAAAATAAAATTGAAGCACTTGACTTATTCCGAGCTGGGATTTCCCACTGCATCCCTCATAGCTGGGGCGATGCCAGCACTAAGAAGCAGGGAGCCTTTGTCAACTGGAGTGATATAAATGCAGTTTATGGTATAAATGCAGTATATGGTAAAAATGGCAGACTTGTGAAATAAAAGCTTATCTGGCCAATGTTTTGTACAAATGACAAGAGTTATTGCTATTTTCATTCTTGTACTTCTTGGGAGGTAAATGTTAAGGACAAAACTCCATTTTTCTTTAAAAATCCCTTTGAGAAACATAATATGTTTTGGCAAAGATATTTAAAACATAACACTTATTTAACAAAATATTCTCTGTGGGCCCATCCACCAACCCTGTGGGCCAGTGAAGAAATAAAAACCTCCAGGCCCTCAAAAAAAAATTTTTTTTTCAAATGCGTTCACACAGCCAGAGAAACTCTAGACACAACAACATACTGTTCCTTGTCTGCTCTCTGGGGAAGACTTGCTTCTGAGGTACAGAATTAGGGAATGAATCTAACGAGCTGCCTTGACCCCTTCTATCTGGTGTCTGAGAGAGTCTGGAATATCTGGAGACTGGGTAAGTGGTCGCTAAGTTTCCCTGAAGCTTTGTTTGTAAAAGACTTTGCTGCCTGGGTGAAGACAACCAAGCCTCCCTGAAATGAGGGGAGGCTGCAGAAACGAAGATGGTGAAAAACCACGCCAGAAGAGCGGACAAGACAGTGCTTATGTTTGGATTACTGCATTCATATGGATGTATGGAAGAGAAACACAAAACCGAGGACACCAAATACCCTATAAAATCAGCTTCAAAGTTTCCTTGAGCTGACACTTTTTTCCCTGGGCTTCTGGACAAATGCTCCCCTCCTGTGGTCAGATAGCAGAATACAGGCGAGAAAAAAAACCTGAACCAGGAGGGTGAGGAGAAGCCAGTAGGGAATGTGTTCGGTTTTTTGCAAATGTTTTCTGAAGAGCTTTTGGTTTATGGAACCAAATTCTCCTTGAAAAGGGGGAAGGGAGGCAAATAACAAACAGAAACCCAGAAACAACAACACAATAATTTTCCAAAAGAGTTCCTATTTCCAGCTTCACAGAACCTTCTTTTACCATCCAAACAAGAAGTGACTCCTCCCTCCACAGTCCAACACATAAGCAACAGAATCAGAATAATAGAGAGACTCCCTATTTTCCTAGGAACTGTGTTAGATGCTGAAGATTGAAAGCTGAAAAAGACATATTCTCTGCCCTCAGCAACTCAGATTTAATTGGGGGTAAAAATAGGGAGTGCCCAGAACAAGTGATTTTAATATACATGGTAAATGACAAGATAGGTACACACGTCGTGCTTTGGGAAAACATAGGATGATCTGTCCAGCTCTTGAAGATGACGGCTACTGAGTCTTCAAGTATGAGTAAGACTTATTCAGGCCATGCTAAGAGAGTTGGAACCTTATTTTCTAGAGCTGGGTTAGATAAAAAGAGGCCTGGTGTTGGCCACAGTGTCTTACCCCAGTCCCAATTCCCGTGTTTTGTCATGAGTTTAGCTCCATAAGCATTTGAGAATTAACCCCAGATAGGCATGGGAAACAAAGGAGGAATTTTAAAGATGGGAACAGCCCGGTATGATCTGCAGATTAAATCAAGTTGGAAACAAGTAGGGTATGCAGTTGCTCCTGACTTAACGATGGGGTTACGTCCCAGTAAAACCATCGTAAGATGAAAATACTGTAAGTAAAAAATGCATTTACTACCCCTAACCTGTCGAACACCGTAGCTTAGCCTAGCCTGCCTTAAACGTGCTCAGAACACTTACCTTAGCCCACAGATAAGCAAAACCATCTAACACAAAGCCTGTTTTACAATAAAGTGTTGAATATCTCATGTAATTATTGAAAACTATACTAAAAGTGAACAACAGAATGGCCGCGTGGGCACTCACCATTGACGCACGCAGCTGAGAGCACAGCGGGCACACAGATGGGCGTGTCACAGACATGACAGTCCAGAAAACGCAGGCGACACGGTACACTGTAGAGTATTGGCTGTCTACCTTCGTGATCACGTGGCTGACCCGGAACTGTGGCTCGTTGCTGCTGCTAGCATCACTAACCCAGGAAAAGATCAAAATTCAGAATTCGAAGTACAGTTTCTACAGAAAACGTTTCGCTTTTACACTATCGTAAAACCAAAAAATCGTAAGTCAAACCGTCGTAAGCCGAGGACCGGCTGTGTTGAAAGAGGGCACACACACCTGGAAGTCGCTGATTTAATTAGGAAGCTGTTGCAGGACTTCAGGTGAGAAGTTCTCAGGAGAAGTAATGGAGAATAGAGGAGAACGAAAATTCAATAGCACCTGTGAAGGAGTGGGTGTGGAGGATGATGGAAAAGCAGGAAAGAATGAAGAATTAAGCCCTTGAATCCATCATTACTCCGTCCAGGATCTCTCACCAAGTCAGAGGAACATAGGAGAAGGAGCAGGCCTGGAATGAAAGATTAACTCAGGATACTTAGTGGTTTATGGTATGTTTATGGCTTTTAACCATCCTGTTTTGATTTCTATTTCATTGTTTCTGGGCCTTCTCTGCCTTATTTTATTATAAGTTCATTGAGGGCAAGGAACACATCTTGTCTCCATAACCCTTAGGAGACCTTTTGAAAAAGCACTCTTAGCAAATTGTTAAAAATGTCACTCTGGCAAAAGTAAATGAGCATGTGTCAAAGTTTTATGTACCCATTAGTTAAAGGAACCAGTAGAATGACTGAGCTGATTCAAGAAGGATTTGAAGAATGGCAAAAAGGTATGATGAAATGAAGGCAATGTTAGAATTCAACGTGGTTAATTTGTAGGAAAAAAAACCTAAGCTTTAGGTTTTTCTTTTTTTATCAAGCAGAAAAAAAAAATACATCACACCTTATCAATTTTCTGTAAGTTATCCTCTAAGTTTACAGGATTGTAAAACATCCAGGCTTGCATCAATTTTTAGATTTCCCCAGAGTCAGATGACTTTTCAGTTGGCATGTTAGAATGCAGTCTGAAATGAAATTTTAAAGATACTTCCATATTCATCATTTTGCCTTATTTCCAAGTTTTGAATATGTTTCTACGTATTTTCCTATAGTATCTCTAAGAATATTTAATGTCTATTTTAAAAATATTGAATTTATATCGTGGGATTATACAAAAATAGATTTGAGGTGGTATAAATTAAAGCAAAATTAAAGGCAAAAAATAAAATCAATAAAGTAAAAAAAAATAATAAAATTGATAAGATACCATAATTAAATTTTAGATTTGTTCATGCATTTCTAGGCAGTTAGAACACGATAATTTACACAGTAAATTATTCATCTCTTATCATAAAGGAAGAAAAATCCAGTGCTGAGGTAGTTGATATTTTGTTTTGTGTTTCCTCCTCTTTCTTCTAAATTCTAAAACAGTGCCATATGGACCTTCACAGAGATGACATAGGTGTAGTGGCACATGTTCCCAACATTCATACTATAGGCACAGATTACCAGTGACTATTTGTTATGGAGGTTTTTGATCAAAATCAATGACTTCATATTTTTAAGTGCATTTGTATGAACAAAAATGTATTCGTTAAAAACAGATTTTTATTTGGAGTAGTTTCAGTGAGAAAAAAAAAAGACTTCACACTTCACCCTCACATTCCATATGTAACGTACAAAGTTGCTTAAATAAAATAAGCATTCTTCATCAGCCATTTGGCACAAATCTCTACCAAATTAAATATCACACCTTTAATCTTTACCAGGCAGGTCAGCACGTGGCCACACATCTGAACATCTGTGACTGCGCCTGCTCCCCTGGGGGTCTGAGGCAGAGCCCTGTCCTGAGCCCTTTGTGTGGGCCTGGCGGACGTTTACTCTCTCACTGGCACTGTGGTAGAAAGTGTCCTCCACCTCCTTTAGCATCTCCAGAAGACACGGGTGCTTTCCTCTGCAGCTAGAAGAAATCAGGTACATTGTTGACATGACAGTATTATCTGAGTTTGATACCAGAATTTCAGTTCATCAAAACAGAGTTTTTTATTTATAAAATCAGAATCCATAACAATCACGGCCTATTTCACAGCATGCTGATATGCTTGATCCTTTTCTCATAGACTCAGTCAGCTGTAAGTCTTCATCAAATAACGTAGATGGTGATGTCTTAAGGGCTGGGATACATCTTACTTACTCTTCTCTGTTTTAAGGATTTGACAGGACATGTAGACGGGTCCTATAAATGGATGAAGAACATTGTAATGAACTGACTAGCAACCCTTTTTGCTGCTTAAAATAAGAGGTTACAATAGAAAGAAGAGACCTTTTTGGCATGGATTTTTCAAGCCCACCACCAAATATTAATATTTTTAATAGTTCTTAACAGTGACCTACAAAATTGTACTGCACACTGTACCATGCTGGCTTTGTTTCATGTATACATGGTCGTTTCCTGCCTTAAGCTCTTTGAGGGTAAACCCACGCCTACAAGCCATAGGGATGGGCACATAATGGATGCTTAGGCGACACATACTTATTAACTTCTTACATCTAGTGGTTCTACAAAGTAGACAAAAAAAGGTAGGTGGAAAAAGGAAAAGAAGTAATATCTGGAAGAATGGCAAATAGCTGTTGAGATTGTCTCTGAAACTATACTCAGGGCAGGTATGCTAATGATCATTGTTCTCTTGGATTTCTCATCACTGTGCCCTGGCAGGTATAATAAAAAATGCAAAGTGGATATGAGAAAAAAAAAACTATTTACTATCTTTGATGTAGAATTTGTTCTTAGTCATTATACTGATAGCCCTGATTTGCCTCAGTTTAGTTAAAAACAAAACAAAAAACCTATGAACAAGTCAAGATAAAGTTTTAAAAAATGCAGCTTGTTTTATTTTTATATAAACTAAAACACCAGAGCTCATTGCTTCCTATATTAAATACATAAATTATAAAATAACCATTCATAAAACTTTACATACAATAAGTTGATTCCAATCTCTATGGTAATACATATAATACATGTACATGTTCGCTGTACTTCAGAAGATCATTCTGGTGAAACTCGATTTATATTTTTCTTCCATTAACAGACAAGCACTGAAGCAATATATGGACATGCTAATGAGGCAGAAAGAACCCCAACTGAGGCAGCTGATTGGATGAAAGCTCTGAGAAATTGGCCCTCTGGCTACATGTATGCAGTAGACATCTGGAGGATTATGGATTCAAATACCTTGGCTCTATACTTGAGTCCCCACAGAATTGAATCTTGAAGGTTAAAACATGCATGAACTCTTCTGCAAATGGGATTTTAGTTGATAAAAATACGAGATTTTGGCTAATATTAATACTGTAGATTGTGCTGGACTTACTGTCGCTCTTCCTGGAAAACCATTGGCATCACCACAAGGCTGGTTTAAGGGCTTGGGTAATGGAAAACCAATGAGAAGTTCTTTGCCTCAGTCTACAACAGGGAATAGTAGTAATGAACAGAAGGTCGGGGAAGAGGGATAAGAGGCAGGTGAGGAGGGGAATAGCATAGACACCTGATGCTGAACAAAAACATGAGTTACCCAGCAGTACCAGAGAAACCCCTTCCTTAAGTCCTCAGTCATAGGACAGACGTACACATGTAGTAAGCACGCACGCACACCATCATACTATATACAGAATACGTATGTGTATATATGTACATCACATATTTATGTGTTTGGAATTTGATCTGCCTTATTATTATGGTTAATAGGGGAAATAGGCACATTTCGTGAGATGTCAATCAAATATAAGTGATTCCTGTTATTAATGGATGCTGGGGATATGCTTTTGGGAAACTGCATCATCCAGCAGGTTTGTGGAATCTTGATTGTAGGCAAAGTTGGACTCAAAATTATTCATCAACACCACTCCCACCATGCAGAATTTTGATATAACAAGGGTGGAAATAGAAGCATGGGTACAAAGACCTCAATGCAAAAACACAGAGACAAAAACAGGGAACCAACCAATGACTTGTACCTTTGAGTTTGAATACAGAAAATGATAATCCTCCTGTTCTTTGCCACATTGCCCCTGAAGTATACCTTTAGTAATTTTGACTGAACATTGGACTCTTGACAATAGACGATTTATTTAGGAAGAACTAATCTGCCAAACTAAAGGCAGCAAAGGAATGTGAATATGCCCTGCCCTATACTGAAACAGAATCACAGAGGATCAGCTCCAACCTTCTATTATGTCTGAATCCTCTTGCCAACACTCCTGAAATTCAGTCTCAAGACAACATGTTACATAGAAATAATGAGGCGGTTGAATGGAGTGGAAACGTTTCTCTCTCAAGACCTTGTGACCTACTTTTTTTCCCTTTAGAAAGTAGAAGTCCACTCATAGAACCATTATGGAAGCATTAACTCATTACATAAGCAGTCATCTAAGCTTTGATTACTGATCTCTCAAAAGTTATATTAAACTTCTTCAATATAGTAGATAAATGTATATATTTTCTGTGCCACTCTTTGACAGATCAAAAAATGCAATTATATATTTAAAAAATAAAATGCTTTCCATGTATTTTATGCAACATAACACACATTCCAATTATTTAAACATCAATGCAAAACTGATGAATATTTTGTTTCCATGAAAACCTAGGTATGTTAAAAAGATTTGCTTCATTTGAAAACAATAAACTTATGCATTTCATTGAAGACATTGAACATATATGAATTACACAAGTTTTACAAAAAAAAATTAACAGTAGGCAAAAAGGAATAAGTTTGCCAGAGATTTAATTTAAATTGAAAGCAAAGTTAATTGAAATAAAATACTGTAACAAAAATTATTTGGCAAAACTTTATTTCCTCTATTATTAGTAGAGAACAAATGTTCACTTTCTACTCCAGTGATGACCCATGAGCCCTCTCCATCATCTTTATCCTACTGAAGAACCATGCCACCTATATGAAGTTATTTGTGAATGGAAGGAAAAAAAAGTCAAAGAAAAATTTATTCTTCCATCCCTAAAATCTCACTATTGGCAATAATTTCATTTATATGACACAGGTTAAAAGGGATCTTCTACTTATTTTCAGCAAATTCTAGTGTTTCCTAAAATAAAACTTGGTGGCATTATAAAAAAGTCAATTTAGTAATAGATGCTTTCTATTATGATAGCCAAATATAGTCTTCTATTTTTTTCCTTTCTCCTAAAAATTTTCCTGTCTTGAATAACTGTGCTAAATTGGGGTTTTCATTTTATCTCGCTATTTTTAAATATTGTCAGTTATGTTAATTTTCAAGAGATGAATATTTTGTTAAGAAAATATTAAGTCAATCAACCCTAGAAAATGCTGTTTTGATTGCTACTAACTCATTGGCCAAATGTGTCAGGATAGTTACAATGAAAAATTAAAGATCAGACTGGGGATTATCCACTCTTTGTAAGAAGTGGGGCCACAGTAAACCTCTCTAGTAATAATAAGACTCTCTTTTTACCATTGCTGTACATCATCTACAAGGGCAGTGTCATTTACATACGGTCCATTTCCATGGATCCATGAGTGACTGTTCACGTACATTTACAATTTTGCTGATGTTTTTATAACTGTGGAAGTAGATAACAGATGTATACATAATATTTGGCCTTATCTAATAATACGTTAATTTTGAGGATCATGAATAAGATTTGGTAAAACTATTACCTTTTAGCCTAAAGTCTAGAGAAATTAGCTAATCTCCTTGATCTTAAGCAACAAGAACCCCTCTTTTTGCATTAGCCCTAAACACATCTAAAGTTACTTAGATGGTTATTCTAGGTATTGCTCTTATGTGATTTTTTTTGGTGTGATGTAATCAGATTTCTAGCAAATAATGTGTATGATTAAATCATAGAGTTTTTACAAATATTTCTAATCATTAGAAAATAGTCAGTGTTTGGATATAAACTACATTTTTTTTTTTGATGGGGAAAGGAAGATGAATTGAAGAAAAGTAGGTTTGGTGGAGGAGATGGAATATGAATTTGCTCAGATGGACCGTGGAATGGCCAATGAAGGGCAATGGAAAAGTTGAAGATACGGGGGAGTAATATGTTGATATTTGAAAGGAGTGGGTCACAGACTGTAGTGGTACCTCCTTCACATTGTTGCACAATAAATCTACTATTCACATTAATCTGGAACCCACCCAGTTGAACAAAGTATTCAGCAGAAGGATAATTATTTTGTAAGTTACCAATCACAAATGAACTGGACCTTCCCCCCAAATGAAAGGGATAATTAGATTATGTCATGCTATCGGTTCACTCCAGGCCTTAATTTTATGGTTGGCTCTCCTACGGTAAAAGTCGAGTTTTATATTATGGTGTGCATATGCAGGAGAGCTGGGAGACACTCATCACTGAAATGACACATCCTACCTTGTTCAGTAGCATGAGATGATCTATTTACTATACGTTACTAGAGATCCTGGCTCTGGATCTCTCAATCTTTATTGCTAGTAATGTCCCTGGTAGTTTGAAGGGAAAGCGTCATTGCTGCAGGCTTAGATTTAACCAAACTGAAGCATTATTTTATTACGCAGGGGACTCTTCTCAACAATACAAGAAATTCAAATAATAATAGCAGTCATAATAATTACAAAGCACTTTGTGCTACTTTAAGCACCTCTTGTTCCAGAATTGCAAAAAAGAAACTTTATGAAAACGTATTTTAACCTCATTTTGCAGATGAGGAAACTGAGGCACAGAGAGGTTATGTGACTGGGCCAAAGATACTTGTGTCATCAGTAGATGTAAGAACGAAAAGTGGAGCCCAGCATTGTAGCTTTTCTTGTACATTCTTCAGTTATTGTCCTGGCTTTGAAAATGCCAGTGCTAAAACCGAAGAAACTGAACCCACGTATGGGGGCATTTGGGTAGCATTTCATAGAAAAGAGTTTCTGGCTCCCTACACACATTCTCCATGCATGGGAATTCTAGCCCTGTAAATAAAACCTTGACAACTTGAAAAATTGAGGCTGTTTTGTTATCTACAGTAAATGAGGTGTAAAATTAGCTTTTCGGGAACATTTATTTGCTCTCAGACCTGAATCTAAGACTCAGTATTACATAACTTAGGAAAAGTCCCAGTCTTCTAATTGACTCTGGTATAAAACAGCTTTATCAGTAACATAATGTTACTTCTATATAAAATAGTAGAGCTATCTTTTTGTTGTCAGCTCTCTGGAAAAAAAAAAAAAAGTTATCGGTCTATATGACAA
This sequence comes from Eidolon dupreanum, assembly GCA_028627145.1. Classification (NCBI taxonomy): domain Eukaryota; kingdom Metazoa; phylum Chordata; class Mammalia; order Chiroptera; family Pteropodidae; genus Eidolon; species Eidolon dupreanum. The sequence goes on along the minus strand of CM053515.1, from coordinate 19,346,709 downwards.
GAAGTTTTGAGTGCTCTAGGTATATCAGGCCATTTAAAAAAATAATCATAATTTAGTTTAATATTCACATATCTGTGGCAAACTCAATAGTTGGTAGAAGTTTAACTTATCACCTCTATGGTGTTTTTACTCAAATAACATAACATTTATTTACAGGCATTTTAAGCAGCCATTTGAACACCAGTATTTCGAAAACTGAAAGATTCAGGGATGCTCTCTGGCCCATGTTCCTTAAACATGTTGGCATTCTAAAAAGAATTAAGTCAGGGAGCTTGTGATTTAGAGCATTATCTTCTTAATTTTCGATATGAATGAGATCAGTCTGTTGTTCATAGAGGAACACAGATGCCATGGAAGGTCAAGGAAAGAGCCAGTCTGCTTTTATTTTTCATGTTATGTTCTCCTGAGTCCTTGGCCGTGTTGCCAGTGCAGTCGGGGTCACTGTGATCTGCTCCTCATCTGTTATCTGTGGAATGAATGCAGTTGCCAGCTCTACCTTCTGCAGAAAAACAAACTGGAGAGTGCTCTTTTTCCCGTTCACATTGCAGATGTCTCTGTTCCTGAGTTTTAAACAATAATAAAGACAGAAAAGCAAATCCCTGTAGTAAGAAACCAGACTTTTCAAATGAAACATTTTATTGTAAATAGCTCCTTATAGGTATTCCTCGTGCTTCATTCCCCACCCACCCTTGTGTTTTGTTTTGTTCTGATTTTTTTAAAATGCTGTTTATTTTAGGACTAGTGTTTCCATGGGGTGTGGTGTTACAGTAAAATGGCCCCCCCTGCACAGCAGGGGTAGAATGTTTCATTGTAACTTTGGTTCCATGCCCGAGACATCTTTGCTTGATCTGCTGAAACTGTTTCCATTGCTGAATTTTTTCTTTACACAATATATGTTTATAGTTCTTTTCTTCTGGTTTGACATATACATGTTTCATTAAATGCAGCATATATTGTAGATTTTCAACAGGGTCACGTAGGAACTGTCAAGTAAGAAACCTTGAATAATGGCTTTAAAATACATAGTTGTAGTCCTGGCTACAGGGCAGTTCTTAATTTTCAATCTCCCTTTCACTGCTGTAAACATTTCTGCCATCTTGAAGGTTTAGAAGCATCTGCCTTTCTGGGGTCTTATCCATGTTTTCGATTAGTCTGTAAAACACGGAAAATTCTTTAATCATCATTTCTGTCAACAGCTGAAACAGAAAAACACTAAAACTTTTTTTTAAGAAAAAAGTATTTTTTATTATTTACCATCTCTTTGAGTTGTATGATCTTGTGCAAGTTACATAAAGACAGCCCTTAAGCTTAATTTCATTAATTTCAAATGAGAAAACAGAAGTATCTGTTTCAAAGGTTGTTGCAACATAATGCACACAGAGCAACAAACAGTTCTTATCTCCCACTAAGTAGCCTGAAATATTAGATATTATCATTATTACCTTTTGCTCTGGGGCCTTCCAAGGTGATGCCTTAAGAAGCTCAGTTGAATCATCATGCCCCCAAATAACAATCTACTATTTTAAAAGGTCTGTCTATCCCTTTCAGTGACTTACTTTTATGTTACACTTCCTCCCAACAATTATATTCAATGGCAGGTGGTTGCCCCTGAAAGTCTAGACCTGAGGATTCCCTGCAAATTTTCCCATATAGGTTTCCTGGTTGACCCCAAAGGTGTCCCTAAAAAGGTGCTTCCCTGGGCTATGCCAGTCAGGACTCCTAGTTCTGTTTCTCTTTAAGTAAGTCCATGGGTCTGGGTTTTCACTTGCATAGAAGTTTAGGACATTATGTTCTCTTAAAAAAAAAAAAATTGCTGGAAATGGTGCGGGGGACATGCTCTTATGTGCTGCTTAAGATCATGGCTTTTAGAGTCTGAATAATGTAGATGGAGAAAAATATTTCCATTTTCTTACTGTGTGCCCAAGGACGAGTTATTTAACTTCTCTGTCTTAATTTCCTAATCTATAAAATAAAGATACTGACTCTGTAGCAGGATTCTACTGGTGCCCCAGAAATGGTGACCAAGATCTAAAGTGGTGGCAAAGGAGGCACTTAGTACCCCAAGGATGTTTGCAGTTCACCACAGAATTCATACCTGCAGAGCCACTCTTTCTGCTCCAAAAGACTAGATTAGATTGGGATAAAAGTGACAGAGTCACAGAGAACCAGCAGAAAGGAAGCCCAGTGGCTGGGATGAGAGTGGGAAGGAGAGGGAGGTACCAAAAGGCATAAACAGAAATTGGTGGTGCTTGTGCAAAGGAGACCCACATTCTGGTGCTCAAACACAGAGCAATGCTCATCTTCCTTTGTCTCTCTGGGCAGAGAATTAGAGAGGGATAGTGGGCAGAGATGGGGACAGCAGCTCCCTTTCCAGCAAGAAGCAAGGAGCTGGGGCTGGTACCATCAATGCTGGAACTCAGAGTGGCAATGGAAGAGCTGGGGGCTCAGCCAGTCAGGGAAAGTGCAGTGAGCGCGGCCCACACGGCTTCTGAGCAATTCATACATATAGGCCCCACATGGCCAGTCTTTCATCGCCTCCCAAAGAAAAGACACTGAGAGTTGGTCTGGTCAGTAACAGCCAGAGGAGCAGCATCAACCTCAGGGAGAGTGTCGTAACCACTGCCAGTGGGGTTGAGAGACATGGACCCCTCTCCCTCGTCCCTGCCCTTCTGAAGAGCTGGGCCTCAAAGGGAAGGGAAAGAGATCTTATATAGAATTTTTAAACTGAGCTAGATTTTCGAGAACTGAAAGCGACTAAAAATTTTGGAAACCAACCTAACATTTAATTGTAGGATGAGAGAGGGAAATAACATAGAACTTGAGTAAAAGCCATGCTTTGACAAAAAGGTTATGTTCATATTTACATCAAACTGGAATGAGAGCTCTAAACAACGAGAATATTCCCATATTCCCTAGTAAAGAAGAGAAGTGATCAGAATGTATATAAACGATACTTTAAGGTATGTGTATGTGTGTATATATGTATTTATATATGAAGCATATGTGTGTTTGTATATATAAAATAAATATGTAAACATAAGTCTTTTACTTGCAAACTTTCAACTTACATACTCTCAGAGATAAACACTAAATTCTGCTTCAAAGTACATATGTGTAATATTTGCCAGTCACAACAGGTAAAGCCCATCATTTGAGTAAAACTATGTTGGTTCCAAAAACAACTAAACTTAAAGGCAGTCTCCCAGAACGTTAAATTTCTGTACATTGAGTATCTTTAAAAGGAATTATGATTTCTTCAGCAAAGCCAGATTTATTCAAACCGGCATTATGAAAAACTGAAGTGTTATCCAGTAAGTCACCATTGATGACGAATTTTCAATAAACCAAAGGTCAGTACACTATAACTAAAACCACATAGAATACAAATTTGTCTTTGACTCAGGAGGCCTTTCTGGATATTCCAGATCCTCAGGGACAAATACCACGTGATTTCACGTACATGTGGAGTCTAAAGAACAAAACAAACAACAACAACGGAAACAAACTCATAGATACAGAGAATATTTCGAGGGCCACTAGATGGAAGGGTGGTTGGGGGAAGGTAAAAAAGGGTAAAAGGATTAAGAAGTACAAATGACAGTTGCAAAATAGACATGGAGATACGAAGTAGAGCATAAGGAAAATAGTCAACAGTGTTATATAAATACGACATGGGGAAGTGGGGTACTAGATTTAGTGGGGTGATCACTGTGAGTTATATAGATCTCTAATCACTATGCTGTACAAATGAAACTAATATATTATTGTATGCCAACTATAAATGAAAAAAACATTGAATTGTACAATGTAAATATGAGCAACTAATTGTCTATTATATTTCAATGAAACTGGAAAAAAAGAATAAGGAGCAAAATTCTCCTATTCTAAACAACAAATATAGTAGAGGTTGGTCATATTGCCATTTGTTTTTCCATAGGCCACATACGGGCACTGATAGGAGAGACTGGTAAAATAAAAATGTAATAAGAAATTAAAAAGTGCCTAATTTAATGAAGACTTAGTAACTAATTAACTGTGGCTGTTTTCTAATACAGTATTTATTTTTTGTTGAGTTTTTTTCCTATCAGAACAATAATACAGTAATTATGTGCTACAAAATGTTTTATGTTACTAGATAAGAAGTGAAAATATTGAGCTATCAAGTTCAAGAATTCATGGCTGACACTAGAGAAGCATCATTGAATATGAACTAGACAAGAGTATGTGGATAAAGAATCATGATCACCTCTTCTCTGTCTGGTCTCCCCAACTTCATAATGAACAAAGCTGGTGCTGTTCTTCATTGATCCATCTCTCCTCAGAAAAGCAGGTCATTATAATGAGGCTATAACAAGTAATCTGGTGATATCAATTTTTGTACTCTTCTCATTTTCTACTTTCCTATCTCCCTGTATAACTAATGTGAAAGAATTAGTGGTACACTATTTATTTGGAATAAATTAACAGAATGAATAGGCAGATGATATCTCCTGACACTGCCTGGGGCTCCCTGCTTAAGGTAAGAGCCCCAGTACAACTCATGGAACTGAATTATTTAGTCAGCAACCACTGAGTAGTAAGGCTGTCTCCTGAGGAGACTGCAGCAGCTTTTATGTATTTTTCTTATTTAAAATTTTTATATTAGTTTCAGGTATACAGTACATTGGTCAGACATTTAAATAGTTTATGAAGTGATACCCCAATTAGTCTATAGCCCGTCTCACTCTATACACAGCCTTTACAATACTATTTAATATATTCCCTATGCTGTACTCTATGTCCTTGTGACTATTTTTAACTACTAATTTGTACTTCTTTATCCCTTCACCATTGTCACCCAGCCCCCCAACCTCCCTCCCCTCTGGCAGTTACCAGATTGTCCTCTGTATCTGTGAGTCTGTTTTCCTTTAGTTTGTTCCTTTTGTTCCTTCTGCATATAAGTGAAATCATATGGTATCCATATTTCTCTGTCTGATTTATTTCACTCAGCATAATAACCTCTAGGTCCATCGATGTCACTGTAAATGGTAGGATTTCATTTTTTTATGGCTGAGTAATATTCCACTGTATATATGAACTATAACTTCTTTATCTAATCTATCGATGTGCATTTAGGTTGCTCTCACATCTTGGCTATTGCAAATATCACGGTCATGAACATAGGGGTGCACAGATCTTTACAAATTGGTGTTTTGGTTTTCTTTGGGCCTTCAGCAGCTTTTAGATCATCAATAACAAAAAATGACTAAGGTAATTGCTAAAAGAAAAGAAGCCTGAGTCACTCTACTTTAAGGAGGGTATCTTTATATATAATTTAAATTATTAGGGATTAAGAGCAGAACATAAATCATGAATTTAGTAGGAAAATATTTTTATGGTTATTTGCAGTGTGCTTTTACTATCTGACAACAAGCCAAGCATTTTTCTTCCCTACTTCTTCCTATCTCTCTCTCACCTGCTTTAGCTATATAAGTAGCATTAATCAGTTTCCAATGTCTTATTCTCTTGTATTTTTTAAATCCAGATTATTCCTTACAAGAGAAGATGAAAAGGCACATACTTGTTTTGTTTTGTGTTTTGGTTTAGGCGTTAAACCACTTGGCAATACTAGAGGTTATAATTTCAAATTTATATATTTGCAAACTCAGTAAATTTGATAACTTTTTAAAAAATAATAATAGCTAGGAGTTGATTATTGATTACATGCCAGGTACTGTGATAAGACCTTTATTGTTATAATCTCACTTAATTCTCTTAACACAACATCATGCTGTAGATGATATAATTATAACCATTTTATGGAATAGAAAATCTAATCTAGGTTTAATCTACCATGGCAATGTTAGTAAATGGCAGGATTCCAGTTTAACAGTATATTTAACTTCAAGGTTGTACACTCTAAACTACTCAGCTACTTGTACATATTTTATACCATCCAGATACACTGTCACATTAATTTGCTACATCATTATTATGTTTTTTCATTCGACAATTACTAAGTGTCACTTAGGTACTACTCGAGGAGAAGCAAATCAAATCTTGTACATTCCCCAAGGAATGACAAAAAAAAAGTGAAAAGGTATAGAGATGAGCACATTATAATTTCAAAAGCTGATAAGTAAGGAGTACTATCCAAATCGCAGAAGACCCCTCTAGTGGCTGATACATATGAACATAAATGATTCTCAAGATGCGAGACAAATGCCTTCTCATTTGTGTGGCAGTTTGGTGGTTAAAAGTACACTCTGGAGTGAGGCTGCCTAAGTACAAATCCTAGTCCTGCTGACTGTAGCTGTATGGTCTCGGAAAAGTTGTATGCTATAGCTCCTGCAACATAAGGGTTGTCAGAGACAGAACTGTTTGTTTTCTGATGCTCTGGCCATTTTGATCCTTTCCTAGAGTACCTCATCCATTTCACTTCAGACATTATTATTTAATTTAACAGACTCTGTCCTGTTCTGTATGTGCTACAACACTATCTATCACTTTTTGGCCAAAGAGTAACCGTCATTCTGAAAAAAAAAAAAATTTTTGGAAGAAGGAATAAAGCCAGAGAGTTGGTTATATGAGGATGTACCTTTCTGGGCATATCTGCTTAACTCCTTTCTTGTACATGCTGATGCCCTTTTGCTTGTCTATTCCACATGCAGATAACAGAATTGATACCCATGGATGGAGAGAGAAAGTGTCTCTTCTATTTTTTCAACTTGCTATAGAAAAATGTTAAAAAACATAAGGCCCAGGAAAAATCCCTGGACACTATACCTTAATAGGATAACCAAAGTGACACAGACTGTGATAAATGGACTTAGAATAGCAGCTAGCCCTTCTTCGTTTTTAAATAATGGTATTGAGATTTGTGGTTTCCACACCTGGGTGGACACCAAAATCTCCCATTATGTTCATTGAAAATATAGACCAATCTTTGCTCTCTCCCTCTCCCCACTATTTCACATCCATGTCCAGTAACCTGCTTCATTAAGTCAAAGGAAGGCCCTGAAATCTGTTTTAATAGTACTGTGAATCACTGTCTAAGATTATTTAAAGTACATGTATTCATAAGATGTGAAATTAATAATTCAACGATAAGACTCTTCTTTTTTTCTAAATTGACTTTGAAGATTATCTTATTTGAAAACTCAAGATCCAGTTTCACTTAATAGCCTGCTTTCCTGAGTTCTGATAAAGAGAGATGAGGAGAAAGGGTTTAAAAAAATCAGTCATCATTAGCTTGTTAAGACTCACAGCAATTAGAATTTTCAAGTTGGAAAAGATACTAAAAATATCCTCATATTTCTTCACTTTTCAGATACAGAAGCAACTCTTTCTGGGATGAGAATACTGAGATCCAGACATTGTGACTTCCCAAAACAAAACAGTTAACTAGAAAAAAAATTCTTGATTCCAATTATACTCCATAGTTGCTTTATTTCTCTAGTAAACACCCTCTTGGATTGGATCTATTTCTCATTTTATGGCATTTAAGCTAATCAAGCCAAGTATATATATTTTAAAACATGAGCATATTAAGTATATGATCCTTTTATCAAATACCTCTTGGAATCACATTTTTGAGAATTAAATGGAATCTTACCTTAAGAGGCACCTTGACATCAAGGCCATAGAATAAAGGCAAGAGAGAAGAACAAGAATAGAAACAGAAACTGCAGAAGAAAAAGAAGAAGATTATGTAAATCTGAATTTCCATAGTGCCATTCTGGTTGTACAAAACCTCAGCTTTTCCACATTGCTCAAGCCTGATCACTTCCCATATATACGCCAAGTATCTTTTGTGTCGAACAAACATAACTTTATTTTGTCTATTGGCAAAGCAATGCAGTGACTAACTGGTGATGTTCAGCTGACATCGACTCACACATTTTAGAAATCTGAGATCTTACAGATAATTTTGAAAGTGAGAAAAATAAGCACAGTTAATCAACAGACTAATTTCACACAATTTCATGGCATAGTGAAACTTAGAGCTTTGATCTCCTAGAGTCCTACTCTAATATATATTATATTCTCTATTTTTAATACGTGGAAGGTTGTTTCGAAAACACAAAATATGATCAAAGCATACACTTAGTCAGTCAGTACTACGGCTGGTGGTTAATGTGTCAGGTTTTAGGACTAAGGCACAGCAGGAAGAATATCAATATGTAGAATAAACATACGACAAATTATCCACAGTGGGACACTCCTGAGAGGGAAATGGGGCACTATTTACACTAATTAGATCAGAGCAACATGCATAAACTGGGTCTGTCTTGTACAACTGAGTTTTTGTGATCTTCATATTGGTATGAAATATGCTTATATATCAGTGGGCACTTCGGATAATGAATGTAGGATGCTGTTCCAGCCTGCCATGCTTCTGAGATAGATCTTGTGTTATTTGATCCATAGAAGTGAAGTCTGATTTGTTTCTCTACACCAGGAACTTCACTAGAGAAGCAGATAGCTGGGTAGACTAACAGATGCCTGTGTAGCACTGGCATATTATAAAAGGTCACAGGTCAGGTCAGTTTTTTCAAATATTGATTTCTTTGGTGGTTAGTCAGAAAGTCTTTTGCCTCGTTATCACTCATCAGGTGCATTCTGTTGCCCATGACACCTTTGAATAAGGGTGATGTATGGCATTCTACATTGGGCATGTTGTTTGCATATTTCCTTTAATGCTATTACTTATAAGTCTCTTGCTTCACTATTGCAAAACTGTATGAACAAATTATAAATAGGGTGCTAAGAGCTGCATATTGGTGACTATTCTATTAGTGTGAAATGAAGAAACTCTGCCCTTTTTTTCCCCATTCTTTGAAGACAGAGAGGGATATAATGGCATCAAAAGTAGAAGAGAGTGGAGAGAGAGAAGAACGAAAAACTTCCACCATTCCTATGAGAAGGTCAGATATCAACAACACCTCCTTGGGCATGAGATGCTTGCCATTTAGTCTGCAGTGAAGTTCTTAGCCCATGCAGTGTGGTGGGCAGACCTCTGGTCCTGATTTGCCATGGACTGGTTATACGATCTTGGGAAAATTGTTTAGTCTCTCTGAGCCTTTGCTCTATGACTCATAACATCCTCTGTGTCCATCTCACAGAATACTTAGGAGGATCAAATGAGATGACGGAAGTGGAAGTGTTTTGGATACGGTAAAGTGAACATTTAGGGTGATTTTGCTTTGTTTGTTATCACCTGATTTACATTCACTGTGCATGGGAATTAAGAACAAAGAAGAAATATTTTATGTACCCTGAGGGGATGTTCATGTATCCCAAGGGAAAAAAAATGAAGACTATTTCTGGCATAAGTGATCTTTAGCCTTTTTATTAGGCTTGTGGGTGAGCAGAATTGAGGTCAAGTGAACAGGAGAGTAGAAGGTGCTCATTTCTTTCAAATCTCTAATCAGAAACCAACAAGATTATTTTTCAAGTGGCTTAATTCACTTCTATATGTAGAACATGTTGCTTTGACAGCTAAAGAATCTTTATTTTCTATTAAGTACATTATCTCATTGTCATAAATGTTTAAGAAGGTCAGACCTGTGAAATGAAAAGTTCACACTGAATTCTGACAGTGAGCATAATCTTAATTCTCCTCCTCCCACGTTTCCTATGAAGATGGATATAAAAAAAAAATTCTTTGTTTTCTTTAGCTAAATGGAGACCGACGTGAGCTAAAGTTTCTGGGGCAGACCTGTCTTAACTGTGGCTTCCTCCTTGAGCCAGCACCAGGACTGTATAAGAATTAGTAGAAAAAAATGACTAAAGCCAAGAATTCGCCATTCAAAAACGTAAAAAATGGGAGACATCGGGCGTGTCCTTTGGGAAGCAGGGAAGCTGTGGGGCTATCCCTGCTTCCTACAGGTCTCCCTGCCGAACACTGGGAAATCAGATGAAGATCCTGGATTACCTTTGCCTCATTCAATCTTGCAGAACTAAGCACACTTCTGAAATGAAAACCAAAATTTAAAAATTTGCAGAAAATGTGTACTTTACATTTGGAAACTTTAAAAGTTATATTTTTAAATTTGACTTACATTTTCTTCGTGTTTCCTAATATCCATATTAGTGACCTCATTTGTCCCTCATGGAACCCATAAGAGGAGGTGAAGGAGAGTGTTAGCATCCTTATTATATATATATATATATATATGGCTTAGAATTCACTCACCCAAGGTCAAATAAGTACCCAAAGACCCAGCCTATGTAAGAATCCATGTGGCTGCTGGTCTGGCTACTGGCCCCCACCAACTTTCTCTGATTTAATGTATATGGACAACTATAGAAGCAATTTGGGATACACCAAATTCTAACCATTGTCTCAGAAATGGCAGATGGTTTGCTATTTTCTTCTTGGGTGACCATGGAAGATATTTCAAAACAACCCTGTTATTTTGCAACATAGGTATTCAGGCAGCTACTTCCGGTCAATCTGATTAGCTCTCCAGAGAAAGCTTCTTGCCGTCTGTGGTGTGTTCCTCGGCAGGGCACTCCTGGCATCACAGGCAGGGCAATTTGTTGTTGTGCGAGGCTGCTTAGCTTACTCCAGCTTGTTCAGCATCAGTGTGTGAGCCCCCCTCTACCGCCACACACCCATTTCCAAATACCCTCTTTAAGGACTGCTATGCTCTACCCCCAAAAAACTGTTGGCTACCTCGAAAGAAGCAGTGACTGATTGTTTCGGACCACTGGGAGAGTAAAATGAGGAAGTGACGTGGGGCATAATCATCATGCACCAATCTACACTTCTGAATTTATTACTGGAGTAAAACTGTGAGACAAGAAACAAAGGGATTTTTTAATGAATAATAATGGAACAATTTTTTTAAGTATTAAAAATATTTTAAAAAGAAAACAGAGTGGCAAAACTCAACAGAAACTTTTGGAAAGGAAGTGAAGATGAATAAGAGGAAACTGAAGAAAGAAAATACTTATAGTAAAGAATAACAAAAAGGGCAAAATGCCAAGGCTAGGTTACTAAAAGCAGAACCTTTGCTGGAATCCTGGTGCCTGGCTGAAGGTGAAGTCTACATCTACGATACCTGCCTATGCAAAAAACACAGTAACTGAGAAGAAAGAAAGAGCATACAGGGAGTAAAATCAATATTATTTTCTGATTAAAGAAATAAAGATTAAAATAGATGTCACAGTGAACACATACCTTTTCTTCTAAGTCCTTTATCTGTCTTTTCTGGATATCTGTTTTATCCTCTAAGTCACGAATTCTCTGAAGAAAAAAAAGGAAAGCATTAGTGGTTATTAAGTTGAACAAAAAGAGTGTTCGCCTACTTAAAACAGAAAACTTTCTATAAAAACATTAACATTAGTACTAGCAGTTGGAAACAGCACCTGTACGTTTTTCCATATCTATTGTTGCATTTTCAGAATTACCTGTCCCTGTGGTAGAAAATCATTGTCATTGATTATATTAAAAAATACGTTTGCTACCTCTCTCTACTGGGTCTGTCCCTGCAGACCCCCTCCCTGTGAGCGAGGTATAATTCCCACCCAATTGTCCTTGGGCTTGACCATGGGACCTGTTTAGGCCAGTGGGATGTGACTTGTGGGAATGCCACATCCTAGTAGAGGCAGGGGTATGAACCAGAACTAGTGAGCAAGAAACAAATTTTGTTGTAAACCAGTTGGATTGAGATTTTTGGTTGCTTATTACCACAGCAAAGAATGGCTAAAGCTGGCTCACACATATGTAAACAATTCTACTATTTTTTTTTTTTTTTTGCTAACCTTTCTTTTCAACCTTATTTTAATTTTGTGTCAGGGTAGAATTTCCTAAAAAAAAAAACAAAAAACAAAAAAAACCCCCACAATTGGCAAGTTCTCATAAAACAGATTAGAGATTACACTTCCACAAAAATTCCAAGGATGGAACTGGTAAATTAAGAAAAAACTAAACCAAACAAAAATAGCACAAGTAATCCTGAAGACAAAAACGTTCCAGGACTATTTTTGAATTTATCAACTATACAATAAAAATCCCGTAACTTCAATAGCACAGATTTGAAATCAACATTATATAGACAATTATTTGCAAGTGAAACCTATCTGGCAAAGTAAAGGCCTTTTATGTTCCCAGTACATGGTTACACAGTGTAGGCTTGTTATTTAATGCCTTTTTTTGAGAATAATTAGAAAATGGAGAATTGGAGTCTGAGAAGAAAACACTGAAAGCCAAATAGGGTGATAATATAGAAAGAGAGGTTTTTATAATGCAATGTGTGGAGGAAAAAGGAAAGCTAGAACAAAGAATACTTCTAATCGGAAATCGTATTTCCCTTTTTCTAAAACAGTGGTTCTCAACCAGGGAAAATTGGGCCCGCCCGCCCCCCCCCCCCACAAGTGGGCATCTGGCAATGTCTGGACATTTTTAAAAGGTAGCTATTTATTTATTTTAAAGCATACGATTCTGTGGTTTTAGTATATTCACAAATTTGTGCAACCGTCATCACTATCTAGTTGTCTGGACATTTTTTAATCACATGTGATCGCTGGTCACAATGGGGGAGTTTGTGTGTAACTAGCACTCAATGGGCAGAGGCCAGGGATGCTGCTAAATACCCCACAATACATAGGACAGCCCACCGCCATAAAGAATCATGGCCCCCAAATGTCAGTAGTGCAGAGACTGAGAATTCTGCTTTAAAGGGAAGATGCTGAGGTTTGTGCAGGAGGAGATGGTAGGTCAGAGATCATCATGACCGACCTTGAAATTATATAACGATGAATGCTGGAGAAGGGAATGGGATGAGAATGTTGATGGTGTGTGTATGTGTGTGTGCTGTGTGCTTGTGCACATTTCCATAGTGCTGCTCATGCTCCAAAACTATATCCTAAAAGAGTAAAATTGCTAGATAGTTCCACGTTGAGTATGCAAGTAATTTCTTAGTATATCCACTGGATGAGGAGCCAAGTATCTTATCAATAAAATTGTGGCCATGTGAAATTATTGCAGTATCTATTCACTTATCAAGTCTGTGCTTGTTGGGCAACTTCTTACATATTCAGTACTGTGCTAGATGTAATGAAGAATACAAATAACTGATCGATTAGTTCTTGATTTCAAAGAACTATCAAATATAGGTGGGGAGACAAAATTTAAAATACAGGGAAAAACAAATTAAATAGAAGAGGTAATCAATGGCAAAACCATGCATAACTTTGTCACCATCTCTAATAGCTCATACAATGTTTAGCACAAAGAAGTTGTCTATACATATATATTAAATGAGTTAGTTAAGCTACATTGCATGATGTATACTTTATTTCTTTTTCCTCCCCATCTACTTGGCATCCAATCTAACAGGAAATGCTGTCAAGTCCAAAAGAGATCTTCTTTCTATCTACTTTTTTTTTTTTTTATCTCTACTGCCACCAAGTGTACCAAGTCACTTGCTGTCCCTCATCAGAACTGGTGTGATAGCTTACTGCCAGCTCTTCCTGCTTCTAGTCTTGTCCATTCTACGTCCATCTACAGAAGCCAGTGTGAACTCTTAAAACATGAAATGCTCACGGTAGTCCATGAGTTTCAAGTTGGTGAGGAAGGGGAAGAAGGGTTAGCTGAGTTGCACTCAGAATAAAACCCAAGCTCCTTGAAGGTCCACCATGATCTAGACCTGTCTTATCTCTCCAATTTCACCTCATGTTAACCTCCTGCTGGCCCCATGTGCTCCTGCCATGCTGGCCCTTCTCTCTGTTCCCTGAATATTCCACACATTCCCACAATAGAGACTTAGCCCCTGCTGTTCCTATCTTCTGGGACACTTTGCCAAGGTCTTTGTGTGGCTGGTTCCTTGGGTTTTAGACATCCTCAGAAAGGCTTGCTCTAACCAGCCAGTCTAAAGTGGCCAATCCTATGCCCAAACTCTTGTATATTTTCTTCACAGTGCTTATTTCCCCTCTCTGAAATAGCCTCAGTCACCGCATATCCGTGGTGTTACTTTGTCTTTCTTCATCTATAGGAAAGATGAGGGCAGTGACCTTATGTTTTTGTCCGTGATTACATTCCCAGCACCCGCCACAAGCAAGCCTTCAAAAGATGTTTTTTAGTGAGTGGAAGATAGGGTATGGAATGTAGATTTTTTCAGTAGTATGAGTTCTATTACTTTCATCAGAGAGAGCATCATGAAGAGGTGGATATTAAACTGGGACTGGAAAAATGAGAACAGGTGGGTAAGTGCAGCAGACATTGAAGGGCATTTTAGGGTGAGTCTTCATGCCAACAAAGGCTTGGAGGTGGGAAGTCATGGCCCACATGGTACCAGAAAGAATTCTGCGTGAGTAAGAGGAAGATGTGCTCTGAAGAGTGTCTCAAATTAGGCTATTCTGGGGAGGGATAGTCTACTAATGAAGGACCTGGAGAGACCTGCGTAGGACAACACTCAACCGGAAATTGGGATCACGGAGGCTTTTAAAAAAGAATGCACCATGAAGAAAGATGAGAAAGATCTGCAGTGATATGCATTATGAACCACAGAGGCAAGTGGGAAATCCCCACAACTAGGTCTTCATGGCATATGCATATGATGTCTTTATGTCATTTGTCAAGAGATGTGGTAATTGTTTTTCTTTGTTAATCTCCTTTGTCTCCATCTACACATGTTAAGCTTTATAAAGGCAGGATCCATGGTGAATCTTTTATGTCTAACACGGTATCTACATCTAAAATCTGCATTGAAACATCTAACTAAATAAATGCACAGATGGTGGTGCCGGGTTCCCTCTGAGGACATCTGGCAGTACCTGGAAGCTACCGTAGTAATAAAATGTCTTGCATATGTCTGGGAACACAAGTGTGGAAAAAATGGATCAGCTTCAAAAACATTTCAGGGGAAACAGCATTTGGATATAGTGCTATATTAACTATTGTTAAAGGATGAAGAAGGCTCTAGAGTTTCCAGCCTGAGTGCTTTGGGATTTGGTGATTCTAATGACCAAGACAAGCAGATCAGGGGAAAAGGGAAAAGTAAGTAGGTTTCATATAAGTTCACTCTGAAACATCTAAACGGAAAGCCTAATAAATGGTTAGTGACATACTCCAGAATTTAGACTGGATTACATACTTATCCACAACAAATCCTGGCCAGTGCCTTCTGGAATAATTCTCTCAAATCAAAGCTACTGATTAAAAAGGAAGAAGAGAAATAAGAAATTACTAGAAAAGGAATACTCTAATGAACATTTGTTTGGAGGATAGAAAATGTCAACGGAACTCTCTGAGGCTCAGAAATATTATGTCCTATCAGCTCAGACTGGGTAACTTAAAACAAATAAAACCATCTCTTTTGGAGTGAAATAACTTAGCTAATAAAGAGACCCAAAAGAGGTAACAAGGTTTTAGTAATAAATAAATTCAGATAACTATTTGTCCACTTTAAAAATTTAAAACGCTTCTCTGGTTCCATGGTACAACTTGTAATTTCTTGAAATTACATGCCATTACAGCAGAATAAATTTATGCAGAGGACACTTTCATTCACTGACAGAAGGATGCCTGCAGTAATGCAATGATGCCATAGATTCTATTATTAAAGGCCTTAAAAACTCTTTCCAGGGTCAAAACCCAAACCTTTATGATGGAATCTGAAGGAGCATTGAAACGAACATGCATGTGTTTATCATCTGGACAAATGGCTTCAGAGCTCCCTGTGAACTTGGGTAGTCTGTTAGCCTATAAAGACCTGTACAGCTGCCAGCTACATCTGAGTTCCCCATAAACTGTTATTGCTGTCATGAAATAATCGTTGTTCCCTTCCAGTTCACCTCAGTCTCTGATGACCATGTAGTTCTTACTTCTTGTAAAGTCCATCTGGATTTTGTACCAGTTGCTTGTTACAGCTTCTGGGTACTGAATACTATAGTTTGGTACTTTTGATTCTGGAATTCTCATCGAATCTACTTGTTGACCTAGTCCTGGCCTATCAAGCTATGACATCAACTAAGAGATGGATTAAAAAATTAATATTGGGTGTCTACTTTGGGCCTTGCTGGTTTAGATGAATCATATAAATCATACATGACTCAAGCTGCAGAAGACAGGACAGTGCAGTGGGTATGTGCACTGGCCTTGGAGTCAGGCAAAACTGGGTTGTAATCCTAGTTTTCTTGCTTACTTTCTGCGTCATCTTGGGGAAATCACTTAAGCACTCTTATCTTCAGTATTATTATCTCTTAAATTGGGATAATAAGTATACTTACCTTAGTGGGCTATTGTGAAGATTCAATGAAATGATGTAAGTAAAACCCTTAGTTTTGTTCCTGACATAGAGCAAATGCCAGGAAGTAAGTGGCGGCTTCTAAGCTTTGTTGTTGCTGTTTGTTCTGGGAATAAAGAGAAAGGCCCTTGTTTCTTTCACCCTATCCAGATTATTTGACCAGGCTAGGTTATGGACTAGAGGGACAGGAGGAAAGTATTATTTTTGTCCTAGAGAAAAGTCCTGCTTCCTTGCATAATGAAGATAATCAGGCTCCATGAGATTCAAAGGTATTTCATGACGAAGTAGTTGCAAAAATAGCAATATGCAATGCTTCTGAAATGCCAATTTTCTTAAGATTGAATCATTACAAAACTGTCATCCTGTATCTGAGTGTAGGTGGAAAACAATAGTTATTTATTTTACCCTCTGAAAATAGCTTCTAGCTCCTGGGCTTCTCCATACCCCTGCCTAATACCAGGCACTTAGTACTAAGTCCCATTTGCTTAGTACCAACCCTACACAGATGTCACTTGATCCTCACCTGATGGGCTTGCTGTAAGAGCTCCATTCTCTCCTGAAGAATCTGACAGTCATACTCTCTGCTCTTCCTCAGCATCTGCCGCCGTAACTTTTCTACTGCTGTCCTCAGCTCCTCTTGCTGTTTTTCACTTAATAATTCACCAAACTTGATAACAGTTTCTTGCTGCAGAGCATTGTACAAAGTAGCTTCTAGTTCCTGGATTCTCTGGCAAATAAAATTAGAAAAGTCTAACTTTGGAACTTAGCATTTATGTGTGGTGTGTGAATGTACACCGATGTATGTATATGGGGAGAGATGTATTATTTTAGTCTTACAGGATCATAGCAATAAAATAAATCTCACAGCTTATTCTCCCTAACTACCCTTTTGATAATCCCCTTTATAAGATTCTGTAAGAGTCATCTAGCCAAAACATTAACTTCTCGGATGATGGAAATTTGTTCTTATTCTTGGGATCCTGCCCATATCACAACTTTCATTTTTAGAAAGTTCTTACTTTGTTATAGCTGTACATCTTTCTATTCTCAAATGTAGCTGAAAATAAGTTTGTTTTCTATTCCATTTGATAGCCCTTCAGATAGTTAAGGACATCTATCATGGTGGCCATACTTTGAGAAAGAAGTATTAAAAAATGATCTAAGAATAAAATATTTGAAATTGGAGATATATTTCATATACAAAATGCCACCTCTCTTCCACATGACACACCTCTGTATGTGAAGATGGTTTTACAAGCTTCATATTTTTTCTTAAAATAAAAATTGGGAAGTATGATCTAAAAATGGCCTAGAATCTCTGGAATTCTTCTTCTTCTTCTCCTTTTTTTTTTTAATACTCTGTGATTTACATTCCACTAGCTATAAAATACCTCCTTTAGTCTTCCCTTTTTTAGATGAAGAGCCTACTCTTCCTTATATCCCAGATTGTTTATTTGTTTAACATGCTTCAGATACAGCTGCCAAAATCTATGCTTTTATTCCCTGTCACTTTGACAGAAGTAAATGGACATGCCCTGGTGAGGGATGCTGCCTTGGCTCTTGTGAACTATGAAGATCTCATCTGTTCAAAGTTAAATATAATGGTCTAAATGAGCACTCAGTTATGGGATGCAAATATACAGTTTAATCTTATCATGTACAGGTGGAGCAGCAAGGATAAAAGGGTAGGAAAGGAGGTGAAGAATCGCTTCCTTCTTTATTCTCTAGTGACCCATTTATTCTCTCCTTTTCCCCTCAGGTAATGCTCAGAATCTCTTATTCATTTTGGAGGGGAAACACTAATTCATCTTTGTTATAAGCATAAACTAAGTGCTTCATTCTTTTCCCAAAAGTGACTCAGGCTGCTTTCAGTAAAGCATTATAAAAACCTCTACTAGAGACTCCTTGAAATGTTCTCTTTTAAGTTTGCTGCTTTTCTCTTGAGTCATTACCGTGAATTAATGGGGGGGGGGGATGTTACATATGGAGGGAAGAAATGCAAGCTATAGTCCAATATTAGGAATTACTTATTCTGATTTTGGTAAAGGAGAATGGATCAAATGCACTCCTCACTCATAATCTTCTGTGGGCTAGAAAAAAGGCCCATTTACTGATACAGCCCTTACATGTTATGATAGTTATGCCTATGATGCCTGGAGTCAGATCTAAATACACTCACTTACCAATTTGGGTGGTTTATTCACTCTGAAAGCCTTCATGTCCTCATATGTAACATATAAATAAAATATTACCTACACCTCATAGGATTGTTGTGAGAAAAAATTGAATTAAAATACATATAACCAACATTAAACACTTTATTATTCTACCACTAGATTAGGCTCCCGAACAATTGGATTTAGTACAATTTCTCTTTAACTTAAACTGCTAACTTGTCTTTCAATAAAATATTATATAACAACATATACCGAATTTTTAAAAAAATGAAGTATAACTAAGTATTTATTAAGTATTATAAGAATATAACAACAAAGAGCTAGGAATATATTTGTTCTAAAATTAGAATGGGAAACCATCGAATAAATGAATTGCATCTTATAGACTTTTCAAGTACGAGGCATGACAAGTTGAACAGAATGCTTTCCTCCATAGCGCATAATTGTAAACACTCTGGGTGTCCTGACTGCTTATTGTACCCACCATATATGCTTGGTCAAGAGCTTGTTTTCTGTAGTCCAGTTCTTCCTCCAGATAGCCTTTAATTTTGCAGAATTGTTCCTGTAAAAAGGGCCATGTTGATAGAGTTAGCTTAGTTAACTAGAAAGTGATATATAAATTGTACTGATTAATGTTTTCTCTAATTCCGGTCACAAGACACATTGCTAGTATTTGTAGAGTCATCAATTTTGTCTATTAGGGAAATAGGTGAACTTTCATCAGAGAATGTGAAAATCAATGAAAAGAAGCATAAAAGATACAATGAATAATCCACATGGAATGCTTTAAAGGATTTTTATAGTAATCCAAGAATATGTGATTAAGGATAGATTTTAACAAGATAAATGTTAATGAATAATTATGTCTGTACAAATATATTGTAATAGTATATTTTTGTAAGAATGTCATGAAATGTAATACAACAGAGTCATATAATAAACTTATCCAAAGTTATTCGTGTATGATTAGCAAACACAAAGACAGATTACAATTTAGAGAGTGATGGTGATTCTACCCACAGCCACAATGCCGCTTATTGAGTGATTGCTCCTGCTGCAAAGCTAGTGTGAGTTGGGAGACTTAAATGTGATGTTCCCTTGTTCATCCTCAGCTTCTGTGTGCCTCTCATATTATGAGAATCTTGCATTAGGATTTAAAAATATATCTTTGTGTAAAACATAGCTTCAAGTATAGTCAATTATTTTTTGTTTGTGCATATTTGCCTTTAGTGGATGTTGCCTACATGGAGCAATTTTGCTGATGACCTTCCTCACTATTCCCTCTGAGCTCCAATGCCTAGAACAGTGCCAGTTACGGGTTGAATGCATAATTAATATTTGTGTATTTAAAGAGTTTTCAAGGATATTTTGAATGTAAACAGTTCTTGTTACATGCTTTGACTTAGGAGCCTAATCTTTTGATAAAATGTAAGCAAATGATGCGTAAAGTTGTCACATGCTATATAAATGCAAGTTGTTCTTATTATAGGATTTCTTAACTTGATAGGAATCACTACCTATTTATTAATAATAATGACATTAATGACAGCAGTTATAAAATTCTATTACATATTGCTGTAAGTTAATAATGACCAATTACCAGGCTTGGGAATTTAACAAAGATTAATTGTGGTAAAATCCAGAAACATAAAATTTACCATCTTAAACATAAATTTACCATCTTAATCATTTTAAAGTGTACCATTCAGTAGTGTGAGATACATCCACAGTGTTGTATATGACCTATCCCCAGAACTCTTTTCATCTTGCAAAACTGAAACTCTATACCCACCCAACAACTTCCATTTCCTCCTCCTCTATCTCCTGACAACTACCATTCTACTCTCTGTTTCTATGAATTTGAGTAGGTTAGATACCATATATAAGTGGAATCATATAGTATTTGTCTTTTGGCGACTGGCTTATTTCACTTAAGGTTCATCCACATCATAGCACGTGTCAGAATTTCCTTCCTTTTTAAAGGGTGATTAACATTCCATTGTATGTATATACCACATTTTGCTTATCCATTCATCCACTGACACTTGGGTTGCTTCCTTGTTTAAGCTATTGTGAATAATGCTGCTTTGAACATGGATGTACAAATATCTCTTTGAGATCTTGTTTTTGATTATTTTGGGTACATACCCGGAGGTTATTATGATGGATCATATGGTAATTCTATTTGGAATTTTTTGTACAACCTCCATCCTATTTTCCATAGTGGCTGCATGCCATTTTACATTCCCTATCAACAGTGCAAAAGGTTCCAATTTCTTCTTATCCTCACCACCATTTGTTATTTTCTGGTTTTTGTTTGTTTGGTTGGTTGGCTGGTTTTTTTTTGTTGTTGTTGTTTTTAATAGTAGCTATCCTAACATGTGTAAGGTGTTTGAGGATTTTTAAAATCAGAGTTACACCCATCATATCTGTAATTTTTGCTATAATTATATATGGTGGAAACTTTTTTTGGTTAAAGAAAGAAAACACCTAACTGAATTTTCTTTAGTATTAGTTTTGGAAATATTACAAAAATACGACACAATTTTTTGGGAGATTCTAACTTGAAATTGTGGGATATTTCAGGAAATTTTGTTCCACAGTCTGTACACAAAACAATGAGAAGGCTACAAGCTTTCGTCGGTGCCAGATAACACTGGCAAAAAATAGTCATTTTCCATTTGTCTTGTCAATTTATCTTCATTTTTATGATATCTCATCTTTCACTCACCATGTCACTTTCCAGTTCCATCATTTTCCGGTGTAGGGCGGCCTCTGCTCCTTCAATTTGCTGGATCCACTAAGCAAAACAAAAGTGTTGGACATGATTGCTTGACATGGCATATGTCGTGCTGCCTACTGAGGTGCTTAGTCTCTTCCCCTTAAAACTCCGTAAGCAGGCTAAGAACTGAAGTAAAAACTTGGTGCATTTTATCTCTTAGTTCAGAGATAAGACTAGTTTCTATTCATTCATTCATTCATTCATTCCTCCAACAAATGCATTCATTGATGCCTGACGTGTTAGGGGATGTGCTAGGTACTAGGGCTGTGATGGCAACCGTCCCATTTTTGCCCACCAACATGTTTTTGGCCTCATTGGAAGATACCACAGAAGGCTTTCTTGGAAGTGACAATTGCACTGGAATCTGAAAAATGAGTCAGAGATGATTAGGCAAAAATGAGGGACAAGTTCCAACCAGAAAGGATGTCTAATTCTCCATGGTTGGCAGGAGCATGATGAAAGAAAGAAAAGCCAGGTTAGACTGGAAAAATGGCATTTTTTTTTTTCACTATATAAAACAGATCACACCTCAGTGTTGAAGAATCATTTTTGTTGAGTAGAGACATTTTAAATCACATTAAAAGACTTAGAATTTTCTCTAACACTTAAAATATATCATTTGGTTATATGGCATCAATACTCTGAATAAATTTAGACTCTGAATATTATGGTTTGAGCCTACCACATATATATGACTTAATAGAACAAATACTTATACTGAGTCTCTACCAAGTTGAACATCAGCTTGTCTCTTCATAAGGCAATCGAGCATAATAAAGTGTGTGGGTTCTAGAGGCAGACTGCTTGGATCTAATCCCAATTCTAGCTTTTCCTGGCTGTGTAACCTTGAAAAGTCACCTGATTTCTTTAAGTCTCAAATTTCTTATCTGTAAATGGGGTTAATAATAATGTGAAGATTAAAAGATGTATTTCATGTAGCTAGGGAGTAGATATTTTAAAATAGCAAAACCCAGATATCATTTCATAGGTAAATACTTCAATATGTATCCCTAAGAGACGAGGCCTTTATTAAAAAAATAAAAATAAAAAACATAACGAGGCCATTTTCACACTTTGCAAAATTAACATTAATTCCTTTTGTTGTCTGAGACCTGGTCCATATTAAAATTTCCCCAGCTGTCAGCAAAATGCTCTTTTTCACACTTGGTTTGCTTGAATCAGGATGACGAAAAGGATTATTTCAGTATTTAAATACATTCTTATTTTATAGCAGTACTTTCCTCTCCCTCTGCCATTTTTTTTTGTTTTTGTTTTTGTTTTTTGAAGTCATTGTTTTGTTTAAGTAACTTCACTGGCTCATCTGACCTATAGAATTCCCTCATTTCCGACTGAATTAAGCCGATTGTTTGTTCACAGTTTCATTTAATTTATAACAAGCTTTTTATGTATTTAGGAATTAAGAAAGCATCTCAAGAAACATACAGTTCTCATTTATCCAACCATACATACATGACTCTCAACTATGCACCGATTCTCAAGGCGCTCCAAATACAAGCCAGTTACCACGCTTCTCCACTTGGTTCTTTCCTCCTCACTCTTCTTAACATTTACCAGGTTTAGACACAAGGGGGCCAAAGCACACTGTAGTCCTGACAGTCCCCAGGCTGGGCTTTCTGAATGAGGACTGCAGTGAGCCACCACCAAGTCACAGAATCAGTTGGTAACAATCTGTATGTACACACTCACGGAAAAGCCTATATAAAGTGCCATGCTCCAGTTTACTAGCTCTCAGTTGTTACAAAGAATACCACAGGCCCAAAATGGCATCACGTGTGCTAAAGCCTATGATACCAAACCTAAACTTAGTATCTGACCGAATTATAGTTAGACCTTCACCAGAAATGTAATCTTAATCAACCAGAGAGGGGATTTTCTGGTCAACATCGATGAGGTCATCTGTTACCTGGGCCCTTCTCCATCCCTCATAGGAAGAAGAAGCAATCTATATCATGAAACCTTTGCTGGTCCCTCTCCATACCCAAAAAATGTCCCAGCCTAAAAATAATTTTTCTTTTGCTAATGGCTCCTTTGCCCCACCCTTCTCCCTATAAAAACCTTCCTTTGTACTACCCCTAGGAACACCCTTCTAGTTGCTAGATGGGATGCTGCCCAGTTCATCAATCTCTTAATAAAGACAATTAGATCTTCAAATTTACCTGGCTGAATTTTGTTCTAACAACAAAACTCTTCTTTATTGGTTTTCCAGCTTGGTAGAGATTGCTTGGATAATGTAATTTAGAAGGTTTTCCATTTTTTTAAGAATTACGTTTTTAAGAGACTTCAAAGCAAGAATTACCCACCCACCCCAACTCAGTATATAGACTTTTTTGGTATGTATTCTCATTTTATCTGAGTTGTATTGCCCTGAAAAATAAAATTTTATTAGGTATTCAATAACACAAAGTCATGTGCAAAGACAATGTCCTTTAACTCTACCCTGCTCTTTAGGTATTAAGCCAGACACTGAGATAATTTGAATGTTAGTACAACTTATTACCTTCTCGGCCAGGGACAACACAGTGCTGGCCTGGATTATGGCCACTTGTTCTTCATTTCTCAAATTCTGTGAAAAAGAAAGAAAGAAAATAAATAACCTGAAGATACTTATATTTACACTATCAGAAAATATTGCCTAAGTGCCTGCCACAGACACTACTGCATAAATATGTATGAAATCTTAATGTTCTATTTAGTAATAATTCTTAACCAAGAGTTCATTCAAAACCTGTAAAAAGTATAGTTACTTTTTTATTTTTATATCTCCCTAATTCTGACTTGATTTTGTTTCACTATAAGCATACTTCATCAATAGTGATGTTATGAGAAAAGCAGAAACCAAAATGAAAAAAAGCATAATCTTTTCATAGCTGTTTGATGTGAATTGATTCCCTTCTCTCCTTTGATAATCCTTTAAGACAAAAAAATGGTGTGACTCCTTCCACCTACATGCATCATTCACCTAATAGCTCAATGAATAGTCCTCCCACTGAATTACTATGCCTTGACTCTGCCTGGAAGGTGTTTTTAGAAAGAAAAGGGACTATAGTTTCCTGGTCCATCTTCATGGGGCTACCACCAACCCTACCATTTAGCAGCATTTGCAATTGCATGACTGATTAATTTCACGCTGGATGCCTCCAAGCAGCAGTCAGAAGGTAATTAGCTTCAATCACTGCAGATGTGCTTGGCATTCAAATCTCAAACCTGCTCAAGAAAAGCACTACTAGTTCCCATTCTTGCCACCTTCCAGAGATCCTTATAACCCTTTAGTTAGGTTGTTTGATAAACTGTTGATTCTCTCCATGGACCTACATCCTTCAGCAAACACGGCCTCCCACCTGATACTATTTTATACATGATACTGGCAAATATTTCTTGCCTCTCTTTAGGTAAATTTATACCTTTACTGCACTAATTTGATACTTACTCCATTATCACCCAAGATATCAAGCTGCTTTATGAGATCGGGGATGTTCACATCCTGCAAGATCAAGGATATACATTCAAGTCAAAGACACAAATGTGGCCTACCATTCACTCAGTGCCTGAACCCTATGTTAGAAGACATTTTAGGGCCTTGAGTATTCCTTGAGTTGTTTTCAATCAGGCACACCTGATTTTAAATTTCCATTGTGCTTCTTATAAGCTACATGAACTTGAGAAAACTACTAAACAGTTCTTTCTCAATTTAACCGGTTGCAAAATGGAGATAAGCATTTTCTTCCTAGGCAGATCTTGAGGATAACGAGATTGTATACAAGAGTCTAGGATGTAGGCAAGATTCAAATTAGCTCATTTTTTCCTTCTAGTTATCAATTTCTTTTTATATGATAGATTTCAGGCATAAAGAAATATATAGTAATAATATATATAAAAATATACAAAGTAATAGGTAATAAATATCAATAATCAACCAATTTCATTGTACTTAATGGAATTCTGACCAGGTTGAGATTTTTGACTGCCACCTAGAAAACCATAGTGCAGTTCCATTTTTAGGTGTTCAGCATTAATTTCATCGTATGGAAAATAGCTCATTTTTACTACATTCCTTGAATCAGTTTAAAGCAGGTGAACTCCATTTGAAAGAATTCCCTTGGATAAAAATTATATCCATTAAATTAGGTTGTTTATGATTTATCTTAAAAAAAACCATCTAAGGAAAAGGGGAAGTACAGTGTTTTTCATTAAATCAGAATAAAAAAATGGCTTTGTTTTACAATTTTTCATGCAGCCCAAAAAGGCCAAGAGTTTAAACACCATGGAAGTGGTTTGAGATGAAAGACAAGGAAGCACAATTTTACTACTTAATTTTTCCCTCATCACTTTTTACTTCATTAATACCACTTTCTCTTCCAATGTTCAAATGCAATATAGTATTCCTCTACCACCAGGAAGGAGAAAGTCTTAAGCTCGACCTCATAGGTGGAGAGAAGGCAACTAAAGCAGGTATACTTGGCAGCTCAGAGTGGGAGCAGGAAGGGCCATGCAGAAGGTAAAGGAGAGACCAGGAAGAGCAGGAGGCTTCCCAGCTTTACCTCTGGAATAGATATTCACTGTATGGTTTCATTACATCAAAGGACAATGTATTTTCCAGGAGATGGAGCCACCTCCATTCAACCTTATTATTTAAAATGTATTCCAATATCACTACAGATAAAATTATATTTTGTCTAAGTGAGCAACATGTTATAAACTATAAGTTCTTCCAAAAGAGAAATCCTCCCTAAATTAAACATATCTAGATATCAAGGTCTCTTATAAATGCTGAAATTCCAAAGTTATGAATTTCAAAGCACTTAGAACAGCAAAACAAAGAGATAACGACAAATACTTTTTTATCTGGTATACTTGAAATGTGTTTCTTGTAATACTGAACGTATTTAATATTTCCTCTAGATCATTAAAGGTGATGGTCATGATATATATTTTGATTCTATATCATTCTTTATGTTACTCTGTTCTACATAATCATGGCTTCCTGTGTTCTTTGCTGTTACCATTCACATATCTGTCACACGTTTATTATGTTTATGTTCTATTGATTTTCCAATAGATGTAACTATTTTCAATTCCTGCGTAGTTTTTATCAAAATGATATCCAGAGACTAAAAGACAAAATGATCATGAGCAACCTCACTTTTCTAATTCCCAGTTTTTCTATTTTCTAAATATAAAAAAAATTAAATATCTGCCTACCTTGACACCTTCTTTCATACAGTAGATCTGTAGAGCACTCACACCATCTGAGAATGGGTGAATTTGTAGATTAAATGGAGGGGATCGTCTCTCCCTTTCCTTGAAATACAGTGAAAAATATATGGGAATTAAAATAAAAGCAACAACTGATTAAACACTAAACCATTGTCTGTGTTCTCTATGCTATTTCAGCAGTTTATAAATATGACATTTTGCAAAAAAAAATGAACTCAATTTAAATTTAATGGAAAGAACTGATTAGCCAACTAAGAGGTATGGGAGAGAATTTATAGATTGGTGTCATCCAATCTTGCAAATTTTTTGATCAGGGAAATGTGGGAAGTGGAGTTCTAATGTTAACGATATAAATATTTAAGAGCTTTCAGGCATCACAAAAAATGATCTTTGGACTATGAAGTTTTGTGGCAGGTAACACCATTTGCATATGCAATCCACTCAAGCTTTATAAATAAGATATGTGGGCTACCAAAGATAACTCTTCTTCACTGAAGCATACCAACTGCCAACTCTATCCAGACCTAATTTGAAAAACCTCAAGAAGAAATTGCTGGCAAAATAACAGAGATATCAAATGGGAATTTTTCTCAACTTTTACATTTCAAGATACAACTAATTTAAGTCAGATTCTGCATGACACAATCAGAATCTGATTTGATTTGTATGTTTTACTTAAAACTAACAACAACAACAACAACAACAAAAAAAAAATCAATTCCGAAATTTTGTCAGATTAACCAAAGTATTTCCTAAACACGTTACCTTACTTAGCTTTTGGCATAAATGCACTATAGACTAAATGCTGACTTCCAAATTCAAGTGTCTAATGATAAAATATTTTTGTGTATAGCACATTTTAAAATATAATCTTTGAGGTGACATTTTTATAAGTCAGAATTCAAAGATGGATGGAAATGATTATTTAAAGGCAATAAAATATTGATAAAGTTTGAAATCTCTTACTTAAATTATTTAAAAAGTATTCATTAGCCTTGTTCATAAAGGCAATAATAGTGTTGAAAAGTATGGTATCTGAGCAGACAATTCTGAGTTGCATCAATGTTTTACCAGTTACAAGACATAGGAATTAGTTAGCCAAGTTATTTAACCTCAATTGTTTCATGTATAAAATCTTGATTGTGGTTGTGAGATCCAATGAGTGTATGCATCAGAAATGCTTAATTCAGCTCTCACACAAAGAATGTGCCCAATGCACGTTAATTGTTATGATTATCATCATCATTATTATTACTGTTTCCTTACTTCTAGCTCTAGGTTTCGAAACTCCAGCAGCTCATTCTGGTCTCTGGCATCCTGCAGTTCCTGTTGTAACCGGTGATTTTCTGCCTCCTGTTTTTCTATCTAATAAAGTAAATCCTCAAATTAGGTGAATATTGCAAGTACAACTTTGGAAAGCAAGCATGGATAGTGTTTATTTACTCTGTGAATACATCATTTTGCCCATGAAAAATCCCAAGTGGACGTGAAAAAGACAAGTCTTTGGCATTCCTTCTAGGTTTCTTTTGGTTGAGTTTTTTGGCTCACAGAGGAAAATGTCGGAGGACACCTCCATTTGTTGAGATCAAGTTGAGAGACTGTGTGAATGGCAAATCTGAGCAGAGTCACTATGCCCTTGCTGTGGGTCAGGGACTGTGCCCTAGAACTGGATCCAATGGTGTAAATAATGTCGTCTGACACCTCTTATTTTTGGAGTTACAAGTTGTCAGAGGTATAATTTTTAAAAAATAGCTCTGATTATGTACAAAACTTGACTGAAATTCTAGTTACTCACAGAGTAAAGCTGAACTCCTCCATATGGAATTCAAAAACCTTAATAAATCTGGTCACCATGTAGCTTTCTGGTTTTAAAGGTTATTACTGTTGTCTCTACACACTCATGTGATCACACACACACACCAGAGTCTAGAAACCCAGATCTAGCCTATGGACTAGTGACTTCAAGAGATGTCTTTATTCACCTCTCTGCCTGAAAAGGGCCCTCCAATTTCCTTTTACAGGTGAGGAAATTCTACACTTCCTTCAACACTAAGCTCTGATATCTCCTACCATAAAAGGTTTCCTTGCCTACTCATTCAAAGGTGACACCTCTTCCGTTTACCTATAGGGCTCACCTATAGGATCTCTAGTACAACCTGATGAAGTAGGAAATTAAGTTCGCTGTGTATAGACATGCTTTGCCCTATATATAGCGTCCATGTCTACAAGGGATCAACAAATTTCCATGATCTGCAAAAGGTTTGGGGCTGCCTTTGATATCAGCTGTGTTAGTGGGCCTTATTGTACAGTAACTATTTAAAATCTTGATTTTAGAATTTAAAAAACATGGGGGCTTTTTAGCATAGGATGAATTTTACTTTCCCAAGTACACACACTTGAAGCAGGATGTTTTGCTTTGTCAACTAAAAAATTATTTTTTTAGTTGATAAAGAGATGTAATTACACTTAACACTGGGCACTGCTGAGACTACTAAAATATTTTTCTTGTAGCCTCATAAGATAGAAAAGTTACAGGAAAATAAAGGTGGGGAAATAGTGAGATATTATGTAACACTAATTAATGTAGTCAACTCAAGTTTTTTACACTAGATTTTTAGAAGTTGACTTAGATCACAAAAGAGATTCGATTTCCTAGCATCTTGGATTGGGATCAAAGATGGGATATCTGGGGAGATTCCTGGTTCTGGTGATTAGGGCTAGCAATTAAATTGGTGGTTTACAAGTTGTAAGTCATAGACCAGGGCCAATGCCTGATGAAGTTTCTTTCTAGGAACTCTTCACCTTTCTGGGTACCAGTTCTCTGTCCAGGAATACTCACTTGCCCACTTTCTATGTATCAGGTCTGTCTCTCATCACGCAGAAAGTAGGATAGAGTGTTCTAACTTAGCCAGAGCAGAGAGGAGGGAGGTCAAGTATCTTTTTTCTCTTCTCATGCTTATAAGAGTGTTGTGGTTCATTTTTATTTCTTGTCAAGGCTAGTGATCACTGGTAGAAATAATCCTAAAATAATTTCTACATCCTTTGGGATCGACCTATAGAATTATTTTCTTTATTCATATGGGATTTCAAATTAATTTTTGTCAATAATATAAGATCATTTTGTAATTTTTTCACTAGATTTGTGAAAGGCAAATACTATAGGAAAAGCAGCCTCTGAACTTAAAATAATCTCTGCTGTATTTTGTTGCCCTAAATCAAAAACCTATGTTCGGATAAGCAAAATTAATTATATCTATTGGGACTAAACCACGCTTTTGCATCTCAATTTGTTAAACAAAATCCTGGACATGCTGTTTTGTGCTTTCTTTTATTTTAAAAAAAAATACATGTATATAAACAGCGAAGCTTAGAAAAAAGATTACAAGTGAGAACATAGTCTATGCTAGGTTGCGGCATGATCTTGGAGTCATACTCACTTCCCTGCACAAAATAACAAGTCCTGTTCACAGTGTTTTTTATAGATGGACGACCACATAGGATGTGTGCACAGGTGGGTGTATATATATATATATATATATATATATACATGTATATGTACAGTACATATACAGTATATATATATGGTTAACAAATCAATAGGTTTCAGGGATCACATCCTTTTAAAAGTCGGCACAATGCCCAGCGCAGAGCCATGCACACGTGCCACTTCACTGATGGTGATGGCGGTGACAGGGATGCAGTTGAGCACGCAGCAGAGGAGAGTGCAGCGCTGAAAAGCCTCCCCTTCCCCTAGCCCCTGTGCCACTCCTGAGAGGACCCCCTGCTGCTCCTGGATCTCTCATCAATTTCTCCTCTGCCCCACTAGGGTGTTGCCCAACATACCTTTTCTAAAAGCTCCTGGTTTCTCTTAATGAAAAGTTGTTTATCTTCTACCCAGTGTGAATCCTGTTTGACAAAGAATATCGCGCAGTCAGCATTTCAGAGTGGCACGAAAGAGCATGTGTCGTCTAACCACTTTGCCAGAGCTGTCTTCTTTCCACCTCGTTTGTTTGCCTGCCGACACCTGGTAAATGACACCCACCCCTGCCAGTTCCTTATTCAAAGACTTTGGGGCCGAAGTTGCCAGGAAAATTTAACCCCCTTTTTATTGTCACTCACTGTCTCTACCTTTTCCAGTCTGAATAATCCAGGACCAGCCTTCTGGGGACTCAGAAGTGACCACACAGGCAAAAAGTGACAAGGGTCAGAATGCACACAGGCTAGATACATATGGATGGAAAACATTACAATGCAGAACCATAAATGTAGCATAGAGGCAAAGAATGCAGCTGGAGGGGGGGTGGTCTTTGTCTTAGAAGTTGAAAACCACTCTAGGCTACTTGTACAGGGCTCTTCTTCCTCTGGCACTCTCTCTCTTGCCCAACCTCATTCGCTGTTGTAGCTGGGTTCACGCTCTGGCCAGAAAAACACCAGGGACAGAAACATAGAGTTGAATATTCTGACACTGTTTGAGAAAGGGCACTGTGGAGAGCCAAGCCGTGTCCTGGATGCGGCCCATGCACAGGGTGATCTAGAGGAAGGTCAGATCAAATTGCCTGCATCTGCAGAAGTAGCAGCAACCAAATGCCTACCTGTCCTTTCTGAGCCAGAGTCGCTTCCAGATC
The DNA here is from genome assembly GCA_028627145.1 of Eidolon dupreanum. Lineage (NCBI taxonomy): Eukaryota > Metazoa > Chordata > Mammalia > Chiroptera > Pteropodidae > Eidolon > Eidolon dupreanum. The sequence continues at coordinate 19,315,655 of CM053515.1, read as the reverse complement.
TTCAATTTTGGCTTTATACCTGAGCACCTCTGCTTGGAGTTGTTCTTGAGCCTAGTGAAATCAAAATTCCGGAGCTCAGTAAATAAAATGGGAAGTCAATATTTTTCTTCCTCTCATCTTCCTGGATTAGAACTCCACAAACAAAAAAAAGAAAATAATAAAATAATAATAATAATAATAATAATAATAATAAAATAAATAAGAGAGGAGAATAATTTTCTATGACCAGAGAATCTCCTAAAACTATTTTTATGATTTAAATTCTTGCCTACAACTTTCAGTGCTTTCCTTCACCATTGGGCAAAAATTCAAACTCTTTAGCTTGAGATTTGAAAATTCATATTAGATTTCCAATCTTTTCCCACTACTCATCAACACAGAGTCCACCCCTTACCTGCTGGTGATCCTGTTTCCTAAATAAGCCTGTAACTCTCCACTTCTCTCTCTTGTTTGAATGAGTTCCCCTATAGAAAGCCTTCTCCCATTTTGCCTCTCCAAAATCTCTCCATTCTTCCAGAGTCACCTTTGTGCCCTACATCTATATCTAAATCTAAATCTATATTATACATGTATGTATTGATCGTGTATACGTGTAAACAGTTTTGGACACTGATCTTTTATGGAGTGACCCTACTTCATTTAGCCCAGTAATTTGTTCTTAGATTCTCTTTTATTCTTTCTATATATGCAATCTTATTTTTTTGTAAAAAAAATTTTTTTTGTTTTCTGCCTATTCACATATTTTTCTCTTGTTTTATGATCTAGGTAGGTAGGTTCTTTGCTACAAAGTTGAATAAAATCAGCAAAGTCTGGTATCCTTTTCTTATTCCTTATTGTGAGCTGAATATTTCTTTAGACTGTTAAACATTATATTTACCTTCATCAAGATAAAAAAAAATTCCAAATTTAATTCTGCTAAGAATTATTTGAATGGATTTTGAGTATAATCAATTTTTTTTCGTATATTGAAAGGACTATATCTTTTGTTTTCATTGATGCTCTTTCATCTATATTATCTGTTTTCCATTTCTACTTCTTTTAATACACTCAATTGTTCTTTTTCTAACATCTTCCTTTCTTTTAGACTATTTTGTTTAGAATGGTAAGGTTTTTCTTTTAAATACTTTAATGGCCAGAGATAGTGCTAAACTTTTATTTAGATGGGAAAGTGAGACAAGAGAAAGGGAACTGGTTTCTATAGCATCACCTCGCCAGAACACAAGGCATATGCCATTATTTTAACTGACCAATCCTATGTTATAAGAATGCTTAGTAAATGCTGATAATGAAAGCCACACTAATAGTTTTAGGGCACAAACATAAAGGTACACATATACGTCCCTTTCTAATGATTGCTTACTTGTCTATTCTAAATCACAGTGCTTTTTAAAAACATCTTTACTCAAATACATGCATATGTATGTATGTATACATGCTACTACTTAAAAATTCATAGCTATATTATTTATCCTTTCCCACTAAACAACTAATAGTAGTTCTTACGACAATCTTTAGCATACTATAGACCATCTAAACAGGAAGTAGGATAAAATCACTAGGTGAGCATACTCCTTCTTGCTCCTTATATATTAATCTAAGGGGCAGTTATGGCATGGTGGTTATGACTAAACTCAGAATGACAAAGTTCATATCCCAGCTTTAATCCAAGTTTTAAGGTAACTAAGCTTTGTTTAACTCCTACTAAGATATTATTTCCTCTCCTGTAAAAAGAAGATAATAGTATCTAAATCATAGGGTTGTTTTAGATTTATATGAGATAAATGCATGTAAAGTGCTCAGCACAATATCTGGAGCACAGAAAGCACTCAATAAACATAGAGAGTAAGAGAGAGAGAGAGAGAGAGAGAGAGAGAGAGAGAGAGAGAGAGAGAGAATATTAGTTTTAAAGTAGGCTTATGAGAGACAGTTTTAACATAACAGAGAAAACATTTGACCCACTAAGACTTGAGTTTGAATATGTTTCCCATTAATTATCCTGTGTGATCTTGGGCAATTCAATTACTCTCAGAGCCTCAAATTCCTCTACTGTAAAATATCTGCTTTAGGGAACTGTCACAAGGGTTAAATAAGATACTGTCAGTGAAAATTCTTGGTATGCTGTCAATGTAGTGTTATGCACTTATTAACTAAGTAAAGAAACAAGCTAATCATTGATTTTGAAAGATAAGTTTTTTTCAAGCAAGAAACTGAAAAAAAAAGGATTATAAAAATTCAATATTGTCTAGCTTTGAAAATGTTTGTTTTCAAATAGCAAGATATTCAACTATCTAAAAGGAACAAAAGCATCGATCTAAGCCGGATCTAACGTCTCTAGATCCAAGGTTTGTTGACATAAAAGATACAAAAGTTCAAAAGCCACAGTGAAGAGAAGGGTACACGGAAAGCTACCCTATTGATATATTTATGTCCCTGGTACTTCTATGCTGTGACTACTGCACAAAAAAGCCTGTTCCGAGCACTCCAGGCGGACGCACACTGACCTTGGCCTCTCTTTCAGCATCGATGATGCCTCCAGTCTGCTCCTGCAGGAGGGCATACGCTCTTTGGAGGGCCTGATATTCTTTTGTTAATTGTCGAAATCGCAGCTCAGATTCTTCAGCTGCCAAACTCTTGAGGTGAACAAAGGAAAAGGCCAAAAAATAATTATGCTATGGTCAGGTCCAGTGTTCAGTGTGAAATACTAATATTTGTCCACTTTTAAAGAGAAATTAAAGATTCATTTGATTTTGGATTCTGTGCGATTTTATTCTTGATTCTAAAGTATGTGGATGAAAACAAGTTCTGTAAATCTTTTAAGATAAACATCATGGAAATGTTTACATATTTGTTTTTAAAAAATAAGCATTTGATATTTACATATTTCTTATCATTATCCATTTGGGATTGGGTTATAATCAATTTTGGTTCCAAATAAGAAAAACCTACACTCTGGTGATGATAGAGCCAAATGTGAAGAAATGATATTCAGAGTTATAGTCTCACTTTTTTTCAATACATTCATATCCAACAACTTCTTCCCCAGGTAATTATAAAAACCATAGTTTTACAGCATAAGGTCTCAAACTTCAGAGCATAATACAATCATCAGAGAGTTTTGTGAAAAATGCAGATTTTGGAGTTCTACCTCCTAAGATCTTGAGTCAAGAGTTGTGCGGTAGAGACCAGGAATTTTCATTGCAATTGAACTCCCTCGATGATTCTGATGAATGAAGGAGGTCTACAGAGCACATTTTGCTTAACACTGTCTAAAACTACACCTAAAATCTTGTTCTTCTAACTGATTCTTCATCTAGGGAAGGTGTGAACCAAGGAACAAGCTTAGAAGAACAAGCTTTTAGGTTTTTGAAAGAAGTCTTCAAGTTACAGAGCTGAACTTTAGAGAAGTTTCTAAAAGGGCTACATGACGTGGGTGAACTATTTTCACTCAATCTTAGCCAAAAGGCTGAGAAGCGATGAGTGAACTATATTCTAAGAGGTAACAAAGTTAAGTATGGTCTCTAACTGGTCACTATTAAGAGATCACTTTGTGCTGGTCATAAAGGAGATAAAAAGGAAATGATTTTTCTTCCTCTTAAAGGAAAGATTTAGTGACACTATCAGAAAAGACTAGATAAGTGGAAAAGCTTACTTCATCCAAGTCATCATCAGGAGTAGCAGGTGTTCGGTCTGTTCTAAATGAGGCCATGGATGACGTCTCTGAATCCATGGAGTCCTCATCATAGCCAATAAATGGGTCCAAAACAGGCCTCTAATGGAGGGAAAGTACATATTTACTGACACAAGTAAAAGTGGGGAAAGTTGATAATATTAAAGCACTGTCAGCTGGCATACATGCAAATGAATATAAAAGTCACAGACCCTTTAATGCTTCTTTGATGAAATAAAAATATGGATACAAATATAATAATTCCAATAAATGTTTGTCCTATATTATTTCATTTCTAGTGTTTTTTTTTTTTTCTGGAAGATTCATTCATATTGACCCTCTTTATAGAAGCACTGGAGTTTCTTCTGTTACATTTTCTATCATGATGAGTTTATGTGATTTACTATTTCCAGTATCTAAAATATAATCAATGGACTCTGAAAGTCTAGGCATCTATGTAAAGAGAATTATCAGATCTTAAGTCTTATCACATAATTTTACATCCAAATCAAATAATGTACTTGATATGGACAAAAATCAAACAAATAGACAAGTTAAATAATAAAACTTTGTGGATTATAAGAGGTTGTATAGATATTGGTGAATTGGGAATATAATTATCAATAATACTGTCCAAGTGAATAATGAAAATATATTAAACAATTATAGGATGGGTATTGATGCTAGCATTATTTAGTGGGAGACATCAAATCATGTCTCACTTGGATGTTCTTGGATTGTGACTCTCCAACTTGTCAGATAACCCTTTCTATGTCAAACCTAGTAGCTTCTTCATTCATAGAAAGTCATATGCAAATCCTTTCAGGTTAAAAAGCACAACACAATCATCTTTGGACTTCTGAGAACTGTGGAGAGTTTCCTCTAGTAAATAAAGCCCATGATTTGCTGTAGGTCAGGTATATATGAGTTATCACATCTTTACAGGAAGATTCCTTGGCAAGCTTCCCTTCTCTGGCTGTTTGTGGCAAATGCCTGATAATCTAGTTTCCTCATTACCTTAATTGGCTTGGAACTTCTTCTGTGCTTTCTCCTGCGAATGAGCTTTTCTCGGTCCTGGAAAATAGAAGAAGCACTTTTCAGATCTTGAATTGGTACATTTTTCCTTGTAGGTTTGTTTGTTTGTTTGTTCATTTGTTTTACAGAGAGTTGTTTTTCCCCTGAGGCATTACACATTTCTATTTAAAATAAGATTATGTTTTGTAAATATTAGCAACTTTTGAATTTGATACTTTAATAATTTTGAACTAAGAAAATTCTACAACTTTTCCTGATAATCTGTGTGGGTCTGAAATCCTCATAATCAGGAAGTGCATTGTGTTTCTAATCAGAATCTTTTGTTTTATACTTGAAGATCCAGTAGCTTTGAAAATAGTTACTTACTCACATTGTCCAAAGCACAATTCTTCAGTTTTCTCAGACCCAAAATTACTTTAAATTTCAATGTTAAAAAATATTAACTCACGATAAAGTAAAACTTTATTCTTTTCACTTAATCACTTGAAATGCATAGAAACCTATCTTGTGACTATCCTTGGATCCTTGTTCTTACCTGCAGCCTCTAAAGGTGGAAATGGAGTATCTATCTACCTGGTTGAAATCATCTAGTGTTTTTTTTTTGAGGGGGGCTGTTGGAAATTTCTGGGAAATTCAAGAATATCTAGAAATAATAATTTCTCAATTCATTATTGTTGTGAATGAAGATACCTTCAGAATTTGGTATTTATTTGCTAAAGTACTTCATGTATTTACTGTACAAATTCAAAGATCAATGAAATAAGGGACACTTGTACCTCCCTGAAAATCTGGTTGAAGTGCCTAAACATGTCAAAATTCTATAAGAAACTTTTAGCTTAAACTCAGGATCTTTAAAGCCAAACAAATTCCTGAACTAGTGAATCTGTGAGATTTATGAGTTGTTAAGGGAATAGAAGTGAAGTGAGGGGCACAGCACTTCAGGAAGCCATGACTGATAAATAATCTGGTTTAAGTCAGTGGTGTTCACCTTACTGATTACTCATCTTTATTAAGTAAAAGTATTTTGGTCATGCAACCTCAATATATCTACAACTTAAAACTTATGCTTAGATTACCTTCCTAATACAGTATTTGCATCATAATATATACCCAACATAGAAAATTTTAAAAGGGTAAAGTATCCATAATTATAAACAGAAGTTATAATCTTTTCTTCCCTCAATAGCAATAAATCATCTTGCTCACCCTACTATGGAGACTATTGCCTAAAACCCCTCATCGCTAGTTCCTCAACTGTCTAGGCCTTGGTTTGGTCCAGAAGCGAGAACGACCAGAGATGTCATTCACAGAATAAAGACAGAAAGGCAAAGAGGAAACTCATAGGCACTGAAGGTCTTGGTCCACAACTGTTGAGAACACAGACTTCAGTCGGAAGCCAATGGGAGTAATACCTGCTCCACCTACTTCACCAGGTACCGAAGTAACAGTCAGAAGATCTGGACTGGGATTTCAGCTCTGTCATGTACTTATGATGTTGCTGTTTATTTGGCAAATATTTATTAAACTTAAACTATATTCTAGACACTGAATTAGGTGTTGGAAAACAAGAAGCATATGGTCCTGTTATTGTAAGCAAAACATTTAACCTCTGAGTCTCAGAGTCTTGATACTGGAAGCCAATAATAAGACATACCTATACTTCCTACTTACTCACATTACAATGCATTTGGAAGTTCTTTTAATGTGCTTTGTAGCTATTTGTGCTAAAAAATTAATTAACAAATTGATTTATTATAATTACTAATAACGAGATAATAACTGAAAAGGTTTAAAACAGTTTAATAATATAAAGTATTTTGGGAATAGTCTCTTGAACCTGTTTACATATTGGACATGAACTTGGACCTTTGGAGCTAATCCAAACTTATTACGTGCTTCCCATATATGTTGATGTCTTGGCTGCCTGTCTTCGGGAACAACTTAGAGTTTGTAGGTTGATCAAGACCTACCCTGGTGAGCTCATCAATAATGTTCTGTTGTTCAATGACCTGAAGTTTTAGAAACTCTGTCTCTTGTTCTTCATTAGCTTGATCGAGGTCATTCAGAGATTTTAATTTCTTCAAGGGTGGGTGGGATGTTATTTTTTCTCTCTAGATTAGAAAAGAAGTATAGGTGGAGACTTAAAAAAATCCCAAACTTTAGTGGCTAACATCAAATATCTGTAGACACTTCATGAGGCTCCAGCTAAATTTGAAAACTGCCCAGCTTTAATGCACACAGAGCCCAATTAAAACCCTCCAGTACATTTTAACTGCTGTAAGAGAAATCACTGGTAATGTCTGAAGATCATTACAGCCGTAGTGAAAGTCTGTTAGGAAGTGCATTAGCAGAGCACTTATCCATACATAATACAAAAGATGGCATCTAGTTCCCAACTATTATGCAAACTCTTAGAAGATGAGGGATATCCACTGTACAGTTCTGTAAAGAGCATGTTAGTGAAATTCTTGGAAGGAGGTGTCTATGGCTGAGGAGCTATGTTGGAACTTTGCTTCCATATTCCAGGCCTTTTGGGGAGTGTACAGATTCCTGGAAGCAGTCCTATTGTTCTGCAAATTAAGAAATTCCACAAAATTCAGAGCCAGCAATCTTCTTTTGCTTTTTTCCTTAAAGGTTCCTTGCTTACATAAGGGAAAATCCAAACTTTCATAAATAGCATTGCATTTTGAAGAAAAAAACAACTGAGAAAGAGCGATATGTCAGGTGATTGGTGTAACATACAAAAGGCAGCTATAGTTTTGCAGTCTGTGATACACACCATTTCTGAATTTTCCTTGGTGATGGCTTTTAGTTTCTCTTCCATGCGTTGCAAAGACAGCATCAGCTCATCGTTTCTCTTGGCCAGGCACTTGTTCCTTTCCAGAAGAGGTTTACACTGTTTTTCGGTTTCCCTCACACGTTTTAACTGGGGAGACACAAGTTACAGTTTCCTCTAATGGCTTTTCATCTTACTCTTCACAACCCTCCATCAATCTATTATTACCTTAAAGGAGGTGCCGCTGAGATTATGCTTTTGGAAATGCTCACAAAGAGCAATTAGTTGTGCAATTAATTGCTCTTTGTTCCCACTGACTTCTCCAGCCCAGTTACCTTGCTCTGCTCAGCCCCCATCCCATGCTGCTCACACTTCTCCCTGGGCCTCATTGGCTCAAGGACATAAAGCAGCTCATTGGAATCACATGGTCACATCTTCTCACCAAAGACATGTAGCAGTACCATTAACAGCTTAAAAAATGTTAAGAAACAACATAAATGTTCATTAACGATAGAAGAATAAGTATATCTTGGTGTATTAATTGAATACTATAGAGTATACAAATGAATGAATCCTACAGGCAACACAATCCTGGGTTGGGATTGTCCCCAAAGCCTATTCTTTCCATCAGAGATCTTGCCGAGTTTGACTCACATTATGGCTGTTTATTTTATTGAGAAAGATGAAATAAAACAAATTTATTTTTGAAACTCTATTGATATTTGTGCTTAAGAACATCTAATTTTTGGCAAGCCGGAAGAAAGAAGGGTTGCACTGTTACCTACCCATAATTATACTCTGGTCTGTCCAGTTACTCTAAGGCAGGGTTTCTCAGCCTCTACACTCTGACACTTGGGGCCAGATATTTTTTGTTGTAAGGAGCTGTCCTGAGTACTGTAGGATGTTTAGGAGCATCCCTTCCCTCTTCCCCCTAGATGCCAGTTACACCCTCCCAATTGTCACAACCAAAACAACTTCAGATATTGACAAAATCGCCTCTTGTTGAGAAGCACTGGTCTAAGTTTATGAATGTTATTTTGAGGTATTTGTTAAGAGTGCCTCCCATTTTACATCCCAAACACTCCCATTTGCATGACATATTTTATGGTCACCCTATACATAACAGATTTCAATGTTAACTTTCTCACAGTTTAGTTCACTCATTTCACACTGACTGTTCTGAATGCAAGTATGTATTGGGGGAGGGGAACCAAAGCAAGGAGAGTAAAGGTGTGTATCAGAAATGCCTGAAAAGATTCTTTACTCACTCCTATTTTTGAGAAACTAACATTTTGGGAAGTGCTGGGGAAGGAAACTTAGCTACCGATGAGTATTTGAAAAAGCTTCTCTTGTGATTCTAAAACAGTATTCCTCAACTCCATGCTAATTGCCATTTGAAAAAAACCTATTTTAGATTAAAGGTCAAAACTGAATTTGTATTTCATAAATAATTTCATTTAATCCTCATTTTGACCTTCAGTACCTGAAGCATTAATATTAAATACTGAATACATATAAAGCAAATAAATTATTCCACTAGGTTCACTATTTTAAATTTTATCTCTTTTCTTGAGATCTATGACAGGGTTTCAAATATATAAATTTACCTAGTATATGCTATTTACAAAGAAAAGGAAATATCTGTAATTCTAATGTACCAAACATCAATAATCACAGTTCCACAGTACCCAACAAAATGCTCCTTTTAAAAGACATACTTTAAATACAATAGAGAAAGGTTGAAAGTTCTATATTTTCATGGGAACACTAAAGGAAAAAAATCTGATGTAATTCAACTAATATTAGACAAAGATTTTAACTAAAGTATTACTAGAGACAAAAAAGAATTTCGTAATGATAAAAGGGCCACTACACCAAAAACATACAGCAAATCTTAATTTGTATACACCTAGTACCATAATTTTTTAAATATATATAAAATAAAATTGACAGAAGAATAGAAATGGAAGCATCTGTTGGGAGAACAAGCAGACAAAAATATCATTGAGGATATAGAAGATTTTAAACAAGACTATTAATAAACTTGACTTAAAAAGCATTTAATAATTGCAGAGTATACCCTCTTTTCATATGAAAATAGAACATTTCTAAACTAGACCATAAGCTGGTGTCATAAAGCAAATCTCTACACAAGTTCAAGGAATGAAATAATACAAAGCATGTTTCCTGACTGTAGTAACACAAAAATCTCAAATGTTTGGAAATTAAGCCATACTCTTCTAAGTAAGCTGAAATTTCAAAGAAGAAATTATATGATATTGGAAAAAAATTGAGTTAATAGCAATACATTAGGATATAAAAAACATGGAATAAAGCTAAATTTTGCTTAGAGAGACATTTATGACATCAAATGCATATTTTTGAAAAAAGAAAGGCTGAAAAATAACTTCTTTATAACAAAGCCACCATTAAGAATGTAAAATGTAAGCCGCAGAGCAAGACCAAAAGACGGTATTTAAAAAATTCCTAATTTAAATAAGAAAATAAAGGCAGTACAAAAGAAAATGGGCAAAATAAAAAGAGTAAAACGCAAAGGATACCCAGAAGGCCAAGGGATACTTGAAGTTACTCAACCTCATTTTTAAGAAGAATAACAACGAAAATCACTATAAAAATATACCTCATACCCATCAAGTTGATAAAATGAACAATTATCTTTGCATTTTGGCAAAGATTTGGAGAAACTACAACTTTCATGCATTTATGGTTGGAATGTAAACTGTTACAACAACTGTGGGAAACTTTAGTTTTCTAAACGAACTGAAGCTGATCCAGTAATTCTGCTCCTTGGTGTATTCTCACTGGAAATGAACACGTTTTCTCACCAAAGACAAGTAGCAGCACTATTAACAGCTAAAAATTGTTAAGAAACAACATACATTTTCATTAATAATAGAATGATAAGTATAACATGGTGTATTAATTGAATACTATAGAGTATGAAAATGAGTGAATCCTATGGGCAACACAATGAATGACTCACAAAAGTAATGCTGAGCAAAAAAAAAAAAAAAAGAAAAGAAAAAGAAAACAGACACAAAACAATAAATATTGTTATCATTCCATTTACAACAATTTTTTTAAAAATGGTGTAGATATCTATCTATCATGACAGAAATAAAAATAGTGGTTAACTCTAGAAAGGTGGTAACGGGTAGGGGGTCACACAAGGAGAGGTCTGAGATGCTGGTGACCTTCCACTGGGTGGTGGTTATATGGGTATATCACTTTGGGCATATTTATTGAGCTGCATCTTTATTATTGGTTCACTTTTTTCTATCATGTTATGTGTCTATAACATCATATATACTTCTAGAATGTAATGCTTCACAAAAAATAAAATAAAATAAAAAATTCTGATTAGAACTCACCAATTCGTTTCGTTCATCTCCAAGTAAGGTATTTCTGTCTTCTAATTTTCTTATAGTGGCATTCAATTCAGCTATTCTCTTCTGATTTCTTCTCAAATCCTACACATGAAAATTAAAATGTGTATTTCTTCAACAACACTTTTCACAAAGTTTTGGAATACTGCTCATAAAAGTAATAGGCTTAGTTTCTGTCATCTGACTTATGAGGTAAAAGTAAAATGTTCTCTCATTCAGAAAACAGTAAACATTTGCCCTCTTCTTACTTCCAATATTTACCACTTGGGTTTAAGGCCAACCCTGGTTAAAACTGCAGATGAATGTCACGTGGCAGCTACTCCCTGGAGCCCTGGCAGGGGGTGTGGTAGATAGTTGGATTAGCTTATCAAATCTGTGAGCTGTGAGACCATGGTGATGCTGTGATTTCTTGTGGTTCGAAGAGCACCCTTGTGTTCTGGCTGCACATTGCTTCCCACAACTTAGACAGGTGTTCTGCTATGACACTTAGCCAAAGAGGTGACAGAATATGAGGCAGGAACAGACTTTGTAAATTCCTATATACTCCTGGAGAAAAAGATAAGAGTAAGGGTGCTGGTGCATGACCTTCACGTGTGAAAGGCGGTAGATTATAGGATAGCCTTCACTGGCATATTCTGCTCACAGTGACTGGCTTCTCGACTAGCAATGTTGCCATGGATCACCTTACACACAGCAGTCATGGCTTAATTCTATTCTCTAGAGTTTTCAGGACCATTATTATCATACACTTGTAATTCCATCATCATCTTGAATTTTGATAGTGCATACTGTTTCACACACATTATATTCCTAGATTCACAATATCCTGGAGGATTCAGCAGAACACATAAGAGTCAGGGAGGTCATAACTTGCTCAAGGTCTCCTGGCTAATATCAACAGATCAATAGATAATATATATTGAATGCTAACTATGTGCCAGACACTATATTCAACATTTCATAGATCATCTCTCCTAAACCTTAGACCAGCCTTAAGGAGTACCACTAATGTCTCTTACAGATGAAGAAACTCTGAGCAGTGAAATGATTTGCCTAAGGTCACATCGTAAATGGCAGAGCTAGGATTTTAACCAAAGTATCTGACTCTAGAGCCAATCTCTTGACAATCATGCTACACTGCAGGTACAACAGTGATAGAACTAAAACTTACATCTGCTATATCCTAATTTAGTAGTTTTTCCACCACCCACTGGGATATATATATATCCCAAGTATCAATTCATAAATTATTCATTACTTGGTTCTCAGTACTACTTTGGAACCTGTCTCTGTTCCTAAATAATTCATTTTAATCTTTTTAGCAGCCAAATAATTTGAAGGTATAAGATACGAAAGCCAACTCTACATGAGCTGATTTCTATCACTGCACTTCTGAAAATAATTTCTCATGTTAAATGATGAAAATCTACAGAAATAAGTGGCCAGTTCAGTCATACTAGAAAAATTCAGATAATGATATAAATGGTTTAGTCTTCTATGGTTACACATTTTGACTGCTGTACATGATAACCGCCTTTACCAATTTCCAAACCAATTGTTCACACAAGGGAAAATTACGAGTCTTGGCAAGAGGCAAAGTATTTTCATGTAATTTATGATTCTTGTAAGAGGCTGCAGTTTGGATAGGTATTTCTTGGCTAGAAAAATCCTATGAAAGATTTTTAAAGATCTGTAATTCTCCTGTGATCTGCTAATGCAGTATAGACCACTTTGTTGTCTATAAGTTTAGAAAACCTTGTTCCCAAGATACCAGCTGGTTTTATAGTCGGAGAAAGAATTGATTTCTTTGTAAACAGGAAAAGAGCTTAAGTGAAAAGTAAAACCTGGGAGCTAAATAAAAGATGACTCCTGTGTTCTTAACTTCAGTTTGAATAGACTTACAGGACTGCTGCAGTGTTCGGAGCCATCTCCTGCTCTGCCTGGAATTTCTCGTTTCGGACTGCTCATGTTACATTCAGCCTCCTTGACCAGAAAGAGTTGTTCATCCAAAGCCTCCTTCTGCAGCTGCAGTTTCTGCACATAGCCTGTCTGGGTCTCCAGTTCCTTTTCTAGGGAAAAGATGATCCTGTCCTTGGCTTTGATTTCATCCATCTGAATTAAATGACACCCAGGACATTTTATTTAACAATGCTGTAAAGAAATGCATTTTTATAATGGTATGAGTTCAAATTTTTCGGCTGATCGATAACAGGAAAAAAGTCATGAGTATGAAAAGAGCACTGAATTCATGAATAAGACAAGGCAAGATTGAATAGTGAAGGGCCATCCTAGGCTGATTAGGTGTCAGAGAGTAAGTTTTTCTCTCCAGGATATTCTGTGTAGATGCTTTGATTCAATATATTGTTTAAAATGGTCTGGGTTGGTTGGAAATGGAAAGAAAAAGTTAACTTTAAAATGGGTCACTTTAGATACTAACTGTCCCATTACAGTGTTTCTCAGAACAATTTTTGGTGTGACTTCCTCTTGGGGGGAATAACCTTTGAGTTCTGTTCAAACGGCAGTAGCCACTATGAATGGGTCATTTGTAACTGAAGGAGCTGCCAACTTCCCAATAGCCTGGTCATTTTCCAATACCAATATGTTTGCATTCAGGTGGTGAATCTGGACTGAGGTCCTTTTGTGGTTCATGTTATATGGCTCATTCCATTCCTATCTATGTTTTAGAGCAGTTCTTAGTAACCATTTTGCCCTTATTGTCAGAAAAACATGGTTGGAACAAGAACAGGGATGGAAGATACCTGGTTATATCAGCACTATTTCCCCTCCTGCATCTGTGAGATATATTTACTGATCCCAACCCTCATTTCTGCTAAGCTTGGGCATGGCCTCAGAAATATTTCTCAACTAAAGGCCTATATGAATTTGATATCAATTGTCCAGAGTTTCATTGGACTGAAATGTTTTTGCCATCTCTGGGTGAAGGCTAGTGAAGTGACTGTCCATAATAATTTTTGAAGAAAGCACAGCCATCAGATGAAACCTTTCTTCTATTCATTATATTCTATGTGAATATTCAAAAAGATAGGGAAAAACACTTAACACAAATAATATTATACTCTTCCTTCTCTTTATAAAATGTCTCCTTATAATTATAAATCACCTTGTATAAATTTTTCTTTGCTGTATTCCTTAGACCGCCCCCCCCCCCAAAAAAAATTAGGACATAAGTTGTGTTACATAGTCACATATTTCCCACATGCAAATATCTGCAAGCTATTGACACCAAGTCACATGATGAAATTTTAGGTCAATTTTAGGAGAGCATTGGGCTAAATTCTGCATGACCCTGCAATATTATCTGATAACTCAGTGAGGAATGAAACATTGTCCTGTCAATTTGAAAATAAAAGCATTGTCTTTAGTTACTGTCTTCTTATAGAAGACTTGAGTTCAGTGTTATTCTTAACGGTAGCACATTTGTTTGTCAGATCTGTCATCTATGGAGTTATTTACTGTTTATCATAGTGGCACATCTGCATACTCCTAATTGGTTCTGATGTACCCTACCTAACTAAACTTGCTGGAAAGTCATTCCATCAGTGTCATCATAATTGACATTTATTGATCTTTCGCCACATTCAAGGCACTAAACTCAGAGCTTTACATACTTTATCTCGTTTGATTAACAATTCTTTTATGTAGGTTCTGTCATCACCATTTTACAGATAATGACTGAGGACCTGAAGGGTTAACAGGAACACAACCATAATGCTAATAAGGCTGAAGCCTGATTTTAAATTCGATCTTCCAACTCTAGAGCCCATTCTATTAGACTGCTCTACTGGCGCCAAGATTATCCATAAATTTCCAGCATTTCCCAAAGTGGTTTTCTATAGGGATAGCCAGTAATTATTGTTGAGAAGGCTCTGGTGATGGTGGTTATAAGGATGGACTCTGGTCTCTGAATAACAAAATCTTCCAAAGTTCTGTTCTCAGATGGAAGGAGATATATACCAGAATTTCCTGGGGAACTGCTCCCATTCCTCTCACTTCCAGTTCTAAAAATGGAGCTGGGGGTGAGGTTAGGGAAAGGATAAGAAGAAGGTAAAAATTAAGACCGATGCATCTGCATTACTGAAAAAGGTTCCCATGTTATTCTCTTTGCATCTAATTTTCAAAACCTCTTCAAGGAGCTTGGATTTTTACATTGCTAAAAAGAGGGACTTCGTGTCTCCTTTAGCAATGTGCCAGTGAAAGAAAGTCATGGGAAAAAATTACCAATTAACAAGTGGATATACTCACAGATTTTACATTGAAAACCATCAACAAACAAAAACATTTCATGTGAAGCATCCCGTTCAGTTACCTACCTGCTGACTCCAGAGTTCATAGTCCTGATTCTTTCCTATCAGCCATTGTTGTTTCAAAAACCAAAGGCCGAGCAGAGATCAGTATTTCTGCACTGCGTTTGGTCTTTTTTGTCAGGCAGTGCAACAGAATGAATTGCAGATACAGAATTAGAGAAGTACAGCAAAGGCAACAGTTTCACAGTGACACTGTGCTATACAGCACAAAGAAAACCACACGTTTCTCTTCTTAAAATGTTCTGTGGTCACCACTTTTTACTTAAAATTGAAATCCTGGCAATATCACTCAAGGGGCATAATTAGAATTTTTAGAAAATAATTGCTTAAAATCAGCAGGCACAAGAAGGAAAGTGTAGATTTTTCCTAAGAAACTATTATTTTTAGAGAAGTATAAAGCACATTCTAACAGCTAATGGTTAATTTGATGATATATCTAATGCTAAACATTCTGAGTATATATGCATATGTAAATGTTTCTTTTAAAATAATTGGACAAGGTTATTCTAAGACAGTATAACTTTCATACAATAATTTGTTTTATTTTTAAACATAGTGAGAGACCGATGTGGCTTTTGGTGGTACATGTTAAAAAGAAAGACCCAATGCTGTAGCGGGTGAAGTGAGTTCTGAAACTGGTCACAGCAAACAAGCTACTTAGGAATAACATCCAACTTAAAAATCACAATGGCCCCTGTTTATTTCGGGGGAAAAGAGCTATTTTAAAAATGACTAGGAGTTTTTTAGCTCTATTTATTGCTCTCAGACATGGTTCCTGGAAAGAAGACTGGAGAATCACTCAGGATGTTTCCAGTAGCTGCCCTTGTCAGCCATCCCAAAAGCCGTAAAACTTCCCCTACTCCTGTAAAAACCCAACAACATTTTATAAATGGAAAGCATGCTGATTTTAGAAGGGTTCATAATTTAGAATGTTTTTACGGGCATCCAGGAAAACAGGAGTCATTGAATAGATACTGTCCATATGTACAGGGCTGGAAGAATCCAGTTGTTTTTTTTTTTTGAGAAAGGTGATGCTAAATCTTTTACATCTTATGACTCCAATTTTGGCACGGGCATGTCATCTGTCTACCTACCTACCTACCTACCTACCTGGTTATCGACCTACCTTATATTTTGGATAGAACACTAGACAAAAGGTGGGCACTGTTTATAATCCGCTCATGAGAAATACCTAAAAAAGCAAACCCTCCCCAGGTGCTCCGAAACCTGGAAAGAGAAAGGCTCTGCACTGGGTCACTGCACCCGGTTACTAACCAGCCTCCGAATATCTCGCTCTGACTCCCACTTGATCTTCGAGATGGCTTCCTGGTGGGACTGATGCTCACTCCTCAGATCCCCAGCCTTGATTTTATCCGCTTGGATCATATTGCTTAAAGCCTCGTCCACCTGCTTCTTGGCAGTTTTCAGGTCCGCAATTTCCTGTAAGAGCTTAAGGCGCTCCGCATCAAACAGTTTCCGGGCCTCCTCCCGGGCCTCAATGGTGAGCGCTGTCCTTACTTTGTCACTGCTGCCGTCCCGGAGGGCACACAGAGCCGATTTGAGCCTCTGGATCTCCCCATCCCGCACCTTCACTGTCCTTGACATTTCTTGCTCGTGCTGCTTGATGAGATTCTCCCTCACGGCCTGCAGCTCCTTCATCTTCTCCTCGTGGAGCTTGGCTTTCAGTTCTGTCACCAGGACCGTGTGCTTGCGCTGCTCCAGCTCACGAATCCTCTTTGCTTCTTGAGTCTTCTCTCTTTCAAGCTTAGATACCTAAAGGCAGAAAGGCAAACGGATAAGAGAGATGAGCCTCAAAGGAAAGGTGTGCTCCCAGGCAGGATTTGCAGCTCAGGCCCCTGTGATCTCTTAATTCCTCATCTCTTTTCAAGTTCCAGGCCACTGTGTGCTTGTAGGAAAGGGAACCACAGGCTTTAAAGAGCTGGGAATACAGTGTGTAAAAGGAGGAAATCCCTAAGAATGCTTAAGTTACTTTGTTCAGAAAATATTTGATGTGCTGGAGCCTTACTATTCGATGTGTGGGCTGCAGATAAGCAACACACACATCATCCAGAAGCTTGTCGAAAATGCAGAATCTGGGGCTCCATCCCAGACTTATGAATCAGGATGTGCATTTTGATAAATCCCCAAGTAATTAGTGTACAGGTGTTAAGTTTACAAACTAAACTAAACACCTCTAGCTAGGTCCAAACAGATAAATGTGGGTGTCTCAAGATAGTTCATAGTTCAGTATTATAATCAGACTAGTAAACTGTGCCTAAAGTAATATTATAAAATATTTCCTTTTTTTTTTCTTTTCTTTTAGAAGAGAAGATGCTGCTGCTAAGGGGAAGGTGAAGAGTGAAGACAATTGATACACCCTTCACCTCCGTTTCTTACTATGGCAACTTGGCTCCATCCCAAACTTTATACATACACCCATACCAGCTCCCAAACCCTGCAGCCCACTGGGTCCTCTGTTAAAGAAGTTTAGCATCTCTTGTTATTTTTGCATGCTCCATGGATGTCTCCTTGCACCCTTCTCTTTCCCCTCTTTTGCTCCCCACTAAGCTGACACCATGTAGTTTAGTAAAGTATTCCTTCTAACTTTACCACCGTTCAGGTATTCTGGTTAAAAAATCCCACATTTTGTTACAATGGTCTCCTTAGGGATCAACAATGACACATCCTTAATTTGCCTGTGAGTCTGTCTCTGATTCAGCAGATCAGGATGGGGTCCTGGCATTTGTAGCTTGAAAAAGCCTCATGGTTCCTGTTCTACCGTCTTCTTCCCCTACCTCCTCTCTGCTGCTTGTCTTTGTTCCTCTTTGTCTCTGTCATGTGCGCGCGCGCGCACACACACACACACACACACACACACACACACACACACTAACCTGGAAAAAGGGAAGAATTGGGCAGCCCCAGGAGTAATATCTCATTGAGTAATATCAAGCTATTGAGCCTCTGCCATTTGTAAAATCAGAAGCTTTCATAAAACAATTGTTAAGAGCCTTTCCAGCTGAAAAATGTTGATTTAAACTCCTTATTGGAACTATTATAAGGTAAAAATGTCTGAGATTTTACTTACCTTTACAGTTTACGTACCTTCAGTTGGAATAGAACTTTCTAAGCCCACATGACATTTTATGAATATTTTATTTTAAAGGCACAGCAATTATTCCCATGTTGATCCTTCTGAAAGGACTCGGGGCACAAGGAGACTTGGCAAAATAAGCAGCCAGGAGTCCTCAAACCACCGTCCTCCTCTTATCTCATACGCTCTAGAGCTGTGCTGTCCAGTCACACTGAGCGCCTGGAATGCCATAAGCCTGAACTGACACTTGGTCTAATCGTAAAATACATACTGGATTTCAAAGATTTAGTGTGAAGAATGTAAAATATATCATTAATAATTTTTTTACATTGATTACATATAGAAATTATAAAATATTTGGGGCAAATTAGGTTAAACTAATTGTTTCTTTTTACTTTTAAAATTGTGGTTACAATAAATGTTAAAACCACCCACATACATGGCTTACATCGTGACTTGTACTACATTTCTCTCTACAGGTCATGGAGGTTTATTTACTGAACCTAGCCTTCCCCACACAGGTGGTGATATTGTCTGTGTAAAGCCTAGCTCTGATCT
Source organism: Eidolon dupreanum (assembly GCA_028627145.1). Lineage (NCBI taxonomy): Eukaryota > Metazoa > Chordata > Mammalia > Chiroptera > Pteropodidae > Eidolon > Eidolon dupreanum. The sequence goes on along the minus strand of CM053515.1, from coordinate 19,296,793 downwards.
GATTTATGGGCCTGCTCAAAAGTCACCCAGGGCTCCTTTATGCTGTGGAATAAAATCCTAACACTTTAGCTTCGCCTTCCAGGTTCTCAGAAGGTTTCATTGGACTTCTAGCTGCCACATCTACTCCTTACTCTTCCTCTCTGGGTGTAGGGATTACGCTATTTTTTGCACATGCCCTGTGTTTCCATACCTATGTGCCTACAGTTTCCTCTTCCTGACCTGCCTTTCCCTCAACTCCTTTTGGGACCCTCTCATTCATTCCTCATGGCCCAGCAAGATGTAACCTTCTTTGGTCGCCTTATACCCCACGGCAAAGCTCATCTCTCCTGCCTTTGTCTCCTCAGTGTACTTTGCTAACACTAACTTACTGGTCCTGTCCACGTTTTTCTTTATGCTGTTTTCTTGTACACTTGTCTGTCCTCTTTACTTCCTCTCCTACCCCTACCTGGATAGGAAATGCCTAGAAGGCTGTCAATGAGCCTCGATCATCTTTGTCTACCCAACAGTTGCCAGCACAACACATAATAAGGAGCCCAAGGGTGTGTGCAGAAATACAGAACATGTGCCGATATATTTCACTGGCTTAGCCCCCTAATTAGAGGCAAGAATGGTATGTCCTGTCACTCACTTTAGAGAACACAGGCTCATAAGGTTACCCAGGGCAGCCCCTCACCCATCCCTTCCTTGTATAAAATAACAATAAAACAAAGACACTCCTAACACATAAGAATGCCTCCTTGTCCTCTGCTTGATGTTTCTCTCAGTACTTCTCTCAGACAGCCTAAATCTTACTCTCCAGTTTTCCACAATAAACAGAAGTGGGTAGGTATCTTTTAGACCATGGGTAGGCAAACTATAGTCCATGAGTCAAATCTTTCTTGCCCTGTTTTTGTGAACAAAGTTTCATTGGAACACAGCCATGCCTGTTCATTTACATATTGCCTATGGCTGCATTCAAGGTACAAGACAGTTGAATAGTCTTAGTGAGACCGTCCCATAAAACCTATGGTATTTACTAATTTGCCCTTTACAGGATCAGTTTGCTGATTCCTCTTCTAGATGGAAAAGAAATATTTTTGAAAAGCGGGAGCCTTATTTTTCACTGATTTATTAACTGATAATTTATTTACCTTCCATTTAGGACCCTGAGAAAAGGCTTTAGCTCGAATAACAGAAAATTAGTCAAATTTCCCTTCAGCAGGATGTATTTACATCGAGCACTTGAAACAGCATCATGACCACAGGGCTGTCTGATAACAAGCTACTAAGGGATATTTTAGCAATTCTTCCTAGAATAATGAGAAATTGTAGTTAAAATGAACAAAGGATAAGGAATTTTGTATTTTGATTTCACTAAGAATAAGATATTCTTCTGAGGATAAAATTATACTTAAAAATACTTACAAAAGAGTTGTATTTCAATTAATTAATGCATGAGAAATACCTTAAACTATAAAGTACTATAAAATATAAGGTATCATTACTGGGTATAAGAAGAGATAATCTAAAATAATTTATGTCAAATTCTCTGAAGGTACATTAGCTTTTATCACTTTGTGATCCTATCCCTTCTCTCAAATTATAAACTCTAATCTTTCTTGCACAGACTGTAGAGACAAATGAAAAAAAGTGAAAATGCAGGTGCATGAAAAATATATTCTAACCTAAAGACGAAAACAAAAACAAACAAAAACTGGCCTTCCTGTACATCATTTAAATGAATCCATAGAACCCAAACAAAATACAAAGGCATTCAATTATATTTGGCATCTATTATGCTCAATTATTTCTGGTTGTCATGGAAACTAGTGTTTCTGTAGGATTTCTAGGTATGACTGCTTTTTTAAGCATAGGATAAATGCTGCATTATCAAGGAGTTAGAAAAAAATGTGACATTTGGAGAAAAAAGCCAATAAAAAATTTTGTAGTAAAATCATTTTTGGAAAATTATTTACAGCTCAAATTGCATCAGTAAGGAAGGAGATCTAATACCTTAATGTAAATTGTGAGAATGAGTACACATACAAAAACATGAAGAATTATTCCTGAGTAACAATGAAAAAATATGAAGATGATAATGCTTTGAAGTGGGAAAAAATTATTTAGTAGAAAAAAGAATCAATTTCGATTAGCGGAAATGTTTTATGGAGAGAAATTTCAGCTGGTTCACATAACAGCATTTACCAAGGGCTTACTACACGAGTCAGGCACCCTTATAAAGGATTTACATGTACCAGTACTTTTAAAGCTCTTCCGCAGCTCCGTGATGCAGGTAGCATTTGTTTCATCTTAATTTCAGATGAGAAAAGTGAGGAACAAGTCCAGTGTGGGCCAGGAACCAGGTCTGGGTCAGAGCCCAGGTCCACGTTTGCTTCGACCCCATGGGGAAGCTGCTTCGCTTCTTAGCATTCTCGTCCATAAATTGGGGTTGGCACTACCTCACAGGCATTGTGAGGCCTGACTTAGGTAACGTATCAAAAGTACTTCAGGAAGGCTGGACCACATGAGAGATTAATAATTATTAATATATGGTAGACAATACAATATCAATTTTGATACATATCATTTTATATTTTAATATTATACCATGCAATGCTAAATAAATACCAACATAAATATACATACCCATAGTATTGTGATGACTAACATTATTATTGCCTTATTAAGACTGTAATAACTGTTTTCCTAACAGAAATCAGTGTTCAAGGGTAATATTAGGTTTCCTCAGGACATATTGATTTCCCTGACATGGGTGGCATCTAATCTTAACCTGGAAGATGCTTGGATGACATGCACACAGAAGGAGCGGGGTGTGGAGTAGGAGGTAAGTAAGCAACGAACAGGGATTTGAATGATATGGCCCCCAAATCCCTTCTACCTGAGAGGCCTTCTGGAAAAATAAATAATCATTAGAAAAATCCCAGTGGGGAAAGCTTACGCTACGACAGAAGGAAAGAAATTCACGACGACCTCACATAGGCCTCACACGGCATTTCTCTCTTCTGTCCTGATTCTAGTCTGGCCTTTGCAAAATGCCAGTGTAAATTCTGCCAAGATTAGGTGATTTGAGCTTTAATGTGGCCTTAGAAATCCAGGATTAAGAACTGGACAGCTCAGTCAAAGGTAAGGAGGGCTGAGAGGTTATCAAGGCAAGACAATCTTACAAAAGCTTTGGTTTGGATGATCTGCTTTGGGTGTTGCTGGAGGTCGAAACTCACAGTAGGTTGGCAGGGATTTTCATGGGCGTTAAGTAACACTCAAACAGAAGATGTGAAGGAGGGAACAGCTGCCACTATAAAAAGGTTACTTATAAAGGGCATTTTATACAACCTGGCGAAGTATAAAGGATTTGTATTTTTTCATTTCTTGATGTTAGCCACTTATACTTCCTGAAGACAAAATTAAAGGTACAGAAAGCAAGAAATACTGTACCCTAAATTTGGGCCCGGAACCTGGAGGCTCTGAAGGAGTCACCTGAGGACAGAGAAGGTCGGCTGATTTTGTGAGCATGCCCTAGAGACAACAGAGTAAGATTTTCAGCATTACCTAGATCACGCCTTAGAGAAGATGAGATTCCTATTTTGGCTCCTCTACTCGCTGTGTCAACTGGGAGCAAATGAGTTAAAGGATTTGAACTCATTTTCTTCCTCAGTGAAATCAAAACAGTAATCGCACCCTGTCTTTGTCTCAGGAGCACTAAGAGGACTGTGAAAATGCTTTACAGTCGGAAGTGCTGTTTCAACAGTGGAAAACTCCTCTCTGGAGCTGATTCCTCCAGACCCTGCACCTCAGGCTCACTGCCTGCTGCCTCGACCCTTGGAGCCCCACTCTCTGCTCCTGTGCCGTCATCCCCCCTGTCACTTTGCTGCAGGCTGCCTCTGAGGGACAGGAGGAAGCCCTGGGGAAGTGAGTGGGTGGACTTCACATCTCACAACAATCCCCGTTGTGCTCACGCACCCTGAGCAGCGGATCATAGCCTCACAGTGTCTATGGAAGAGACGATCAGAGGAAGACAGCACGGCTTAATGGCTCAGAGTGCTGGTCCAAGAAATAGATGGACTGGGATGGAAATCCTTTCTCCCTCAGAGCCTGGAGGTTCCCACATAAATAAATGCTATACCATTACTTACACTGTGGCATTGTTGGGAAAAATTTCAAAAGGCATCATGAAAATTCATTCAACAAGTTGTATTGAGCACCTCCTGTACGCAAGGCAGCATTCTAAGCATGGGCGATACCCAACTTAGGGGGCACCTTAAGCAGACACGGTCTCTTACCCATAGAAGCTCACATTTATCCGAGTGGAGTAGTAGGCAATAAACAAGCAAATAATATAACTTCAGAGACTACAGAGGCCTATGACAAAACTCTAACAGGGTGATGTGGAAGAGTAAATAGAAATAGGGGGACGGTGCTATCAGACTAGGCGGGCAGGGAGGTGGGACCACAGAAAGGTCCTGCAAACTATCTCAATGTAGGAAGAGCTGGAGCAGGCAGCTGCCTCTTCTGACTAAGCCCTACTGTTTTGGAAGGATCCTGCCCCTTCTATCTCACCTATTCCATTAACATTATAAATGTGAAGACGCAGGCCCAGAAAAGACATGGTCATCCAGCACAAAGACCCAACTTTGTGCTCTTCTCCCCAACACGGGGCATCTGCAGTTCTGCCCCCTCAGCCTTTATGGCTGGAGTGCAATGAAAGTGACCTACTATATGCTTATTCCTATGAGCGCTTGGCAAATCTTTTAGATAATTTCTACTCACGAGAAGTGACTGTGCCTAACAATTTTGTTTCCCTTTCCTGTGGCGGAAATGCAGAAGCCATGGTGGGGGGCGGAGAGAATATGGGCATGTTCCTAAGCCCCCAACGATGGTTTCTCCATTCCAAATTTACACAATAATGGGAAAAAAAGTTCTAACATTTTCCCATTCTCTGCCTAAAGTCTGCAAGTTTTTCCACACCTTCACACCTTTTAAGAGCATAAGCTTTGCAAGACATGGAAACAACCTAAGTGTCCACTGATGGACTAATGGATAAAGAAAATGTAATATATATATATATATATATATATATATATATATGCAACAGAATATTATTCATCCAGAAAAAGGAAGGAAATTCTGCCATTTGCAACAACATGGATGACTCTTGAGGGCATCATGCTGAGTAAAATAAGGCAGACAGAGAAAGACAAATACTATAGAATTTCATTTACATGTGGAATCTAAAAAAACAAACTCACAGAAACAGAGATCAGATTTGTGGCTACCAGAGGTGGAAGGTAGTGGGTGGGGGAAATGAGTGAAGGTCATCAAAAGGTACAAACTTCCAGTTATGATAAATAAGTTCAGGGGATGTGATGGACCACGTGGTGACCAAAGTGAATAACACAGCATTATGTATTTGAAAGTTGCAAAGATCATAGACCTTAAAAGTTCTCAACATGAGAAAAAAAATTAACTGTGAGGTAATGACTGTTAACTAAACTTATTGTGGTAAGCACTTTGCAATGTATCAAGTCATCATGCTGTACACTTTACATTTATATGATGTTATATGTCAATAAAACTGGGAGGAAAACATATCAAAAAATAAGGGCCTAGACTGTGGTGAAGAGGAAAGGAGAGCTGAAGAACCAGCTCTGCCAGCTACTAGCATGTGGCTCCGGGTGAATTACTTTACCTCACTGAGCCTCAGTTTCCTCATCTATAAAATGGGAATAATAGTGCCTACCTCAGAGGGTATCAGTGAGTTGGAAATGAGGTAATGAATTAAAACCCCTAACATGCTTGGCACAAACTAACTGCTCAGAAACTAACGTACACACATACTATTATGCTACTTGACAGATGAGGAAAGGAAAACACAGAGAGATTTCATAACCTGCTCAGGGTCACTCAGGTGCTGAGAGAAAGAGCTGGGATTATGTCAGGAGGAACTGTGCTTATTGCAGTGTGTGACAGATAGTAAACATTCAAAAAAGTGTAGCTATTTCTATTATCAGCCCAAAGCATTTATGATTCTGCTCTCTACACAGTGTGATCTGTAAATATCAATGGAATGATTTGTCTTTCTGGGAAAAGAAGTAATGCCTCATTGCCCCAAAGGTTTCCACTCTCTAACGAGTCTACTCCCCAGTAGCTACACTGTCTTGGAACTAAACTAAGAGTATGAATTCACATCTTGGCATTGCTCATATTCTCTTAAAGCCTGGGTCCTAGGAAACACAATCATATTTAATAAAACTGCTTTATGACTTGTTTGCCCGCTAAATTCCCTTTGTTCTTCGGGGAAGGCTGCTGACAGGCGGTGAGGCTTTGCTTTGGCCCCTGCGCTAGGACTGTAATTAACTGCCAAGGAGAGGGAGACAGGGAGGCAGCCTGTGGAGGGGAGGATCAAGGGAGCGCTTTTATTCCAGAGGCTGGCTTCCAGTCTCTTGTCAGAGGAAGGGGAGATTACACTGACCTTCCTGTCTTAGAAACCAGTGCCAGGCTGGATAAACAGGCAGCCTGGCCAGGCTCAAGTCGCCCATTATAAAAGACCTGAATGTGTGGAAAATTGGCAGTGGTGGGGTCCTCAGGGCCTCGGCCTCTTTGAAATCTCCTGAGTTTGTTCTCTGCAAATCAGTGCCAGTCTGTGGTTACCAGTCTCCAGAGCACCAGGCTTTCTCCTATGAATGCAGTTTGTCATCTTGTTGTTACTACGATTAAATGAGTCTGCCTCTCTGGAAATGTTATGTTGCCCCAAGGAAAGTTAAAACCAATGAAGTGTTCATTGGCTGTCGGACCCGGAAAGGAATCTTAGAGTGGAGTGTTTGTCAACATGGAGGCGGAGAACCGCCTGCCGGGGGATCCCCTGAACTGTCTGTTAGAAATGCCTGTCGTCATGTTATTTTATCAGAATCCTTAGATTGTGGGGCCGAGGATCTCAATTTTTAATAAGTTCCCTCAGGTTATTCTAATGCACAGTGATGCCTGAGAGACACAGATACGGAGAAACACATTCAGTTATCTGAATTACAGATCGAGACAATGAGACACTTAAATTTGTCCCCAAGGAGAGAGAAAGAAAATGCTTTGGTCTTCTGACTCAAACAAATGTTGTTTTGTTTTGTTTATAAAACAACATCGTGTTCCTTTCTGCTTCATGAAAACTTAAAATTTCCTTCACAAACTTTACATTGGAGTCTGTTTATCCAAGGTTAAGGTTTAGCTGAGACAAGAAGCAAGGGGCTTTGGCAGATCTAAGCTTTATTACTGCTAAAACCAGGAGAAATAGGTTTGAAGGAAAATAACTAAAGTTTATTAGTAGTCGAGGAGGAAAATATAGATAAAATATAATATGGATATTCTATTGTTGGTTTGTGACGTATAATTTGATCAAGAACATATTCTTACTATATACAAAGAATTATCTAGATAAGGCAACTTTGTGCTGACATGGTTGTTTCTGGTTTGCAAGAAGCAAAAATGTCTTTTGCATCTTGGATATTTCAAACCTATCCATGACCCTATTTGATATCCACACCATTCTGGTGAGATATGCATTGGGAAGTCCATTTAAGAGATGAGATTCAGAGAAGTAAAGAGGCCTTCCTAAGTCTAGTCACACCTGATTCAAGTGCAGAGCATATTAGAAAGGATGTTACTACTCACAGTTTTTTGAGTTTCTCACTTGCCAGGCAGCTCTGAGCCTTGACATGAATTTGGTCATTTAATCCTCATATCTACGTTATGTACTTGAATAATTTAAACTTCATCACAGTTCTATGAGACAGTAGTGTGTCAGTGATGAAGTAACTAGGGTAGAGGGAATGAATCACCTTTCGTTCATTCTTTGACTCATTTAACAAACATATGTTGAGCTTTGCAGTTCTGGACTTATATTTGGGCTCTTGAGATACAAAGGTGTAAGGGAAGTCTCTGCTTTCATAGACGTTACATCTGACTGGGAAGGGATAAGCACTATATAAGTAAAAAAATAAATATATAATTTTCTATGAAATAAATCAAGAATACTCAGGCTATGGGGAGGACCTGGCCACAGGAAGTGCTGTGTAGGGACTGTGGTCAGATGAACAGTGCCACAGCTGACACCTGAAAGGGAGGGGGAAGAACAGGAGTGAAGGCCCTCAACGTGGTGGGCATCTGTCTCGGTCTAGCAGAGAGGCTGGAGCAGAGACAGAGCTGGAGGGAATATCCTGCAGTTGTAGGGAAAACCCTTAACTCCAAGACAGGTGGGAAGCCCCTGACGGGTTCTGAGCAGTGGAGTGACATGATGTGATACAGTTTAGAAAGACTGCTCTCGATGCCACAGGGGGAATGACTTGCCCAAGGTCATACAACTATTAAGTGTCATCGGGAGGTAGGAGTGGTAGGAGTCCTTGCCTCAATTTTTGTTATCTGGTTTCCTGAACCAGGCCTCCTGAGGAGGCAGAGATCAGCTTTAAGAGCACGAGATTCTCACGTTCTGTGTATCCTGTGCTCAACTGCATCCAGCCACACACAAGAGAATCTCCGTACTATAGGGGCTGTTCCCTCTCTAGCAACTGGCAGAGAAGAGAACTCAGCAGGGCCAGCAGCCGGAGCCAAGACAGAGCCATCCTCCAGGCTGTGGCCTCCGGGAACCTCACTCACCTTGGACTTCTCTTGATGCAGCTCTATCTGGATGTCTGTGAGCTTGGTCCTGAGGTCTTCATTGGCAGCTTGAAGGGCGACAATGAGCGCCTCGGGCTTCTCGCCCTTATTTCGCCCTTTCTTGGACATTGTTCCTTTCTGAATGGAGTCTGTTGGGTTTTAATTCCTTTCAAACAGGTGCTGCCATGTTACTGCTTCTTATCCCGGAGTGCGATGTTTCAGCATCTAGTGCGTGGTGTCCCTTGGTAAGGTCTCCTTAGCCGCTGCCCTGGAAGCCCTGAGAAGAGGCAGAGACAGTCATGATTGCTGTGGCAAAGACCTTGGCTAATGCCAGGTGCTCTCAGGCTGAGCCACCTGTAAAAGCCTCCTCCTAAGGGGTCCCGTCTCCAGTATACGCCACAGTCTTGGAAAAATTTTAAGCTGGGTACTGACATGATCAGACCAGCCCTTTGGAAAATCATGTGAAAAGTGGATGGGGGATACGGGAGAGAGAAGTCCTCTCACACTGTGGGTGCTCTTCATGACTAACCTGCCCATTCCCTTAGCCTTCCCTCCTCCATCTTGCTCACTTACACTCTAGCCATAAGGAATGCCTTTTAATTTTCTCATTCCTTCTCTCTTCCCATAAGGGCTTTTCTTACTCCATTCATTTTTCTCCATCCTCTGCCCGGCCTCCTCACGTGGTCCTCCCTGTATCCTCATCCACATGCCTTACCACACCCCCAGTGTAGTTTGGCTAACTTTGATGAGTCTTTCAGATCTCAGCTTCCACATCAGTTCCTTCTGAAACCACCCCCAAGTTCTTACCTGCCCTTATTGTTTAATTGTGGTCACCTCCATGGAAATGTAAACTTGGCAAAAGCAGGAATGTGTTGCTCTCATTTACAACTTGCTTCTCAGAATCCATCATAAGGCCTGGGACATACCAGGTACTTAATTAGTATTTGTGAAAGAAAGTCACCCATGTGATGACCTCATGGTCACCCTCTAAAGAACCCTAACTTTAACAAAATCTGATATATGAAGACCTAGAATTATACAATGGATAAACTGTGAGAAGTGGGAATTAATTATACCGTGTTAATTGAGTCATTTATTTATTTAGTCAATATTGTTAGAGTTTTTTCTACATGCTATGCTAGGTACAGTATGTTGAAATTGAAAATAAGTTAGAGTTCCAGTGCAAAAAAAATTTAAAACTTCTATCTCTATTATCTATCTATCTATCTATCTATCTATCTATCTATCATCTATTTGTCTATCTTCATCATAATCATTTATTTAATAACTGCCTTAATAAAATAAACCAGTTGTTTCAGAAGTATAGACAAGACTTCTTCTGATGGGTGAGTAAAGAAGGCTCCTTGAAGAAGGCAGCATTGGCCTAGAACTTGAGAAGTGAGTAGGAGAAATAGGTGAAGCATCCTGGGTGAAAGAAATGGCAGGTGCTGAGATACAACAAAGAGAAAGAACAGTAACTGTTTTGTGGGGGAAAATGGGATCCTGATTAATTACAACCCAGGGCATGGTTGCTGGGCACTATTGCTGAAAAGGTTGCTTGGGAATGATAGGTTACGGGAGACCTGGAATGCCAACCTTTGGATTTTGGAATCATTTTTTTTTTCCAGTAAGCAATGAGGAAGCTGTTGAAGTTCTTGGCAGGTGAAAGGACAAACAGAGCAGTGCTTGTCGGCGTGGTTATGCTGGTGGCAGAGTGGCACAAGGACAGAGGCCGGGAGACGGGGTAGAACGCGACCGAACCAGCACAGGTGGAAGATGATGAAGGCCAAATGGAACAGTAGCAGCAAGAGGGGAGAGAAAAAGAGGGATGTGTTTTGATTTACGAATTCTTAAATGTTTCACAGGAACAAGAAGATTAGAAAAATCTGAATACTAAACTGTTAAAGTCAAAGGGAAAAACATGACAAGATACTGGAGAAGGTCTCCCACGTGACCTTTCAGACAACTGGGCATTGTGTACGTGGATGTGCTTCAGTCCAGGACTAATGGGAATTCCTACTGACCGCCCATATGCTCCGGCAGCTGTTGCTCTCTCAAACCCCTGGTATTCGGCCTCGAGGACCATGCTAAGATCCTGGGCTTTCTGCCATTCCTCCCATGAGCACTGGGGCTATGCCTTTTGGAGACTGTCCCTAGGGAAAAGGGATAGGGAAAGGTTAGGGGATAGTGGTATCTGCCTGTCTCCAGCAGTCATGAATCTGTCCACCAATATTCCACCCTAAGCTAGATACTGGACTTGTTCTTCATGCTTGTTTTGCAAATGTTGCCAAATCATTAGTGTATGCTGCGAGACTTCTAAGAGGAACCATTCTTCGCTTTGAGAATTAAAATGAATTCAACAAGCATTATTGAAAATTTGTATAACAAACACATTAGGCACAAAGATAAAAAAGACAGTGCTTAACTTCAAGCAGGTACTGAGTGAGGAAACTTACACACATATGTTTAAGTTTCCCTCCCTCCAGTGGATCTCTAGATGTTGCTGGTCCCCAGAGCATCCCCAAAGTTACCTCCACTGGCCTCACCTATAGGGTTATGACTCATAGTTTTATATTCATTGCCCTGACCATTTCCCAAACCCCAGACTCATATATTCCACTGCTTATCAAATCGACTTGGATATCTGACTGGCATTTCAAACCTAACCTAACTAATGCATATGTCTTTATTACTAGTCTCTCAAAACCTTATCCCCTCCATCTTTCCCCGTATCAATAAATGACACTTTCACATGCACAGCTGTTCTGTATTTAAGCTTAGAAGTCATCCTTTCTTCTTTTATCCTTCATTTCTCTTATCTAGTCCACCAGGAAGTCCGGTTTGTTTTACTCCTCATTTGACTCACTTTGGTCAACTTCTCTCAAACTCCACACAGGGAAGAGTGTCGCAGTTGTTTCACAGCCTTATAGTCATCCAGAATGAAGATGACTATTTGGAGATACAGATACGGCAGAGAAAAGAGCTTGAGAAAAACTTTTGAGTCACAAATTTGCCTGATGCATTTAGAGAAGGTTGTGAACAGCCTGAGGTTAGATTTCATAGGCTCCTGTATGACTGATGATTAGATTTAATTGATGATGATTAGATTTCATTATATAGCAATGAAAAAACATCATAGCATTTGAATATAAGTGTAATAATAAAAACTTATAGTGATTGACTACTGTGAACCCATCACTGGACTAAGCACTTAGCATACTGCTCTCATTTAATCCTCACTAAAAATAAGGAGAAAACGATTCACGGAAAGATTAAGTAACTTGCCTAAGATGACCGAGTTGACAGTGAGGCCCAGATTCGAATCCAAGCAGCTGGATGCTGGGACCCAGGTTGTTATCCCCTGGGCTGCAATGTCTCATACTTGCATTTTAGAAAAGTAACAGGCAGTGAGATGGAAGATGAGTTACTGGGGAGGAAGAGACTAGAGGCAGGAAATCAGGCTACTTCAAAGGTCCAGGCGAGAAGTAATGCCACCCTGAACCGGGTCATGGCCATGGGGAGAGAAACAGAGGTGGCAACTCTGACACGTGGAGACTGGAATGGAACTGTGTTCCACTTTTAAACATTGTTACTGGTTTGAACAGTATACTTATCTTACTGTTAAGTAATTCGTACAAGCTCTCTGATATTGCTTGTAGCAAAGATGTGCAAAGCAACAATCATATTTTACATTTTAATTTCTAATCCTTTCCAGAAGAATATTTTTTTGTGCTTGACTTCATATATGTTTTAGCCTGGGCATTATTGTGAACTTAGTCCCGTAAGGGTTGGGGAAAAGAAAATAATTAAAAAGTTAGCAACATGTTCAGGAGAGAAAAAAACCTCACAAAAAGTTACTGGTACAATCAATTTCTGGATACTTCACCGTGAGCAGCCACCCCTCTGATGGAGGGGAACTTCTTTTCCGGTTGTCATGGGTGCCTGGCAATCTTACGATTCTCATGTATAACTTCACTACAATGCTTCTGTCACCTTCTGCTGCCTTTTTTTTTTCTTTCTTTCTGGATGGCTTTGTTGAGATTTACACTTTCAAAGTGCATAATTCAGTGGTTTTTACAATATTCACAGTTTTAGAACTTTATGATTCATCACCTCAAAAAGAAACCTCCATCCTTGTTAGCTGTCATTTCCTATTCCCCACCAAATTCTCCCAGCCCTAGGCAATCACTAATCTATTTTTTGTTTCTATATATTGGCCGACTCTGGATATTTTGTATTAAATGGAATCATAAAATATGTGTTTGTGTGTGCGTGTGTGTGTGTGTGACTGGCTTCTTCTATTTTAGCTTAATATTTTCAAGGTTAATCCATGTTATAGCATGCATTGACATTTCTTTTTATTACTGAATAACAGTCCATCGTATGGCTAAAACTGCATTTTATTTATCCATTCATCAGTTGATGGACACTTGTGTTGCCTTTGCTTAAGTGGCTCGAGAAGCTGTCAACCTTGAAGATGTATACCACCCCTTTAAGAAGTATGCTTGAGAGCATAAAGGAGTGCTTAAAGGTATACTGCATGCAGATAGAAGGGTTCTGGACCACCCTAAGAGCCCTTATCACTCACTAGTAATGTCTGACATAGCAGGTGATTTGGAGGAGGGATAAAAGCCTTGTTCAACTAAGGGCCAATCCTGGGGGACCTTACAAGATTTAAAAAAAAAAAAGAAACCTTGAAGCAATGTTAAGTGACTCCTAGGTTTCCAGGACTTAGCTACACAGGCAGGCAATGGTAGCCCTAGGCAACATTGTGAGGTACCAACGGTATGAATTTTAGCTTACCCTTCCTACCCTACCTTGTCCTTAATCAGGTACCAAGGCTGAGTTTCTCTGTAACCAAGTCTCTGATAAAGATATCAGAACATTTAGAGAAAGCCTCTCAGGAGTACTTGCATTTTAAAATGGATCATTGCTTGAGAGTAAACCTTAATGCAGGAATGGATTATAAATGGAAGAATTACAGCCATCATACATTCATTTATTCAAACAGACATTTACCAAGGAGGAAATATAATGAAGTGTTGAGAGCAGAGCTTCCCAAATCTTTGGTCCAGTTGTGTAAAAATCTGCTGGAGCACTTTAATGATTCTGGAGCCCTACCTCTGAGGATTTTGATGTAGTATTTGCTAGGTGATTCTGATGCATAGGCAATTTTGAGAACTTCTGATTAAGAGTATGGGCTATGGAGTCAGATAGACCTGAGTTTAAGTCTTGGATAAATCACTTAGTTTTCTAGGCCTCAATATTCTTCATCTCTGAAATGGAGGTGAGGGAAATGGGGATATATATTACTATGGAATTGGATTATTTGACAATTCAATGAAAGAATATGTGATGATCTTACACAGCTCATGACATGAGAGTTATTATTTACTATATGCTCTCTATTTCTACTATTGCTAATAAATGATGTCCACAAGATGCTTAAAATGAGTAAGAATGATGGAAGGTGCTCAAAAATAATAATTTGAGTACCACACTTATGGAACGCTTCAAATATTAAAAAAGTTGTTCTTTCTTTCTTTCTATAGTTATTTTTTAAAGCAATTTTAAGTTCACAGCAAAATGGAGTAAAAGGTACAGAGATTTCCCATTACTTCCTGCCCTATTTATCCCACCTTCCCCTCTATTCAGTGTAATTTTCATAATGATTTTTAAGTATTTAGGTTTTTACTTTTACCACCAGCTGGTAAGCTTCTAAAAGCGGGAACTGTATCTAAGCATCTTTTCATCACTCACAGTGACCCAATACATAACAGGCCTCGATAGATCTGGATTGATTTGATTTTCATTTCTTTTTTATTTTTCAACTGCAGTTGACATTCAATATTATTTTGTATTAATTTCAGGTGTATAGCATAGTGGTAAGATATCTATATGACTTACGAAGTGATCTTTCTGCTAAGTCTAGTACCCACCTGGCACCATACACTGTTATTACAATATTACTGACTATATTTCCTATGCTGTGCTTTACATCCCTGTGACTATTCTGTAACTACCATTATGCACTTTATCCTTTCACCTTTTTCATCCAACCCTCCAGCCCCCTTCCCATCTGGCAACCATGAGTTTGTTCTCTGTGTCTAAGAGTCTGTTTCTGTTTTGTTCGTTCATTTGCAAAAAAGATGTCCTTACTCTTGGTTCTCTATAGACTTATTTAGGCACTGGCACAAAACTCTTGAGAGAAATCAGGGAGAGAGAGGAGTGACATTAACATGAGCACGTGAAGCCTCTTTCCTCCCTCACCATGGTTTCTCCTTGCACGCCACTTCTGGAGACTCTAAGTAGGAGGCAGCATTTGAAATAATCTTGAGATCAAGTACTCTCAGGTGTGGCTTTTAGTGTTTAGGGAATATCAGCATCTATCCTTTATAACAAACTGTTCAGGTTTAAAAATTGCCATTCAGCATAATTCTCTTTTTAAGACATAAGAATAAAGTCAAGAAATTAGAAACATTAAATCAATTTATAAGTGTTTAAATATGATTAATATATGCTATTGATCATAGGTTATAATCCTTGTTGCAAAATCTGTCCAGGAAAGTAAAAATGCCTTAGAAATTCTGTTTTGAAGTCCAATTATATTTCCTACTGGCTCTCACATCCTAAAATACCACATACTTCTTTATCAGAATTGTGGCCATATATTTGGTTAAGAAAATATGGCCACTGTTTATTGGGCACTGATCTTGGCGTTTCATAGATGTTAATAAGTGTAATGAGCATCATGCCTACCCTCCTGTGGCTTCCGGCCTATCAAAGGGGATGAACATCTGTAAAGAGAAAATATTCTGGAAAGCAGCAAACAATCTAGTTGATAAATGCTATAACTCAGAGTGGACTGAGGAAGATGTAGACTTTATAGGGATGGTGACGTGTGAGCTGAGTCTGAACGATGCTGCCCATCTTACTGGGTTCTTACTCTGTGCCAGGAACAGTGCAAAGGTACACTAACTTTAGGTACACTAACTTACTGAACTATTCCAATCAACACTTCCAGATATCTACTCTTGCTATTTTTTAGACAGGGAAATCTAGGGTCACAGAGGTTAATTAACTTGAAAAAATTACACAGCTATGAAATGGTAGAGCTGCAACTCAAATACATGTGTTAGTCTCCAAAGCTTAACTATAACACTGTCTGGAAGGAAGGGCAGGACTAAAGAGATGGTGACAGCATGAAATGTCAGTTGGGGCTTTCAAAATAGAATGGTGGAATGTCATGGTTAAGAGACTGAAATCGGAAATCAGAAAAACGGGCTTTGAATCAAATCTCTTAGCTACATATTCTTGAGTAATTGCTTAAAATCTCAAAGCTTCTGTTTCCTTACTGTAAAATGAGAAAAGGGATATACTTAGCTCACTGAGCTCTTGCAAGGAATAAATCAGCTAAAGTGCATCAAATGATTAGCCAATTATTATTTTTTATTATCATAATTATTATTTTTCTAGAACCAAACAATCCACTAAAAGCCCTCTTAAATTTTAATGGAAGAAGAAACACATTTATCACCATTCATGTTAAAAAGACGGCTAGGAAAAACAGAGATTCCTGGAAAGATTGAAGAAATTCATGCTATGCTTTTGGGGAGACGGGGACCTGAATTCCCAGGAGTCTTGGCTTTGTAGCTGGTTCTGCCCTAAGCTACACGTTAAGTAAAGACATTATTAACCTTAGCGTTTCCAATAAAGCTGTTGCCTCTGAGTTATGATTTGGTTTGAGTAACACTTTTCTGGCAACAAAAGATAGGATGGACTACAGGGGTAAACACAGATGCCGAAAGAACAGTTTGGAGGCTGTGCCTCAGTCCACTTACATTACAGTTATTCTTTAGGTGAATGACTGAGTCCCACTTAAGAGTAAAACTGTGTTTTTATTCTCTTTGTCCTCACAGGCCCTGTCACAATCACCACCGTGAAGTTCAATTTAATTAACATTGATCCATATCCAAGTAAAATACTGAGATTGAGGGACATACTTCACAATTTCTACAAAGATTATTTACAGTAAGTTTATTATGGGAAATTTCTTTTACTTCGCAGGAGGCCTTGAATGACAGTTTTGATTTCAGGCAAAGGTTAAAGCTTGGTGTAACAGTTCAGTAAACCACAAAATTAAATGAATTTTTATTTAAGCCATAGGGTGAGATTTTATAACCCTTGCTGCTACTCATCATACTGCCAGGTTTAATTTCACTCCTAGGTACCAGGTAAATCATCTTGCATTATCCCTTTTTGTCTGGATTCAGAAGGCTTTCCTAAAGACCATCTCTCAGTGCTATACATGCTTATTTGTACTGTCCTTTTTTTTTCTGGACTCAAACTATTTTACAGCTGTTGTAAAATGAAAAAAAAAAAAAAAAACAACTTCTTTGGACATGGTTTCCTGCTGTTTGGACATCTCAAACAGCAGGAAACCATTATCTCGTCAAGGTCAGACAGAGCAAGAAAGGTACATCAGAGCCCCTGCCTAAGGTAAGCATTTGCTCTGCATGTATACTCTTATTGAAAGCAAACTGACATATAAAGTTAAAAAAAATATCCAAATCTTTTGAAGGAGTGGTCTTTAGATAATTATAAGTGACACCAAGCTTTTCTATTTTAGGTTTAAGTGAAGCTTGTGTAAGCTATTCTGTTGTTTTCTTGGTAACTGTTTTCAAAGACCTTGAATTTGAAAAAAAAAAAAAACTATTATAAAGGCACTTTTGCAGTGTTGAACATGAGCAGAAATTTCTATATACAGGACACAAATAACGTGTATCTGTTACTTACAAAAAAAGGCAGAACGATTTCTGTATTAAGACTTACACTGATCAATATTGCTCAAGTAAAATGCATAAAGTTTAAATAAAATAAATTTTGGATACACTATATACTTCCATTATAAAGAACTGCATTTAATTTTCCACACTCTACTAAAAAAACCTGGCTATTAGTATTTACTCTATAATATGGCATAATACAGTAGAAGAAATTACAGAACAATATAGATTATTCCTTTTTTAACATTTAGGATTCTGTTTAACCACACTTTTTTTCAAATTGATGGAGTCTTTGAAGCAAGATTGTTAGACTAACAGAAGGTAGTCAACCTAACCCCAACATGGGCCACACACTACAGGGAAAATCATTTCAAAAAACAGATTAGCAAATATCTCTTGAATCATAATTATGTACAAGGTATTATGCTGGAGTTGAAGATGATACAATATGTATCTACCAAACAAAGCTGCATATACTATGTGCCAAAGGAGAGGGGAAACACACACACACACACACACACACACACACACACACGGGGAAAAGGAGCAAAAACTATGTCTTTCTGGCTCCTTGTTGAATCTCAGTACTTGGTACAGTGCCAGGCACAAAGTAGATTCTGAATAAATATTTCAAAATAAGCAAATGACTTCAGCAAAAGAGAGGGCCTTATGTTTAAGGCTGGGACAGTGAAGGATGAACAGGAGAGATTGAGGAAAGGCAAGTGGGTAGAACAAGTGGAATGTAAGTACGAGGAATAAATTGTAGATCCCTAGTCTGGAGTGGAAAGTTCATTGTAGGGAACCAATGGATGTACAGTTATAAAGATAAAGTAAGGGTGAATTATGCATGTCTTGGCTGCCTAGATACTGAATTTATATCTTACTTAATAATTACCAAGAATCTGATAAACATTTTTAAGAGAAGAGGCATGATCCAATTTTTTTAAGGAAGATTAATTTTGAAGTTATGTGCAGGGCAGAATGAAAACAGAAAGAAACTAGAGGTTAGAGGTCCAGATAGGAATACATTGCCAATGTTCAGATATAAAGAGATGAAGTTTGGATTCAGAGGGAGGGGAGGAGGGCTTTTTTCTACCCTAAGCTAAAGGAATACTTATTCATCTCACCATCACCATTTTCTTCATCATCATTCAAGACCTCTTAATTGAGCACTTAGTATGTGCTGAGCACTGAATAATGCAGCATTTTATGTCCATCTTCCTATTTCATATTTAACACAGGACTATGAGATATATGCAGTTATTATTCCCTACTTATAAATGAGAGAACTGAATTGATAGTTCAATTCTTTACTCAAAGTCACAAAGCTAGGTAAATGGTGCAGTCAAGATTTGTTTGAGCTTGAAGCTTCTTATGGATTTAACCCACGACACTTCTCACCCGCTGGTCTGTGATATGTGATGAGTCCACATTATGCGCTGATTGTTGGAAAGTAGTGAAAGAGAGAAGAAAAGGTAGGAGATGATGCCCAGGCCTGTGCATGGGACACTGAAAGAATGTGGGTACCATCAACAAATTCATTAAGATGATAGCAGTAGTATGTGTGCTTACAAATAACAAGAGCTAATATTTTCAGAGTGGTTAATATAAGCCAGGAACGATGCTAAATAGCACATACCCATTTTCTTCTCATTTAATTCACAACACTGTAAATATTGCAGATAAGGAAAAAGCCCCTAAAAGAAAAATGGATTGTGCAAAATTATGTAGGTGATGAATAATAAAGTCAGGACATAACATGGACAGTCTTACTCCAGAGCCTATAAACCCAATACCTGTGCTGTACCAGAAAACTCCTGTTTGTTTTCAGGGAATACTACAGTTGAAAGACAGCAGTACCATCTTTTTAGTATTGACTGATAACTGGGGCATTTTTTTTTTTTTTTAATCAACGTTATGTTAGTTTTCACTGCCTCTCCCATGCACATCCCATGAACAGACTCAAGAGCACAGATCACTCAGGGAAATCGATTGCATTACCTATGAAATTAACTTTACCCCCTTTGATATCTCTATCCCTTTTTGCTTCACAAAGAAAACGCAAAGATTTCTCTGGGCCTGTGCACTATTTTATTCCCAGTGCTTAACATAGCACCTCACAGTAGGTATTCAAAAATGAAAATGTTTGTTGAAATAAAGTGAGTGGGCCCAAAATAAAATTGTCATTGGCAAGAGTAAAGAACCCCCTTAAATCTGCAAAATATTAATGTTCTCCTACAATATGGACTATTGTAGAAATAGGCATAAATCACTGCTGACTTAATCATAATGTTATGTTACCCCATATTAAACTCTGTGGTATATTAAGAGTATCCAAGTACTCAGAAATTTAAGCTATATACTTTCAAGTGTAAGCAATTTACATCTGAGAAACACAATTTTTCCCAGTATTTTCTTTGATTTATTACCTCCCGGCATAGAAATTAGGAATTCCAATTTCTCACTTCAAGTTTTAAACCATTTCTATAGACAGTTTTTAAAAACTGCAGTCTCGAAGGTTCAAATATTTTTCTTCACAAGGACTCTAAAGGAAGATTCTAAGAACCAATATTTTCTCTTTGCACAGTACGCAATCTTTGATATTCCTAAGCTCTGAGGCCCTGGTCTATAATATTCTAGATTATAATAGCATATGTGTAGATAATTAGACTTCACCTACTTACTCATCTCATACTGTGGCAGACGAATACTACCACTACTGCTAACCATCCTCATTATTATCACCAACCATTTACTGCTGTTGGCCACTGTGCTACACTATTTATAGGTTTACCTTTTTAATGCTCTGAGATGCGTGTTAAAAGTCATCTAGTCCAGGCCTGAGTGTATGATTTATGAATCCTCTTACAGCTCTCCCCACTGGGAGAGACCATCCTGTAAATAATGAACTGCAGGCCTGGGGATGTGACAGAGAGGGTGGGCCACTTCCCTGCGGACGGCTGAGCTGGGTCTTGAGAGATGAGAGGATCTGTCATGTGCTTGAGGAAATAAGAAAGAACTGAATGAATATTACATAAGAAGATCTGATAGGACTTACGGCTGTACCAAGGCTATTGATTAACTGGAGTTGGGGGAAAGATAGAGGAAAGAATTTGGAAAGGGCTCATTTTTATATCTGATATTAAGCTCATCTGTATTCTTACACGTCATGTGAAACACTGAATTTGGGGGAGTTGCATATTCTGAACTGTACAGTAGAAAAAACTGATAATAATTTTATGTGTTAAGCACAGTCGCTACCCACTGCACATATATTATCTCACTAAAACAAATTCATAATATAGATATTATCCCATTATATGAGAGAATATTAAAAATTTTAAATCTGCCCAGACCAGAATTATTACATAGCTTGCATGTCTACGAGCCATTCGTTAATTCAATTGTTTCTTGAGAATCTATTATGTGTCTGTCAAAATTTAAAATTAGGTCAGCCTGATTCAAAAACATTTGTTTAACTACTATACGGCACTTGTCTCTTTTTTAGTATCAAAAGAGATTTTTTTCTTTTCATATCTATTATTATCTCTAAAACTCTCAGATGACTCAAACACAAGTCTTGTTCTGTAGAAATCAGAATATGAGGCTACTAAACACATTTCTTGTCGAGAGCATAACAAAATCCAACACAAGATTTTTGTAGCATTATTGTAGCAATGCACTGAGCACCGACCGAGTTAATTGCTTAGGACATTTCACTGATAAATCCCATTTTTCAGGGCAGTTAACATTTTTCCTGTGTGAAGTAGGTAAGACAAGGGAGTACTTTACTCTTGCAAAACAGAATGCACAAAATAGCTATTAAGTCTTAAATGAAATCATGAGATGGATAATTAAATAAGATGGGAATTGAAGCTTAAATTTAGGGCTATGTTTGAAAAACTTATTACAGTGTTGACCTGGTTGCTTCGTATAGAGTCTGACAAAATACGGCCAATAATAATAAACCGTAATCATTAATATTTCCTTTGATTTCATTCAGGGGGAGTAACAGAGACTTAGTGAAGAGAGATGATTGATCTTTGGGCCAGAGCTGGTAAGCAAAGACGCGAGGATTTATTGCAAGCTGTCTGATTGTATACCCCACTGTCCTCACTGTCATTCTAATACCTCCCTCATAGGGTGATGGTGAAAATTACGTGGAATATTGCAGGTAAAAGGTTTAGCAGGGTGTCAAATAAGTGTTCTCTTTTTAAATCAGTTTATTTGACAAATAGGCATTGA
Organism: Eidolon dupreanum; assembly: GCA_028627145.1. Taxonomy (NCBI): domain Eukaryota; kingdom Metazoa; phylum Chordata; class Mammalia; order Chiroptera; family Pteropodidae; genus Eidolon; species Eidolon dupreanum. The sequence goes on along the minus strand of CM053515.1, from coordinate 19,275,125 downwards.
ACACTTATCATCGCTGCCAAGCACTGTTCTTGGCACTGAATAAACAAAACAAAACATGCACACATCTCTGGTTCAAGGAGTTTATGTGCTACCTGGGAGACACACAATAATTACGATAAATTAGTAAATTTTATGCTAAATGATGACCACACCCTATGGGACAAGCACAGTAAAACACAGAGGTGCTAGGAAATGTCCAGGTGGGGCTGCAGTTTGAGACTGGGAAAAGCTAACCGAGCGGGTGCTATTCCTATCTGGCTGAAGGCTGGGAGGGAGGCAGCCATGCAGATGCCCAGAGCTGGGGTGAGGGGGGCATTCCAGGAGAGGCACGGCACACATACAAGAGCTCCACAGGCGGGCCCTGCCAACCAAGTTCCAGGAACTGCAGGAAGCCAGCGGGGCTGGAGGGAGTGAGCAGCTAGGACAGCAGCCAAGTCGAGGGCAGATATTAATGGGAGGGCAGCGTGTGCAGACCATGCTGTGCTTTTTAGGCCATTATACATCAGTTTGGGCTTTTACTCAGAGTGCGGTCCCACTAGACGGTTGGATGAGAAGGACCCTGATCTGACTGAGGTTTTAACATTTCACTGACTGCAGTGGTAACAGTAGACGTTGCATGAGTGGAAGTAAGCAGACTGGTTTGGAGGACACTGCAAAAATCCAGCTTAGAAACGGTGGTGGCTTAGGCCAGGGAGGAGGCTCTGGAGGTGGTAAGAGGAACCAGATATAAGCAGCTGCTAATCCTTTCTAAGTTGGTGTTTGGCCAAAATTACAACCAGTCAATTGTGGAGCTGAGATGTGCTACACTGTTTATCTTAAAATTTATTCAGCTTCAACTCTAAGAAAGGCATTATGCCAGGCGCTGCAGGTGGAAGAGATGAGGGTGACTATCCCTGCCCCTCTGAGCTTAACTGTAGTCAAAGGACAATACGTCATAACTATATGAGGAAGCAGAATGTGGCCATATGCATTCTATGTATACCCATATGTATATAAGGCCATTATATATTTTGGAAAGATATATTGGGTGAAAGGTTCCACCTCATTCAGGGATCAAAAAGGCTTCCTAGATGCTTCACATCATTTGCTTCAAACCCTCTAGGGAATATAGCTCCAACCCCGCCCTTCTTGACCCCGGGTCAGTCTTTAGGTAGTCCACTATGGCGCTGCTGCGTCATCCTCTACGTCATTATAACCCTCACCTTGAGGACAGCTCTGACAATTACACCCTTTGATCTTTTTCGGGAAAAGCTGAGACGCTAAGAGAGGACAGAATTGGTTTTGGGTAAAAACAAGGTTTCTTCAGTTTCTTTCTCCTCTCCCAAGGCTTCTTAGGGGTTTGAGGGTAACTGGAGCCCCATTCTGACTTCTTTTCTTTTTTTCCTTTGTCACCATCTTCTTGCCTTAGCCCTCACTCCATTCAGCCTGCCCAAGATCAGTAAATGTGATAAACCATTCTCACCAATGTGCTAGCTGTTAAGTTTGTGTTTACAGATTCTCCTATTCCCCTGATCCGGTGAGATTTATTTTAAAAAGAAATATAGGAGCCACGAGCTTTGCCTGAGATTGCAATGAGAAAACTTGTTGTTACCCATAAACCGCTATACGTAAATTCTGTCATTAAGATGATTAATATTGACTCTCCCGCCTTCTCCACCGCACAGAGCTTAATTGTTATTGTTATTATTAACCTTCTCACCACCTCCACGGTATACCAATTGGGAAATGCTATTAATAACCGCCACCCCCACCCCAGGCCTGCTCCTTCTGTCACTGAAAAGGCATTTGACGGTGTGAGGCTTAAAAGGCCAAGCGTTATTAATCTTCTCTATTCCTAGTGCCGTCTAACATTCTTACTCCTTATTTTATAAGTTTACAAAGCGCTGAAACATGATTTATCTCACTTAATGGTCACAATGAGACTGAGGCAAATGCTATTTTCCCTCCTCCCCCACCTTATTGATGAGAAAACAGGATGAGAAGGGAGAAATCGCTTACTCAAGCTGTTACAAAGCTGGGATGCGACCTAAGTCATCTTCTTCCAGACCCTGTGTTCATGGCTCACGACTCAGATTTTGGCCCTAAAGGAGGCTTACCTCCTTCTCTCATAGGCCTTCTCTCCCACAGCCTTGTCCAGAACCAAAAAGTGTTTTCCCTCTTTCTACATAAGGGCACATGGTGGTACTGGCTGATCAACAAGGCTCAGAGGAAGGAGCACCTGAACTGGAGCAGAGACTATTATTAGGTTTAGAACTGTCCGCACCTTGTGTGAGAGAAGCCTGCATGGAAGCCTGTGTGCCACATCTATAAGTACACGTCCTTGAGTCTCTTTGCTCCTGTGTTTCCTTGTGTTTATCTGTCTCTATATCCTTCTTTCAAGTCATCAAAAAGAATGCTCCTTCCTGCCTCAGGGCCTTTACACATCCCATTCCCTTTGCAGGGTCTCCTCTTCCTTAGATTCTAAAGATCATGGCTCCAATGTAATTCACTCAAGGAAACTGTTATAGGCTGACTTGTGTCCTCCCGAAAGACATGGTTAAGTCCTAATCCCTGCATCTGTGAATGTGACCTTATTTGGAAATAGGGTCTTTGCGGAGATAATCAAATGAAGATGGGGGTGAATCCTAATCCAATGACTGGTGTCCTTTAAGAAAAGGAAAATTCACACACAAACACACAAGCACAAACAGTCGGGAGAACACCGCATGAAGTTGGAGGTAAAGACTGAAGTGATGCCTCTATAAGCCGAGGAGCACCAAGGATTAGCAGCAACCACCAGAAGCTGGGAGGGAGCAGAGATCTCTTCAGAGCCTCCAGAAAGAACCAACCCCGCTGACACCTAGATTTCTGGCCTCCAGAACTGAGAGAGAAGAAATTTCTGTTGTGTTAAGCCACCTAGTTTGTGGTAATTTGTTACAGCAGTCCTGGGAAGCCAACACAGAGCCTTTCTGGTTTTGCCACATCAGGCCAGCATCTTCTAGTATATGTTTTCACAGCATCGACTACTTTTTTCTAAATTGCATTGCATCACAACTTGTGGTTATGGGTTTGCTTAATTTTTTAAATCAATATTCATCCTGCCACCCCGCCTGCTAAAATGAAAGCCCTGTGTAAACAGAGATAATGTTAGGTTTTGTTCACCATAGTGACTAGCATAAAAACAATACAGAATGCAATAAATACTTTTTAAATGAAAGAAAGAGTGAATGAATGAACGAATGGATTGATGAATGGCAGGAGGAGAATACAACACTTGTAATTCTGGCCTTGCGGGGAAGGGTATGAAAAAAGGGTCCATTTGAGCAAAACAAGTGCTTCTCCCTCTCCTACTCTTTCCCTTCATTTCTTCTTTGCTCTCTCTCCTTCTCTCTCTTTCTCAATCTGCCTCTCTCTTTCATTCTCTTGCTTTTGCTAATTTAGATTCAAAACATTTGTTCTTTTAAAACTCTGTGGAGAATAAGATTGGCAAAAACGGTTCATAACATCAAGGAAAACTGTCAACACTGACACTGATGATAAATACTATAAAACTGAAAAAGAAAACAAGTGATTTCTTTTTATAAGTTAGAGAAAACGGATGCTCTATCATTCTGTCTTATTATCAAACATCACAATCATAATTAATCGTATCAATTTTATATATAATCTAAAATTGTAAAGTGTTATTGAATAAAACCAGTAAAAGTCATACATTTTTTTTGTCTTTAGAGTTAGCTATTTATAATCACATACTCATACATCTTAAGAATTACAGAAAAATGATGTCGCCTAATGTTGGTTAAGGGCAAGAGCTCGAGTCAAACCTTAGTCTTAACGTAAAGACCAGCTATGACCACTCATGTGTGACCTCGGATGTATTACTTAACTCCTTTCTGTCCAGATTTTAATTTCTGTCTCGAAGCGTTATTGTTTCGATCAAAAAAGCTAATATATGCAAATACATACAAGAGTAATTGGCACATAGTAAAACTCTATACTTTTTAGCATTATTATTGCTATTAGGCATCTGATATTTGATGAGACCAGGGTGAGCAGTCATTGAGATAATCTCATCTATGTCATAACTACAAATTAAAAATCATTTTCTTTTTTCCATCTTTCAGAATTAGAAAGCAATGAATAACATAGACAGGTGAGTGATGCGTGGGGTTAGGAATGGCAAAGAGATTTTGTAAACCCATTTCTTTGCAACAAAAATGCTGAAAGCTTAATTAATTTTTTTTTATTTTTGGCAAGGGAAAAGGAAGCATAAAATGTCAAAAATGGAATTAAAATGCCCTATTTGCATTCTTTTAAAGGCATTAATTTATTTTCATGGCAATTTTTCAAGTTCAAGTTTTTGAACTTTAGTTTCAGTCCTGTCAAATCTAAATTTCAAAGGACTGTTAAAAACTTAGGTTAACAAAATGGTTTAAATGGTTTAACTATTCAGAATTCCAATTAATTTGGGGGTTGAATTTCTGATTGGACAAATGAGATTCTAAGAGAAAATAAAATCTATCAAGCACATCTGTGGTGTTTGCCCCTTTTCAAAGAAATAATTTCAATTAAAAAATTTTTTAAAGTAAAGAATATCTTCTAACAACATATTCAATAACTTGTTTGTTAAAGAATTTTAGGGCCAGTTAATATATTTAAACCATTGATCAGAAAGAAGAGCCAGGCTAGAACTTAGCTCTTTTCTTTGTGTCAAATAAGATCACTGCCATTTAATTTCAGATTTAAAGTTGAATTGTCTGCTGGTAGTTGTATTGCTATTGCCTCCACCAGAAAAATACTGAGTTTTAAAAAATAGAATCCTTTAAGATCCTATTTTGGCTAGAGGAGCTAAAGTTCATTTTTTAGAGGGATGCCAGCAGCCCGTTATCTTTTGGGGCATTTCCTATCTTGTCTTTGTGGCTAATTTTGGGATCACAGTCATATCAGGGGCAGCTAAAACAGAATGGTGGGCCGTCTACACCACAAGTGGTCATTACCCCAGGCCGGAACTTCCTGAAAGACGTGGAGGCCACACAGGAAAATTGATAGGCTATGCTTGTCAAAGCCACTGTTTGTCATTCTCCCTCCCTTCCTCTGTGTGGCTGACAATTTCCATCTGCAGCTTTCAAGGCTTGATGTATAATTTGGTCTCCCTTAATGTGTCTCCATGTTACTTTTCCTCGTGAGACTATCTTTCTCAAACTTTTCTTATTGCTTAGTGTTGTTCAGATTCATTCTCCTTTGTTATTGAGAGTCAGAGTTGATCTTTGAAAAAGATACAGTAAAGGTGTAAACAGCTGTCAAATGAAGAAAATAAAACACATAGTACTAAACCGTTCTGACAGGCATAGAAATTATATTTTGTCTCTTGTCCTTTTAACCAAAGTACATACGTGGCTCAGAACTTATGGAATTGTGACAAAGTTTGTGTTTGTTTTATGTTCTACATTGTAGATTAATTTGAAGGCACAGGATAAGAGACACACATGCAAGCAAGCCAATTTGTTTTCTATGCGACCATTTTTAGATGCAGAACCAGACGGATTTTCTTCCCCCATTCTCAAATTTAGACTGAGGATGAGTATTCATGATCAATTACAGTCAAACCGAGCTAAAGACATGGTAAGTATCAACACTCAGGACTTTTTCAGAATGACTTCTGTACTAAACTTGGCAGTTTAGAGTCAGCTACTGATCCAACTTAAGTGATCTTTAACACAAACTTAAACAAAGGCCTATAAATCTGTTGAGAGGATAAGAAAGAAAAGCAAAGTGGCACCAATTGCAGGGTTTCCTTTCATATCCACTCCACATGGTAGAAGACTCTCAAGGATGCAGGTTTTCTTTCCTTAGACTCGAGGTAAGTGAAATTTATGATGGCTTCTCTTAGTTGCTGCTTGGCTAGAGTTTTCATATTTCTTCTCTAGAGACAGCCAACTGATAGGATTTCTTCTTATGGCATTATTTAATGGAAATAGCGTGGCATAGAAGCCCTAGCCTGTGCCTTAGGCCCAGACATCTGCATTCCTACCTAGCTTCTGACCATCAAAGTAAGGCTTACTTCTGTTTTCTTTCCCCATTGTTACAGAGGTGTTCTTGTGTGTGTGCGTGTGTGTGCATGCATATGTGTGTACGTGTGTATGTGTGAAAGAGAGGGACACACACAGACACACACACACAAAGAGACAGAGAGACAGAGAGAGGCAGAGAAAGAGAGGGAAAGAACTAGCTAGCTTGGGGACCCTCCCCTCATGTATAGTCATTTACTGCATCCTAATTTACAGGAGCTGAGGACTAGCATTTGGCATACTTGCTTGACTTGACTGAAACATAAGTTATATAAGTCAAAACATTTTTTTCTGGAAGGTTATGCTGAATAATACATACTTCTATTATACAGTTCAAAGTCACACAAACCCCATATCTAAAATCTGAATATAATTATTTTGATATTTGCTTTCATTTTAAAAGAAAAACAAAACAAGATGAAGTTG
>CM053515.1:19164226-19268152 GCA_028627145.1 Eidolon dupreanum | reverse complement strand
GAACCGAATGCTTCCATAGGACAAAAGTTGGGCTGTTTTGACGTAGGCTATATAGATTGGCTTAATTGTTTTTCACCAATTTATAAAAGCTGTTAGAAAAAACAAACTGGGATGATTTCTGAGCAATGTTCCCTGAGATTATGTCAGAAAGGGAAATTTAAATTTATATTACATATATATCAACAAATATTTGCTTCTTTTCTAAAAGGTTTTTTAGAGACATTCTTGGAAGTGTGCAATTACTGAGTCAAAGAGCATGAAAATATTTTATGCAGATACACAGGGGGAAATTCCAACAAACTAAGGTTCAAGTGACAATGCGAGGATAATGCCAACTTGAAAACAATAAACGGACAAACAAAAACCAAAATAAAATAAAAAAGGAATGTGGCCCAAAGAAAGATTCACATTTCCCTTAGCACTGGGTTTTAGACATAGATTCTCAAAGCTTGAAGAGAATTAGTATCACCTGGAGTGTTTGTTAAACATACAGAAGTTAGGTTCCACCTCTATAAATTCTGAGTTAGGAGCTCTGAAGTGAGCACTGGGAATCTCCAACTTTTTCAAGTTCCCAGGTGATTCTGATGTACAGCACATTCTGAAACATGGACTTAATTGACAGCTAGTCGTATAAGAGGAGGAACGAGTTGGAGTCATGATTCTCAACACACATATTAAGTATGATTAGTTCAATAATCAATCTACAGAATACCTCTGAAAACTTATTTTTCATTGTTTTAATTTCGGTTCCTTCAATTCTTATATGAACTCTCTCCCTTGACATTTCAGTGTCCCTAAAATTGAATTGCTTCTTATCAATTTACATTTTTTATGAAAGGATGTTAGTAAATCAATGTTATAAAACACGATAAATTGCATCTTAAAGAAATAAAACATTTGCAAGTGACCTCAAAGGTTCACAACATGAGGCCATTTGTAAGATTCCTAGGTTCACACTGTGAGTACTCTGAAACCAGTGTGTAGCTGGAGTGACTTCTGGTGAGCAAGCCTAGGCAATGGCCCAACGTCACAGAGCAGCAGCCTTACTCATTAGAAAAGCAATGACTCTCCTGAAGTAGTAAAGCAATCATCACTACCTCAACTATAACACGTTTTGTTTCCTTCTGAAAATCATCCCTAAAGTAGCCAGTAGTTGGTGCTGGTGACGGGTGTGAAAAAGTCTAAGAGTGATTTTTTAGTCTAAAAAGAAGTATTTTGAATAAATCAAGGAGTTGAACTGTAGTGGCAAATAAGATCTATTTAATGAATGATGTAAATAGTTTGAATTCATGTTTAAATGCTATTTTAACAGTATTATGAAAACTTAATTACATTAGGGGAGTTGAGAAAATCTCAGAATCTAGTATGGGCTTTGGCACTTAATGGCTGGGTGACCTTCAGAAACAAGTCAATTAACTTCTGAGGCTCCATTTCCTGGTCTGTGAAATAAAGATCATAATATCTGCTTTATATCCTTCTCAGCATTGTTGTGAGGTCCATTAATATATGTGAAAGCAGTTTAAATGGTGCTGTACGAATGAAGGCTGTAGTTTTATACCTCAGTACCAATGTTTTAATGGTATTCGACTATATATTATCATGGCACAATGAATTTAAAATGCACCAAGGCTCTCCTAAAAAGAAACATAAAATAAAATGATAACTGTGATGGGAAGCAGCTCAGAAAACTTAATTACATTATGCAAATGTAATGTAATATTATTTTATATCTTGATGCAGATTTCTGAATCAGTTACAGGAACACTTTCTAAGTAGTAAAATAAATATCTAGGTAACAAATAAATGTTTCTGAGAAGAGAAAAATAAAAATCTTTATACCATTTCTTAGTTAAGCCAAAAGTTGTAGGCTCTTAAATCTTTCTGAAAACTATTCATTAATGTTGAAAACATAACATGTTAAATGACAACATTCTGTAACAGCAGAGACATGAATGGACCTACCTTAATATATAACTTTCCTAATTTTCATTTTCATAGGGACTTTGAGATTATGGGCTTGATGGCAAAAGAGAATATGACCATGACTGCTAAGAAACAGATGCCCGTGCCTAACATAAGGAGAAACATACATCAAACCCAGAGCCTGTGGTTTCCTAGAATCATAATGAAGTAATTGCCAGCCCACAGGAATGATAATAAAATGGTATGTATATGCTATTCATTTACTCATTTATTAGTTCATTCAACAAGTATTTGTTTTGCATTAGGTACCATGCTTGGAAGTAGAGTCTCCATAGTCTACAGAAAAAAAAAAAATGATGGGTCTCTTTTCTTCCCAGAGTTTTCAATCAGACACAGAGAAAAATGTTCAAGAACATGGAAGCAGGGTGGCATACTGATGAGAATGCAGACAGCTTACAGACAGACACTTACTAAGCCTCAGTTTCCTCATGCGTTAAAAACGAAATAGTACTATTTATGATCTCATGAGTCTTGTAGAAGTTTAAATGAAACAATGAATATAAATCACAGGTGTGATACATAGTAAATTCTTAGTAAAGGTAGACTTTAGGTGTTGATAAAGACTTCTTTACCAGCTATACAACTTTAAACTAGTTGAACAGACTTTACGTCATGTTAGAACATTATACAAGGAAGCTCGCTTTATTCATAATTTAGATCTTGAAAATATACGCCATGTTGCTCTTTGAGAAATAAAGTATGAAAATGATCATTTTTTTGGCAGAGTCCCTTCGAAAATCACCTGCAATCTATTGAAACAGTAGGAAGACACAGGCCAGGTGACAAATTTTAGAGTCCTTCAACTAATAATACTTATATAGGGCTTCATTCTCATCTCTTTGTGTGGCTTTTTCACATTATAAAATCACATTGTCAATATCGGTTAGTGGGAGGGGGAGAAGACATTTTAAAACTAGGAATTGGATGTTTCACTTGGTTGTTCCCTCATCCATCTTAATTTAGACACTATAACCACACAGCACCTGGCACCCATTCTTCCCACTCTGATGGAAATAATGGCCATGTCTATGAATGTTTAAAAGCAAAAATGGAAGGGCATCCATTTCAGCTTCAAACACAAACACTTCCATTCTCCTTCTCCAGTAAAACCCTTAGCAGTAACTCTTTTAAGAATGCTAAGGGTTGAAATAAATACTCTTTGTTATGCTGAGTTCACAAATCTAAGTAATTCTACTTAGACAGGGTTCCTTTAAAGAATATGCTAACAATTTAGAAATGTGTGTTTGAAGAGAAAAGTCAGAGGAACTGTCAAAACTGGCACTCTCCAAAAATTAGCCACATCCTCAATATTAATAATATATTGTATAAATTTAATTTGTTACATTTTACATTTAAGACATTTCTAGCCAGGAATGATACAATGCAGCTGTATCTGAGATCAATGGCTCAGATTTGTTTTCACTTCAAGGACTGCATAATTAACATATTTTTATTATACTAATACAAAATTGCTTAACTTTTGTTCAATTTTGTGATAGTTTACAAACTAAGAACCTTTCTGCAAGTATGAGCTCACATTTCAAAGTTCTATTTTTTACATGAGACATTTTAAACAAACAGCAATAATATTAGGAAAAATCATATAAACTAAAGGACCAGATACTATTCTTGGGGCTTTACATGCATTAACTCTAAATAGTCTAAAAAAGCAGATAATCTCTTTTATACTTATGAGGACATTAATAGTAGAAAAAATGGTAAAAATTTTAAGTACATTGGTGATTATACTTAGTTAATAGCAAACTACATAATCCTGACCAAGCTTCAATCAATAAAGACAATTTAAAAAGGCTGGGGATGAAAATGCCAAATTTTAAAAAGCATTGAAGAGCAAACAAGATTATAAAGAATTACCAGACTGAGATTTGAAGAGAAATAGAAACCCAGAAACAAGAACACAGAGCACTCAGGGGTTTTGGTCTGATGGTATTTGTTGATCCATGACAGATGGCTAAAATGCTGAACTGAGTTTTTGACAGATGAATGGGGCTAGAGGAAAAAAGCTGGAATCCAGTTAAGCTGCCTTTGCTTTGGGCGGGGACCTCAGAGCATTGTATACTGAAAGAAAATATGAAGTAAAAGTAAATGAATATTCATAAAGACTGTAGCCTGGCTATGAGTCATCTGGATGACCCAGAACATCTCGAACTGCCAATTTAGATAAAGGTAATCCTAGAATGCTACTGTCCATGGGAGCTTGGACAAAGCAAAAGTAAATTGACCTGGAGGGTTCAAATGATTTCTATTAACACTTATTAACATCATCATGCTCGACACAGAATCAAAAGTGACCAAACACAGGAGGAGACAAAAAAAAAAAAAAAAAAAAAAAACATGCATAAGAACCAGCAGAACCAAGAGATGAAAAAACACATAAAGACTTAAAATACTGTAATTATCAGAAAGGTCCTGTAACACAATATGCTTACTTAATTCAAGGAGATAAAAATCAAAGTTGAAAAATTTGAAAGGCAACCTGAAAATATAAAAGGTGATACAAGAAATTTGGGAAAGAATAGGAATTATACAAATTTAAAAAAATAGCAACCAAAATTAAAAATCAACAGATGAATTCATTGGCAGTTTAGGTGAAATAGAAGAAAGAATCAGTGAATGAAAGATAGGTCAAAAGCATGGATAGATCAAAAGAGGTAAAATGATCCAAGATATGAAAGAATGGAGCCATGGAAGTATCCAAGAGATTGAATGGAACAGGGGCAATGCTTCAAAAGATAATGGTTAAATATTTTCCAGAATTGATGAAACATACCAATCCATAGATTCAAGAAGTCCACTAAGTAACAGCAAGAATTAAAGATAAAGAGAAAAATCTTAAAAGCTGTCAGAGAAAAATAGATGGTTGGATGGCAAAAGAACAACAGTTACACTGACAGCTGACTTTTCAAAAGCAACATGAGAAGCTGTGGACAGTGGAATAATATTTTCAATATAAGGAAATAACTGCCAAATTAGAATCCTATATCCACTGAAAACAACCTTTAAGAATGAAGGTAAAACAGACATTGTAGATGCATACTAAAGAAAATTCTAAAGGGTATTCTTTAGGCAGAAGAAAATGATGCAGGAAGGGATAAGAAGCAGGGTAAAAGTCTAGGAAAATCTAAATGAACACTGCCTATTTAAAAGTAAGAACATTTCTTGTGTGATATATATATATATAATGCACACAAATAAAAACACAATTTTATAATCAAGAAGAGCATACATAGTTTTAAGGTCTTAGAAAAAGAGATATATGGATTAAAGATAAACTTTGATAATTCTAGAACATACTTACTAAGGTTAAGAATAAAAGAATAAAATAAGGAGTGCATAACTTCTAAATTAATTGAAAAATTTTATTGATTAAATATTCCTATCAGTCCAAAAGAACTTAGGAGAAAAGTAGAATTTTGGGGACATAAAAAAAGCACTTGAAAGTACAACATCCTAAAGCCAGTGAAATGAATAATTTCTAAAGGGTCCTCTGTATCTATAACATTTTTTAAATCAACTAATTTTTGTCTGTACTCTCTATACAACTTTGCTACAAATAACTAATCTTAGTATTTTAAAAAAGCTTCTGCTTGCAGTTCTCACCTTGAAGGTTTTATAAACACCCATTCTTTTAAGAATGTTGTTATATAACTTTGCTATCGCAGATTTCAGGTTTGCCTCCTTGATCCTTTTAGTTATTCTTCTTCCCCTTCCTGTCTCTCTCCATGGCCACCTCCTTTCCATCTTTCATTTTCTTTGTTTTTGATTGTTTTGTGGTTCCTTGTGTAAGGAGTGGTTGTTTCCTGACAATTCTTCTTCATGATTTCTTAGTTTTTTAAATCTTTGAGGATTTCCACCAATGAGCTCCAGAGTATCATAGAATCATAGACTGAAATTTCTTTCTTTTTTTTCTCACAAGAATATTTGACCTGAGGTTTTTAATGTACATGACCAGCTCCAGCAAAGTGTAGCTAATGAAAGGATAACATGAGACAATGTTAGTCGTACGAGGATAGAGACAGTATTTTGGTTACATACAAATGAACTGAAGGAGAAACTAAATCATCTGATGTTGAAGATGTCAAGTTTGGTGCTTTGTCTGATAAAATACACTTATCTGTAATTCACTATTCTCTTGATGCCAAAATTAATTTTCTCAAAGAATTATCTTAAAGAATTATTTTCTAGTTTAAAAAACTGAAGGTTGAAAATAGCATAGGTCATTTTTATCTGCAACTTTCTTTTCTTTTTTCCTGCTACCCCATTTCATACCATTTATTGCAGGAAAGACTGCACTACTTTGACAGTACTAGTATAGTTACCCAGCACAGCAAAGCATTTGTGGGAGAGGAAAAATAAGAAACTTATGTGATTAAATACACACTGAATTTTGAAAAATTTAACCACGTATCGTTAGCACAGCACTGAATCCAAAGGAAATTGTTAGAATTTTAGAATATCATACATAAATTTTACATTTTGATAGGGCTGTCTTTCTAAGCGACTGAAACTTTATGCCTTGCTACTGTCATTTTAATATCAGACCTAGAAAAACATCATATATTACACAGATACACAAAATCCAGATATTTTGTAAACATGTTGATTTATATGACATTTAATATAATAGCCAGACATTTTATGAACTGACATAACATTGTAATTTTAAGAGCCAACATTCTACCTTACATAAAACTTTAAGAAACAAAATAGTTCCATTTCCTACCCTTAATCTATGAGAGAAGATTTCATCTTTAGAGAATAAAATACAATTAAACTCAACAAATTAGCAACCCCCCCCCATTTTAACTGGAAGACTTTTCAAACTAACATGAAGCCCATATAAAATAACTCTCCTTAAAACAGGAAATATTTGTGTGATTAAAAAATTCTTTTTTCAAACAAAATATGGGAAGAGTTTAACACAATGACTTTGTACATTTTAAGTGGTACATTCTATTACGATTCCCCCTCTGGGTTTTTAACATTAATTTGGATAATACCTTGGGGTAAAGGTTGGTCACTGTTTTTTGTTTTTTAAAAAAGAAACTTTTTCTCATTGTTGGGTGTTCAGTCATAGGCAAGTAAAAAGAAAAAAAACAGGTAAAAATAATCCAAATAGAGTAAAAAGTTGATACTCCTTAATATTCACAAGATGATGCTCCCTCACTCTTCCATGCCTTTTGATGTAGTTATTTTTAGCAAAAACAGCTCTGCTTGTGTCTCATTCATTATGCAGTCTGTATAAACCATCATTAACATTACAGGGAAGAACAGCACATGGCTTTAGAAATACTCATTCTATCTTATCCATCAGCTATCGCTGTATAGTTATCTCCTCATAGGAGCCCAGGAAGAGTAATCTCAAACATTTTAACTCTTTTAAAAATATAACAAACGGTCCAAAACCCAAAAGAGATGTATAATATATTACAAAGCGAGGTAGTTTTCTTTTACTATTTAATGTGCCATAGGCTCATAAATGAAGGTCCATGTAAATATACCAAACATACCATTATTTTTGTCATCTCCCTCTTATTTGTTATCACACCTGCAGCTTGATATGATAAGGCAGGGTATTGTAGAACAGAATCTTTTTATGTCTTTCTTGCTCTTTAACAATAACAATAATGAAAAAAAACAAATCAAATATTCTGTGTACTTATTATGTGCCCAGCATTGGGCTAAATGCTTTATAGGCATCATCTCTTTAAATCCATCTATATAACTCTATCAGGTAAGAACTATAATCACTTTAATTTAATGAGAAGAATTGAGATTTGGAGTGATTTACTAAATTTCTTGAGTTAACCAGGCTAATAATAGACTCAGTTCAAACTCAAACTCAGTTGGGTTTCATGAAATGGTGATATAGAAGAAGATTTTCATGTAACTGCTCCATCGTCATGAAGTCTTCGCAAGTCAAGGCAGTTTGAACTGAACTGATTTTTAAAAAGAGTTGTATCAGCATTTTTTAAATCCCTGTCCAGAGATAGAGATAAGTAGGTAGAGAGGTAAGTAGTTAGGTAGATAAGCAGACAGGTAGGTAGGAAGGTAGGTGGGTAGATGATGGAGAGAGAGAGAGAGAGAGAGAGAGAGAGAGAGAGAGAGAGAGAGAGAGAGAGAGAGAGATTGCTGTCCCATATTTGTCAGGGTGTTCCTGAATTAAGAGTTGGCTGACATTATTTTTAGCCACAGATGCATGACCTTGACTGTAATAGTTAACTTTCTCATGTTTGTTTTCTCATCTATAAAGTCTTAATTCTATCCTTGCCTAGCTCACCTTCTAGGATGTTTGAGACAGCATTTAGGAAACTGAAAGGAGATGCTCAAGTGTCATCAATAAAAACTGGGGGAAGGGGAAGAATAAAGGACAGAAAAATCACCAAGGTTTACATCTCTAAAGCGTTATAATTTCAAAAAGCTAAGGCAGGGTTAGATGCTGTCAAATAAAAAGCTTTCTTCTATGAAATATTTATTCCATGAAAACCTTTCCCAGGAGAGCAGAGCAAGCATAAGAGTTTGTCCTTAACAGAGAAAGCAGTAGAGTGCAGCAGTTAGGGAAGTCAATTTCAAGGTCAGGTGTGCCTGATTTGAAATGGGCTTGGCTGTTTCATTATCTACAAGACCACAGAGGTTGTTTAACATCTCTAAGCCTCACTTTCCTATCTATAAAATAGGAAAAATAACAGCTATCTGAAATATCGTTGCAAAAATTAAATAAAAATAATGTATGCAAAGTGCCTGGCATTGTGTTTAGCATAGAAAAATGTGCTTGGTGCTTAGAAAAATGCTCAATAAATGGTTTTCACAGAGCGATATCCTGGGTGATTTCCTACCAATGCACGTGTTGTTTTTATTTTATTTTTTTAACTGTAGGCCAAGCCTGAGTGTTTTCTGGCCATTTTAGGTTAATAAAGAATACAAGCAGGTAGAGGGGTTAGGAAGAATCTAGGCAAGTTTGTTAGACTGGAACAAAGTGAATGAATAGTACATGAGGGTGAATGTCCCAGGACATATGCACAGAGGTGATGTAATGCAGAAACAAGAATATTGGTTCTATTTTGAATGGCTAGGAGAGAGAAGTCAAGGAGGCCACGAGGACCTAACCTAGTATGACAACAAAAGGCATTGCTGGAATTTTTACAAAAATAAATCATTAAAGATGAAAGAAATCCTTTGGTGTATGTGAGATAAGTCAGACTTCTGAGTAAAGCAACAGTGATATTCCAGTTTGCTCAGGACGGACTTGCTTCACACCTGCTCTCCTTGTGTAACTATTAACAGTAATCTAAAAGTGTCCAGGTCTGGACAATAAATTACACATAGTCCTCCTACTACTGAGCCTTCACAATAAAGGAGGAGTTATTTTGAGGGATTCTAGATGAGGTTTTCATAAAAGTTGTGAAAGCCATAGATCCTTCAGTAACATGCTGTATACTTTAGAGGTTTTGTGCTGTCTCTTAAATTCATGGTCACGTTTACTCAGGAAAAACAGCCTCAGCTTTAGAGTCCCAGAGAACACAGCAATGCTCTTCCCTCTCTCTTTTTTCAATCTAGATTATTTTTCCTCTAAATTAATCACAACAATAGTTTTGAAAAATAGGTCACCTAGATTTCAAAACTATTTTGTTTCGAGCCATCTGGGGCTGAGGATGATTTTGAAATTAGCTGTTCTTGGTATCATGGCAGAGACCCGACATAACACATTTATTTGCACATCTGCCAGGGTTGCAGCATTGTTCTGTGTATTTGATATTCAGAAGATGTATCAAGAATTTGAACCTTGCAGAAACAAACTACTCAGCATATCAATTAGGATCAGTGTGTCGTGCATACAAAGCATCACTATAGAAAAGCTGGAACATGGTTGGGATATGTGGGTTTTAAAAATTAAGTATTACTGAACAGTTGCAAGTTAAATTAGATTCTCCATGGGTGATCTCTTCCCCTGTCCCTGACTGGTTCTTCTAAGAAAGGTGGTTAATACAGATTCCTGATTTGCATCTCCAAATTCCTACCACCTTAGCCCATGTTTAACAAATTATTTTCAGCACATTTAATTGATTCTGTATAAAGCTTTGATTAAATGGCATCTAAGAAAGCAGGTCATGTGACTTCATGTATTTCTTATAACATGCAACATAATGATAAAAAAGATTAGTGGCTTCATTTGGAACCATTGCTATTTTATGCCCTTCCCCCATCTTGCTGGAGTAATTCTTAATATTCTTCTCTTTCACCATAGGTTTGTGGGGCCCCTAGAGTTCTATTCATAGCTGCTATTATCACAGAAAAAAAGAGATGGCTCTATCTCTCGTAAGAAGTGGAGTGTGTTTTGTAAGAACACACTCATATTATAATAAGCGAAATTTAAATATGGCTATTTCTCCCTTTCTGCTTCAATAGAGGATAGAAAACATAGGGCTTGTTGTGATCTTCCAGATAATAATAATAATAATAACAATAATAATGAGTGATATTACTAAGAGCACTACTACCTGAGCTGTTAGTGATAATGAGAAGCGTGTATTGAACATTTACTAGGTGCTGAAAGCTTTACTTGCATCATGTCATTAATCCTCAAAAAAACTTGATGAGGTCAGTTCAGTACTACCATCCTATGCTTGAGTAAGGAAACTAAGTCTTGGCAAGGTTAAGCAGCTTGCCCAGTGCCATGTAGCTGGTACTTCTTCATGATATCGGGAATTAAATCCAGATCTATCTGACCTTTGAATTTGCTCTTAATCTCATGCTATATTTCTCTTTCATAGTAGGAAGTTCTGACATACCTAACACCATCCTGCTGTTATAATCTTATAAGGTTATATTAGAATCCTTCTGTCTTCCCAGCACCTTCAAGGGAATACCTAAAATTAAAATCTTTATGATGCTCATGGAATTTAGGATTGACATTTAAGATCGCCCATGTGAAACTGTTACTCATAATTAAGTGATGGTTTAGGTGAGGACATTTTTAATTCATTAAACTCTGAGGTTCTTAAGGGGAGAGATGGCATCAATCATTTTATCTCCACTGATGAGCACAAAGGGTCACAGGCAGGTGTCCAGGTAATGCTTACTGAATAAATAAAAAAAATAAAAATTAAAAAACTTTACTCATGATGATGTCATTCACTTTAGTTGTGAGTTGTGAGAGCAGAATCAGCCATAGAAAAACTGAAACAACTTCAGTCCCTGCTGGGCTCCATGAGTGACAAAGAAAGAAAGAAATGGAGGGGAGTATCTGTCGCTATGCTTATGCTGTTATTGCACCTTCTCATTCTTGCCTTCCCTAATTATTATCTTTTTGTGATGGTGTTTTCCATTTTGCTCCCTATGCCCTTTGGTTTTCTTGTTTATTCTTGATATACTTTTCATCCTTCCATTTGCCATTGCTGTTTCAGCATCTCTGTATGTAAGGTTATTGACAAAATAGATTGCTTTCCAAGAAGAACAATAGTAATTGATTTTGGGGGTAAGATTTACAAACTACATGCAGATGGTAACAAACTTCTAATAAACTGCTTGCTCTCTCTAATGAGTGTGAACATAGAGTCTGATTTATCTTCTGCGTAAAGGGAGGAGGTGCAGGGGGCACCCCTAGGGCCCTTGCAGACATCTATCTACATAAGAAGAAAATGCTCTACCACAGGAAAATGCTCACTCCTCCCAGGTAGACTTTCCAACAATTTTGCAGGGTTCCAGCAGAGGGTCAGAGTGGGAATCTCCTGTAGATCTCCATATGCTGGGTCAGCATCCGAAAAAAGGGCTCCTCCAAGAACCCTGCCATTCAGGTGTCTCTATTTCAATGTGCTTCTCATCTGCCAGACCTCAGTTTGAGTACTGGCTCTGCCAACAATGTCACCTTGGTCAAATTACTGAAACTGTCTTAATTTCCTTGTTTGAAAAAAGTGGGTGGTACGAAACTCAAATCAATAATTTACAGAATAAGAAAGTTGCTCGTTATTACAGGAATCATCTTGCTAAGATTTCCACCAACTGAATTCTCCTATTTAATGATTAGCCTTAATTAATAACTGGGTCTCTCAAAACTATTCATTAGGTGTGGTTCAAAATTCTGTTCATTTTAGCTGTTGTACTTTCCAGCGAACATTGTTATTGGTCACTCAATGTAGGTACCATTTCTATGAAATAATGAAGTCAGCACGTGGACTAGAATGAGCACTGGTTTGGAGGCCATGAGTTTGATAGTTCTGGTCTCAGTTCAGACTCCGGCTCATTACAACTCTGGGCAAGTCATTCTCTTCCTTGAGCCTCAGGCAGATTAAAGGAAATAATTCCTATGAACTAATGTTATTTCCCACCTCTTATTCCCTAACCTGACTTAAGAAAGAAATGTAGTAAACTGTTTCTCACCTGCAAGTCTCAAGAACTGAGGTTTTCTAGTTCGTTTAATTTCCTGATTAATTAAAATTAAAATTTTATTTCAATCATTGCCAAGAACATTCTAGAAATACTAATCCATTTTATTTAAAGAATATTACTTACTAAGGGGAGTTTGCAATGTTCATTTAATCAACACTCTGGATTTTAAAGATATCTGATGTTGAGCATTTATATGTACCATTTACACAAATTATGTGAGCCCTGAATGGTTTCAATGTTAAAATACTGGACATAACTGGTAGCACTTTAGGGAATTTAAGGTCAATTTTTCACATATATCTGCTGACTATTACTATTTCGTAACTAAGTTCACAATGTTATATAGGGACAAGAAGACAAGAAGAGACACTATGTTTAAAAAGGAGATATTTGAGGTGTCCCTAGTTACTATTATTGCCTGAGATATTTGATTTGTAAGACCACACAAGTATTCATTTATCTCCCTTACTACAGGGATGAGCATTGGTCCTATTAGGTAAGATATTTGCTGACTATCTATCGGATGTCAGTCCTAGCAATCTCCATTAAAGAACACAATTTGGAGAAAAAAGCCAAAATATTTCCAGGAACAGTCACTATAATAACAGAAATTTTGAATGCTATTTTTAATTTTGATTTCTTTGATTTAAGTATTGCCTGATCTGGTAGACTAGTTCCCACTTTAATGTCAAAACATTTCCTAGTAAAATTAATTATAGAGCTGAAGCATATGATTATCACTAAATTTTTCCTTTATGCTCTGTTCTAGCTTTGCGGTAACTCAACTCTTTCAGTGTTATAAATCTGGACTATGAATAAAGAAGGATGTAAATTTTTATTTTTTCATTTTCAGACCAAGATATTCAAGTACTTTTTTCTTGAGGCAGGGAGAAATGAAGAAGATAAGTGGTACTGAGCTTCTAATTTCCCTTAACTGAGATGGTGAAGATTTAAATTTAGAACTGAAGTTGTTGAAGGTTGAAAATGTTACAGATTTTTCCAAAATTCTCCTAATTTTGTAATCTTTAAAGTATATATTTTGACCAAGAGTGCCTTTAAGCTGTATTAGATCCACAGGTATAGTTGTTTAAAATATTATGCAAGGATTGGCTCCAACAGCTGTTGATTGATTTTAAGATTCTGCTCATGAAATATGTTCGTTCTATTGGAAAATAACATTCTCATTAAAGATAGTCAGTATTCTTGACTTAAATTTGAGTGACTTAAATGTCTCAGTTGATGTGAGTATCTTACCGAGCACATGCATATGTAGATATGCTTTTTTAAAATAAAATGTTAATATGATGGATTTAAGTAGCTTTATTTTATGAAAAAAAATTCAAGGTATGGCAATTCAATGTGTAGGTCAGGCAGACAATTACTTAGCACTGAACACTGAAATTTGAACTTCATTCATAGAACTGTTAGATGAATAATGGCAAGTGTATTAATAAATGTGACATTGGTGATTAAGAGCTTGGGCTTTGGAGGGAGAAAAACTTAGAATCAAATATTAGCTCTGCCACTTACCAGATGTGTGACCTTGAGCCAGTTACTTTGCTAAGTTTCGATCTCCACACTGGAAAAAGAATGATGAGTGTCGGCTACCTCACATTATGGTCATTAGGATTTAATGAGATCATGAGATGATCATCAGTAAAAGAATGCTGTTAAAATTTTAATCAAGGCCAATGATATAATAAATGCTGCAAACCGAAGAAAGATATCAGATCAAAATACAAGTTTTCAGTGTATATCCTGACAACTAATTTCATGTTCCATGGGTCTTCACTCAAGAATCTTAAACGAGTTGCAGGATATAAAATGTTTGAGGGTGAAGAGAAGGGTTTTGGTTAGCTGATTTTATAAAAGAGGTCTCAGAGCATAGTATATCACACCTGCTCCTTAACTCTCATCAAAGAGAAAGGATGAGAGAGGGGACATCTGTCCTCACCACAGAAGCCTAGTGAGGAGCTTTAACATGTCCAATAGGAGAGCTTGATATGGGCTCTCCCAGAATCTTAGAGGCAATGGGCTTGAGTCTGACTTCTACCAAGAAATTTTGGAAGCAGCAGAGAGGCTGGTGTCATGCTTTACTGGGACAGTGAAAGAGAGTTCCTGCTGTCACTGCATTCCTTCTAATAGCAGATCAAAGAATATGTGCATTTACTCTCAAATATTCTTTGAGAAACTAGTTTAGGGGTATCTTCACATATCTGAAGAGAACCACCTGGAAGGGGCAATGGGACTCTATCCATGAGAGTCTCTGTGGACTGTCCTCCCAGACAACCAGCAGCAGAGTGACAGGATGGCCAGCCAAAGGGGCGACCATGACAGTTATTGCTCCAGGTGCCCACAGAATGTCCACATGAAGAACACACAAACGTGGCTACAAGGTAAAAGAGTTAGCTTTGAACTTTTCTCTTGTGGAAAAAAAATAAGGTCCATAGGAGAAGCCATCTTAGAACAGTACCAATTCAAGTAATAACAACTCCTTTATCTTCCTTTGCCCTTCCTTTCCCAATACTCCAAACACAGAGAGGGAGTTGGGGGCGGGGGCAGGGGTGAGAAAGAGAGAGGGACTTCCCCAGCCCCTTCTCCCCACACACACTGCAAGAAGATAGATGCCATTGTGGATGGGAGAAAATTCAACATTAAATCAAGTTCAGAGTTGTGATCATCCTTTGGGACTAGATAGTCTAATTAGTAAAATGAGACTATCTGTGATTTAAAGAAATCATAGGACTTTCTATTACCTAAGACTGACCAGAAAAGTCATAGGCCCCTGCCTTTTCCATCCAGGGTCGTAGAAGGATTATGCCTAGTATGTAAATTTTAAAGGGAGCAATAAAAACAAAAAACAAAATGTTTTATTGTGTTCTATTAGCTGTACTTGTTGAAAGTACAACTGACTATGGGTATAAACCGCTCTCTGTCTTAATCAACTGGAAAACCTTATTTACCAGACACCAAACTCTTATCCATAAAACTGTACAGTGCTTTTTCTTGAGTCACACTCTTAACCTGATTTCCTGGCTTTAGCCTGGTGCCAACAAGGGGAAGGAGTAATTGTCACACATACTCCATCCAGCACAATGTTATATAGGGACAAATATGTAAACTGGGAATGTAGGTAGCACTAAGATCTAAGGCCTAATCATACAATCAGAGTGAATGCACACATTAATTACTCAGATAGAGAGAAGAAACTGAGGACTGATTGCCATCACATAAATATGCATATTTTTGCATATATATATGTATATATGCAAAATCAGTGCTCTGTGAAACCAGACTGAACATTACTGGGAGAGGGGAGGGGTTAGGGTGCTAATTATAGCAGCTGTGACAAGTAGATCTGGTCATAGTCTTAGTCTTAAAGGACAAGCCAATTTCATGAAATTTCTTTTTTCTGCCAGTTGACTAACAGCCTTTGCCAGGCTAGAACCTGGTAGTCATCTCGATGGATCTTCCCTACGATGCCAAGTCCTCCCCACTGGGGAAAGCATATCTGCATTTCCAAGAACTTTTGGACAACTTAGAAATAGTATGGGATGGTCACAATAATACTGGAATTTTGTGAGTTCTTCTCTCATCTTCTGAGAATCCCTTGGCATAATGAAAGGGCGAAAACTACGGCTCCGAAATCAGGCTTTGCTTCCACAGCCAAAGCTTAGCACATTGACTGGCACTTAGTATGTAATCAATAAATGACAGTTGGGGAGAAAAGCATCTCATTATCATCACTGTAACCCATCTGGAAGCACAAACCTCACTTATAAGCTTGGTGAAGAGGAACACTGTCTCTCAAATGCACTGTGGGTTCCTTTTATGTGAAGAGGAATTTAAGTATAATCATAAATCGTTAGAGCTGGCAGGCCCGATGAGATGATTTATTGCAGCCCCTCATAGTACCCGAGACAACTCACATTTCACATAGGACTGACCTTTTAGGAGGGAGGTGATCAGTACAGAGTGCCCTGTCTATTCAGATCTGTAAGTGCATTATTAGCTATATCCTGCTGCAAAAAACCCAATTAAACAAAATACAGACATGCTAATAAGCTAAGTTAGGTGTTAAGGTATCACTGCATGAGAATTTTTCAAGATCTTACCTATGTTCTAAAATAATTTCCGTACTTCACCAAATACAAACTAAAAATATTTGCACGGAGTATATTTAAAATAATTCTGATGATAACTGCATCGCAAAAAAAAAAAAAAGATCAGATATATACCTTAAAAAATATACACCAACTGCAGCTTCAGAATGTGAATGCCTAAATGCTATTTCTTAGAGAAGAGAATTGTGGGTGAGATTTATTTTGTATTTATTCCTGTGAACTTTATTACTTTATTTTCTAAATTTTCTAAAATAAACACATGTAACTTGTTTATTATAGAAGAAGGTAAAATTTATATAAGTATATACGTTTCCTAGAAGCAAGGAATTTTGCTTTTTCTTGATTTGTTTACCAGAAAATTTAAGAAATCTTTGTTTTACTTTGTCTACAGAGTTTGGTTATATATTTGTTATTGGTTAAAGAAAATACTTATACAGAAAATAAACAGAGATGGGTAGTATTTATTCTGGACATTAACTAAAGGAAAATAACTTTCCTTAAGCAATACACAAGAAAGTGTTGTCTTCCTAGCTTCAGGGAAAGCCTGTGAGCTATAATTGAGTATTGAATTAATGCTACTAGTTTAGAATCAATGGTCAATACGATCAATACCTGAGCTGAAATGAAATGTGAGTATGGGCATCAGCAAAACTCCTGAAAAGCAGCAGCACTCAAGCTGTTAGAGGTCACAGCTTACTGTACCAAGCAAGGTGACAATAGTTTTAATGTTGACCAAATTGTGGGTGGCACTTATTTTGTATCTATTTCTTTGAATTTTATTATTTTATTTTCTAAATGAACACATGTATAACTTGTTAAATATATAAGAAGGTAAAAGTTATATATAAGTATTTACATTTCTCTAGAAGCAAGGAATTTTGCTCATTTTCTTGATTAATTAATAAAAGGTCCAGCTGAAAATTTCATTTGAACACAAACACACACATGTGACATGCACACACATAAACAGAGACATGATATTAAAAGACAACAGTTTTGCTACTGTGGAACCACACTGATGAACAGGGTATTGTTACTTGTTTATTGCATTACTTGTGACCTCTCTTAAGCCACATGAATCCTCTCTCTCTCTCCATAAGCCATGTGGATCATATATATTTTTATACCACTGTATGTTTTTAAATGAATTTTTGTGGGACTTTGGTGGGATAGCAACATGTTCCTCACAATAACTAGAGACACTCTGAGCTGTCGCAGAAGCACAGCTAACCAATACTGAACTATTGGCTCAAAGTGCATAGTATACCCTGATGATTGCTTATTTGATGCAACTAAGGTACAGAGCAGCCCCCTAACAGCCCTGGCCTCCCATGTGCTCTGAGATCTAGCTCAGTCACAGCAAGTGGACTTGCATAAGTCAACGTATTCTTGAGCTCTTCTGTGGCAAGGAGTAAGTCTGCTTTCATTCATTCATTTATTCATTTATTCAAGAAACACTTATTGAGCAATTACTATGTGCCAGGTATCAGTTGAACAACTAATGAAGTTTGACTCTCATGGAACTTACAGTCTTGAGGGAAGACAGACAATAACAAAAAAATATGTAGTATGGCAAGTAACTAAGAAGAAAAATTAAAGCAGGGAAAGGGAGTAAGATATGGAGGTTTATTTATGCAGCACGGTCAAGAAGAAAGTACATTGTTGGTGCTCAATAAATGCTTTTTGTGTAAGTGAATGGGTGCCACTGTACTCAATCCTACATTTGTTCAATTGGTCCTTCCAGAAATAATGGCCTGTAGTGCTCAGCTGTTACAGCCTCCCCAAGGCGTTTCCTTTTTAACTTACTGAGCTGTTAACAATCCCTACACTATTTTTGTGTTAGGAGCAAATTAATTATTGAAATATAAATATTAATGGCTTAGAAAAATATCTACCACAATACTTGGCATATAGTAGGTACACTGCAAGGCTTGTTGACTTTAAACACTGAAAGCTGGAAATAGGACTGAATTTGGATTTCCCCTCTAGAATTCTATACAATATCTCAATCCTCAATGTTCAGCTTTTTCTCTTTGAGAAATCTTCCAAATAGTAATAATTACAAACAACCTTACTGAGTGTTTACTGTGATAAATAAATGACTTGCTATGTTAATGCTTTAGATTATCATTTTATGAATCCTCACACCAATGCTATGAGAGATGTATTCATTGATCCTTTTGTCTATGGATACAGAAACATGCCTAGAGAGCTTAGGAGACATAGCTTGTAGGACGTATGACAGGCATGGAGACAAGGCTATCTGAGCCAGCATTCTTTATCACTCTCACATGCATTGTCCAAATAAACCTTATACTATCCACTGAATTCGAAATAGCTTTCATGCAGAAGGCTGGTTGATCTGTTTAAAGATACAAAAATCGCTGATAGTACCCAAATAATAGTGCTTGAATGGGTGTGTATGTGGAGGAAAAAATCCTTTCTTTTAATTAGAATCTGTGTATCCCTCACAATAAAATGCAGGCATTAGACTTTGATCTCAAAGGAAACTTACAGCTCAGATATTTTTAAAATCTCTTCTGTTCACTGATGGGATGAAGCTAAAGTTGAGCAAGAGAGCAATCTGTGTTAGTAGATTATCCTTATTGTCTTTCTATTGTCCCAGAAAATAATTCATGGATAAGCTACCTGATTGAACAGTCCAATGCTACTCTCAGTGCTTATTTAAGAATGGCCCATAGCACCTAATAACCTAATGAATGTAGGGTATCTGTCTAGAAGATCTGTCTTCCTTCTCTCGTTTTTGGCTTGGGTATTACATTTGAGTTGGCTCTGATTTCCCTGTGAATTTTCCAGAGCTACCAGAAGGCTCTTGAAACCCTTAACCTCATAGTGATGTTCTCCAAAAGGCTCAGCCTTGAAAAAGAGAACTGAAAATTATGCTCCTCTGTGCAGGCTGGCATTTTTCCAAGGTTAATCAAAGCCTGAATTCAATATTCCATTTCTGCAGCACCCAACCTTTTCCTTCTTTCCTTCCTTCCTTCTTTCCTCCTACCTGCCCTCCCTTCTTCCCTCTCTCTCCCCCACACCACCCCTCCTCCCTCTCTCTCTGTCTCTGCTTCTTTCCTTCTTTATAAGCAAGTTGCCTCATTTGTTTTTCAAAGAAAAAAAAAAAAGACAAATAAATAAGCCCACACAGGGAATTGGCCTGTCTCCAAAAGGTATCTGGAGATATCAAGAAGAGGACCTAGGATGGCTAATGAAATTTTTTCCCAATGATGCTTGGCAAAAGCAAACAAGTCTCCTCTAACTTGTCGTGTTATATTTTGTAATGACAGGAGACACTATGTCTATAATGAAGAGCCACCAGGTTCCAACCTGGCCGTTTGTAAGACATTATTAACAACATGCTCAAATTTATAAGGCACTGGAGAAACATTTTCTAATGTTTATAAATAAATTGCCAAAGATTACCAAAGTCTAGTTATATTTAAAAAAATCCAAAATAATTCTCCAAAAGTGGTTATATATTTTAAACCTATTAAACCCATTAATACTACTTCAATACAAATGATGCAAAACAAAATAACTGTGCTCCCCACAAAAACAATTACAGTATTTATTAAATAAAATTAATCACAGTTCACCAAAGGCCATAAGGTATTACAACGGGACAAAAATTTTAGATTTTACAATGGATGTTTTCAATCCTGTCAAGGTATCTCTGTGATTGTACACAGCTCCTCATATAAACACAGCATCGAAGTCTCAATGTGAGACTCTCTTTGGACATGAGGTCCGCCCTCAGCTCCTGTTATAGGCCCATCAAGTTTGCTCTCTGAACAAAAGACAAGCCTTGAGGAGTGAAATTTAGATTTACAGTAACAAACACTTATCAATGATCTGAGAACTGCTTGTCAGTAAAATATTTGTCAGTGCAGGAAAATGGAAACTAAAATTGTCTTGAAATGATCTGGATAACTCAAGACTGATTCTTTTTGATTCCCAAACTTTTAGATTTTGTTAGATTCTGCTTGATTAACCAGTCTTTGATTAAGCAGAGACTATCACTAAAAGGGCCAGTGATTGTCTACTGCGGCCATTATTCCCTTTGCTCATTAGACCAATGAAAGGACCCACACTTCCCTCACCACTCCAGACTGCCAGGAGGTTTCTTTCAGCTCATATGTTTGATTTTTATGGCCTTTTACTCTCTCTCCTTTTATTGTTAATGATTATATTTCTCATATTTGTTACTGAGCCTGCAAATAACAGACTCTCCTCTGACCTGTACGTTTATTTCCCCCCTGGGAGCTTCAAGATTAAAGGATCAACTTTGTTGGCTGTATTTAAAAATAAAAACAAAACACAGCCTTGGGGGAATGTTATTATTAATTCAAGATGCAGGGTATCAACTTTAGTACCTGAATTTCTGTGAATTTATTTGTGTTCTTTTGCCTATTCAGAGAGACTCTCTGAGCCTCAGATTCATCATTCAGAAAAATGTGCACAGAATTTTGGTGAATATTAATACAGTCATATGGTATAATAGAAGTCATATCCTTATAGTAATATACTAATAATATTATTATAGTAATATTATTTTCTTACTATTAGCTGTGTTTCTAGATGAGGTTTCTAGAGAGTTGAATTCTGGAGAGGTGATAAGAAATTTTGAAATTCTGAGAGCATAGGATCTAAGTTGAAAATATCCAAAATAAACACATGGCTTCAAAGAAGTGGACATTTACATGTGCCAGAGTCAGCCAGAGTAAACATGTACACCTTTTTAGGGTTCTCTGGAGTCTCCAAACTATCAGTGTAGCAGGGCTTCACCAAACTTCAGGTACTGCTTAATAGCCTCTCGTTCAGATGTGCCTGGGAGAGGTATTTTCTCATCTAATCCTCCCTAGAATAAGCCGGATGACCTAAACTGTATCCATGGATTAAAAAGAGGAATAGAATTAACGTGGAGACAGGCCTCCAATTTGTCAGAAGAAGACCAATTTCCTGGAGCCAACTGCTCTTCTGAGACATTAGGTGCCCTTATCTTTTATAGAAAATATTGTTTATATATAAATGTAGGACTATATGTAAATATAAGTGATATAGAAAACATAAATAATAAACATATGAAATAAAATATATGAATTATAAATTTATATTATATATGCGAAGAATTTATCATGGAGCCTGAAACATGTAAAAGCATTCAAGAAATATTATCTAGTTCCAATACTGCAAAATGAAATATTTGCAAGTATCAACTAATTACATCTCTGTATTTCCTCCATTTTTACACATGTATCTTTTTAATTCATTCATTATAAAAATACATATTTTTGTTTTTCTTAAAAATGATTATTACTCAGAAAGTCTCATTTACATACATTTGAGGCATTATTGCTGTTCACATATTTAACTCATAATTGGAGACCTGGAAGTCCATCTACAGGTTTGCTTTAGTATAGTTTTTTTGCGATTCCTACATCTTTAAGCATTTATAAGTCGCTTATTCTGCTTTAAGGCAGGAAATTGAAATTTTTTCCTAATAGCCTTCACCAGAAACAACTCTCTATGCAGAATAAGCTGTGTCCAATGTTTATTAATGATCAGGCGTGTCACGGTTCCTAGGTTGTGAAAAAGACTTCATGTAAGTACAAATGCTCCCTTACTTGCCCATGTGCCACAGTGCCTACATTACCTACCCAGGCACTGCAGCAGTACCTGAAGACCCGGGAGAGTCTGGAATTTTTGTGCATGCTCGGTAGAGAGTTCTATGTCACCAGCGCCCAATGAAAACCTTGGATGAGGAGTCTGTAATGAGCCTTCCTGGTGGACAGCATTTCATGTGTGTCATCACAACTCACTGCTGGGAGGTCCAATGGGAGAGGACCCTTTGAAGCTTGTGCCCAGGAGTCATTAGGAGTTCTTTTACAAAAAGAGTTGCTTATAAATTTTGGTGGTGACATGGTGCGACCAAGAGAAGGCTGTGCAATCGAACACAGGGGAATGAATTGCTTGTTCTCTGATGGGGATAAAGGCTAGAAATCATTACACATATAAATGTCCCTTCAAAAAAATTGCTTAAAACATCACTTCTACTTGGTATCAAGAACTTCTGTTCTAGGGGTAAGTTATACCAGCTGAAAAACAAAAATTACAACACTGGATACAGCTGACCTGAAAAAAAGAAGAGTCTAGCAATAAAAATTGGTAATTAGCAAAGACGTAAATAGACAGAGGCTGACCGTGATGTAGTCTTGTGGCCACTTGGTCTATCTCAGGATGTCATCATATGCCACGTGAACTAACTCAGTAGCCTTCTATTAGTCTTCCTTTCCCAGACTCTGCTTCCTGCAACTTTTCTTCAAAGTTACTACCTGAGAGTATCTCTTCCTAGTCAAAATCAGTAAGTGACTTTCCCCTGTCAGATACCTTCATGCTATTTAAACCACTCCAGTGGTTAACCCAACTGACCTTTTTTCCAGGCTTACTGTCCCAGACCTCCTCCATCATCCTATGTTCTAGCCAAATGAAACTCTCACTATCATTCATATATGTCCTGTGCCTTCCTATCTTTGCATAAGCTATGTCTGGATGTCTAAATGCAAATATTCCCTCAAGGTCTGAGTTTGCTTAACTATTTACTTGATGACATATTCTTCAAAGTGCATCTCATATACTACCCCTTCTGAGGAGCTATTTCCCCATATGTTGTTACTGATGACAACGACTGGGAATGTTTGCTTTGCACTAAGCACTCTGAGAAAGAGACTTATAACAAACAAGAAAAGTATAACATAGTATTAAAGTGTTTAAATCCTGGCTCTACAGCTTATTTGCTGATGAATATGGGAATTCATTTACCTTCTGTGTGTTTAGTGTCCTCATATGTAAAATGCGGATAGTTATAAGATCTAATAGAGTTACCATGGGGATCATGAAAAATAATATATATGCAGCTCTTAGAACAAGTCCAGGCACATTGTAATTATAGTATAAATATATAATGCTGTTACTATTATAACTCATGATATGCTACAAGGTAGATGTCGCCATTATTCCCATTTAAGAGTTGAAGAAACTGAGGCTTAGAAAGGTTGAAACATGTCCAAAGTTACAGGGCTAATATGTGACAGATTCAGAACACACACATCAATCTGTCAATTCTAAATCTGTGATCTTACTTTCTGAAATATTGATAGACTAGTTGTCTTTATTTTCAATCTAGTGATTTTCCCAACTGAAGTCTGAACAATAACAGCAACAACAATATTTACTAACATTTATTGAATATTTACTAGACACCAGACACAGTACTCAACACTATTCTTGCATTATCTCATTAATTCTCACAGCTGACTTAGCAACCGGAGACCATCTTTATCATCATTTTGTAAGTGCTTTAGAGAAACTTATTCAGCCATACAGTTTATAAGTGACAGAGCTAGGACTCAAACCCAGACTCTTACCTGAAACAATTTTCTTCTGCCTCACTTTTAGCTGAAATTATTCCCTTCTCCTTTGTTCTTCCAATTTTCTTAGCTGAAGCTATTTCTTTGTCACTTGGTACTTTGTTAGTTGTGCTTCTGTCAGACAGCATTGCCAACCTGTCAATCACCTGAAAAGCTGGATCCTGCCCCATTCACACTGCCTAATAAGTGTCTTCCAAGTAGTAGATGCCTAATAAATCTTAGAGTGAACTGACCTTCACGTCAGAAGTTGGATCATGAAGGATCAAATGTTGCATAAAAAATATTTTGCATGTATGCTGACGTTACGTTATAATGACAAAGGGCTTGAGTCCAGTTCTACTCAGAATGATTAATAAATGAGAAACAACTTTCACATTAGTTAAGAGGTTCAGCCTTGCCACTGGATAAAGCTGGAATCAAGTCGCAGGCTTACCAACTTTTTTTTTAAACTTACCTATTCCAAACCTCAGTTTCTTCACCTATAAAAAAAGATAAGAATAATACCTCCCTCTTAGAATATTTGATGGGATGAAATAAAAATATTCATAAAAGCTACTTGGCATTGTGACTCCTACATGGTAAGCACTCAGTAAAGTCTACTTGATAAACAAAAACTTACCATTTTTTAAAAAACCAAATGAATAAAGAATAGCTCCTTGATCATTCAAGCAATTGCTCTTACCCAGATCTAAAATTTTCCTCAGGAGGGATGACAAATATTGTGAAATAAACTTGTGTGAAGATGAAGGGACCAAAAATAAATAACCTTCTAAAAAAAGGTGCCCTGAAAGAGCCAGGCATGTGAGAAATGGCAGGAAGGGGGACCATTTTATGGTAAACAGCTTCATTCTTAACCCAAGAGACAGAATCCCCAGCAGGTGTCTTTGCGCTGTTACCATGTGTGATAAAGGCCCCACGGTGATGGTTTTCCTTTGTTCTCCAGTCTCACTGACAGAATAAATTTCGCATGTAGTACTCTTTTATTTGGAAACTCTGATCTCCAATTTATTAAGAGTTGCAAGATTGAGACTGGCTATAAAGTATTAGAACGGACAAGATAAAAAGAGTAAGCACTCAAGGTAAAAAGATTTCCCTAAGAAGATGCCATTCATGTTGCCAGTAAATACAAATACATATATATTCCTCCTTTAATCAATAAAGAAAGCTATATTCCTGACTGTTATGGACTGAACCGTTTTCCCCAAAATTCATATGTTGAAGCCTTAACTTTCAGAATGACTGTACTTGGAATTAGGGCTTTCTGGGAGTAATAAAGGTTAAATGAGGTCATAAGAACGAAGCCTTAATTCAATCGGACCGGTGTCCTCTAATGGAGATGAAGAGACACCAGAGATCTGTCTCCACGTGCACAGAGAAGAGATCATATTAGGACAAAATGAGAAGAAGGTGGCCTTTTACTGATCAGGAAGAAAGGCTTCACCAGAAACTAACTCTGCTGGCAGTTTAATCTTGGATTTTCAGCCTCCAGGACTGTGAGAAAGTGAATTTTCCGTTGTTTAAGCCTCTCAGTCTGTGGTCTACCTCTCTGACAGCTGGAGTAGACTAATATGTTGACTAATATTTATATTAAATTATTTCCTGTCCTCCTATAACAAAATGGTGATAGTTATCCAAAGAAGAACAGGATGGCTTATTGGAACAAAAAACGTTCGTGTTTCTTTTGAGAGATGTAGTTCAGATGTTTTGGCTGTCATACTTAGGATAAAAAGAAAAAAAAAAATATTAACAACCCACAAATAACGCTTGTTTTGTAAAGTTCCTCTTTATTGGAGAATTTCTCCTCTGAGTACCTCCCTCCAGACATCAAAGCACAGGCAAAAGGCCACAGGCAAAGACAGGCCACACAGCGGAAATCAGTGTAAACTTAGCAATGGTTCAGGCTCTTTGTTACAGGGATTGAACCCTTTTTCCTTCTGAAATTCAAATTCTTTCTCATCAAAAAGGATTTACAATTCCATTTTTTAAGGCCAGCCACAGTTGTCAATTTTTGATCAAGGAGGGCAGAATAAAACTGTGGCCTGCACTGAGCTATAAGGTTCCACTGGCCTTTAAGGACGATAGGCTTAAAGTGGTACTGTAGTTTAAACTGATTGGAAGTATTTGTTTATTTATTTTTCCTTCCAAAAGGTATTTTTTTGAGGCTTGGTACTGGGCAAGGTCTTGGGGACAGAGTTAAGTTTCTCCTGCCAGCTTATAAACTGGTATGTAAATACAGACAACCATCTGAAATGAACCAAATCAATAAATGAGATATTTTCTGATGATGGTAAGTATTGAAGAGATCATAAAAGATAGTAATGGATGACTTTAAATAGTCATTTAGAATGAATCTGAATTTCAGGCCACGCTAAGATCTGGGAGGAGAATTCAGAGAATTGGTGCAAAGGCTTACGCAGGAATTAGTTTGGTGTGTCTGAAAATCAGAATGAAGGATGATGTGGCTGGGGTAAAAAGGGGTGTTAGACCTAGAGGGTCATGCAGAACATGACCAGGAAAGCTGAGGATATATTCTTAGTGCTCTGAGAAACCTTTGCAGAGGTTTAAGTTAAATGTATCTAATTAGAACAGTGGCCCACAGGCCAAACCCAGCATATTTTTGTAAATAAAGTTTAATTGGGGCACAGCCATGCCTAGTGGTTTGAGTATCATCTATGTCTGCTTTTGTGCTAGAAGGGCAGTACTGAGTGGTTGCGACAAAGACTATATATGGCTCACAACAACTTTTTTTTTGACCTCTCAAATATTTACTATCTGTCCCTTTACAGAAAAAGCGTGGTGGAGTGAAAGAAAGCAGGAGGAGCAGTCAGGAGGCTGTGCAGTCATCCAATGGAGAGGCGACGGTAGCTTGACTTACACTGGCTGGTAGCAGAGGTGGGAGGTAGACAGCTCTCAGCATGCTGTGTAAAAGCTGACAAAATTTGCTGAAGATTTAAAACTGGTGGGGATGGAGGAGAGCATAGAAAGGAATCAAAATAGTCCTCGTGCTTTGGCTTGAACAATGGAGTCGATGACAAGGACATGTGCTGAGGGAGGGAGTTCTGGGAAGGAGTAGCTTCATGGGAAGAGTGAGACTGAAGAGCTGTTGGGGGACATTCAGTTTGAAATGCCTTTTAACAAAGCCTATCTGTTCTTTTATTATTTTTTTTTCCAGTGCAGTGATTTTCAAAAGAACCCAATAACTTCTTCTCCCTCCTTATTTCATAACACAAACAAAAGTCACGTGGCCAAGAGAGCGATAACTGACATTTCCTTGGATGCTAAACCATAAATACTCTGGAAGCAAAAGCCATTATATCTCCATGCCTAACCCAGTGCCTGCACACACTAGAAGTTCAATAAATACAGGTTTTGAAGAAATAGTCAGCAACCATTTTCTGAGAACTTTCTATGACAACAGAAACTCAGAGAGGCACTTCACATAAATCATCTTATTTAATCCTTATAAAAATCCAACATGCTAGTTGCTACTATGCCAACTCTACAGATTTGGAAACTGAGGCTTAGAGCAAAGGTTCAAAAGCACAACTGCCTGTCCTACTGAGCTGAGTCAGGAGATGTAAATGGGTGAGGGGGACCGTAGGGTGAATAACCTTCCTTAAGTGAGCAATTGCTTCTTGGCTGCCAATGAGCCTTACTTTGTGAAAAGTAAGGGTCTCATTTTTCAAGACAAGCTGTAAATCCAATTTATTTTATAAATGTGAAATCTCTGAATTAAAAAAAAAAAGATTGTCTTAGAGTAAGCATTAGAGAATCCAATTGCAGCAAGTACCTCTCACACTCCCCTTTATGTACTAATCACTTTCTTAGTGAGAAGAAACTCTAACCCAATTCTTAGTAAATATTATTGGTTAATCTGGTATAACACATTGACCCTGGGTGCTCGGCCAAATGTATTTTTTGATGAAGATGTTTCTTATAATAGCTAAGGGCTGCACTAGTCACTTGCTTTTGCAACTAGAACACTGTAGCCATTCTCTGATGTTTGCACATCTGCTTGATGACTAGAGCAAAACCCCAGATCATGTTGTCTGTGTCACTAATGAAATCATGTAGTCCTCCCGAATGCAATGATGCAACTACATTGACCTTACTGTGCCAACAAGTCAAGCGATTTTAGAACTAAAGATATCGAATGCTTCCTTTTTTTTCCCTTTTTTTTCCAGATTCATTTCTAGTTACTAAGTCTGGTTTTTGGAGACTAGATGTCATAGTAATGGTTCCAAGTTAAGTTGATTTCATAAAAATAGGAGATTAGAAAATGCTATCACTGGCTTATCTTTTTAATTTTAAGCACAACAACTTCTAAATGGTGTAACAAGGAAGGAAATAGGATGTTTAAAGAATCTAACAAATTCGATTTGGTGAACAATTGCTCCATGCCTATTATATGCCAGAATCTGTGCTACCTCCCAGGATACAAAATGAACAAGCCACTGCCCCTAGCCGTGAGCTCTCCTCATTTCAGTGGGGGAAACAGACCCATAAATAATAATAGAATGAGACATAGGTTATAATAGGATTACCAAATGCCCTGGGACTTTAGATAAAAAGATGATTAATAATGAATTCATGGAGGCAGAGCTGGGAGAAGTGCGGATCAAGGAAAGCTATACAGGAAAGGTTATAACTCAGCTCTAAGTTTAAGGATGGCTGGAGTTTCAGAAATCAGTTGTAAGAGGAGGTACATTCTCAGTAAGACAAGCTAATATTTCTCTAAAGTCTACCATGAGTATGGTACTGTACTGAGTACCTATGCCTCATTCTTCGCAACAACCCAATAAATTCACCTTGTTTTAAATCCCCATGTTTCAGATTAAAAAAACTGAGGACTAGAAAGGTTAAGTAGGTAAGCCAGGGATTCAGAGGTAGTCACTGGAAAAATTTGTATTCCATTCTAGGTCTGTATGACTTGAAAGCCTGGGCTGATAACAACAGGTAGGGTAAGCAGTATGTAGACACAAAATATTTTTGTTTGAGGACTAGAGATAAGTCCATTATGAGTAGACTAGAGCTTGCATTGATGTGCGTTGGGTGGGGGATAGCAGTCAGGCGCAGTTATGCACATTTCAAT
This sequence comes from Eidolon dupreanum, assembly GCA_028627145.1. NCBI lineage: Eukaryota > Metazoa > Chordata > Mammalia > Chiroptera > Pteropodidae > Eidolon > Eidolon dupreanum. The sequence continues at coordinate 19,239,107 of CM053515.1, read as the reverse complement.
GTAAGAAACATAAAACTTGTAAACTGGGTCCAGATTTTAGGACTATAGAATTGGAGCTTTACTCTACAGGCAGCAAGGACTTTTTGAATGCTTGTAAGAAACAGAGTAACATGATCAAAAATAAGCTGATTAGATAAATCCAGGAGCTGTGAAACAGTTTTAGAGAAACCAAATGCTAGAAAACTTATTAAAAGGTTATGGAAATAATCCAGACGAAAACTGAAGATGGTCCAAAGTTGGGTACTGGCAGTGAGGACAAAGAAGAAGATAAGGCTGCATGAAGATAATCCATTTTTTGGAGGAAGAATCAACATGATTTCTGAATGGATTAATCAGAGGGATGAAGGAGAGTGTCATGAGTGACAATAGTGATTTGCACTTGAATAATGGTAGGTGCTGATGTGGAATTTGGGACTTAAGAGGAAGGTCTGTGGATATTCAAATTGATACTTCCAAGAAACAATTTGTAATATAGAAATACATCTTGAAAAGATAGATTTAGGAGTCACAAGAAAGGCGGGATCATGTGCACCCAGGCAAAGCGTGGGAATGAGAATAAAGACAAAAACAACACCAACGATAGTTATACTTGTACGTGGATGTTAACAATAAGGTTAAACCTGATAGTAAACACTATTTTTCCCAGTGCCTCTAAATTTGTTGTTGTTAATTGTTTGAAATTAATCAAGGTAGAGTAAATTTCTTTCTTTCTTTCTTTCTTTCTTTCTTTCTTTCTTTCTTTCTTTCTTTCTTTCTTTCTTTCTTTCTTTTTCTTTTTCAACTAATCCATGAACAAGTATTTAATGGCTAGAGGATTTTAGCATTCACTGATATTAAAGTATTAGTAAATTGAATATATTCTAATTGGGGACCCACAGTGAGAATGGAGATTATTTAATTAATCCACATGCATATATATATATATACATATATATACATATATATACATATGTATATATATACATATGTATATATATGTATATATATATATATGTATATATATATCCTATATTGCTTTAACAAAAAGGAACAGGTTACTTACAAACATCCATATAAAAATATCACAAACAGATGAGTATATCAATTGAAGGGGAAGGGCCCATTAGGAATATTTAAATATTTTTTTAGAAAGGAGTAGTCACTGTAATTACTAATATTGCAACTATAATGAATTAAATGAAACTAAAATACTTTGAAACAATTACTTTTTAAAGCACTTTATACTTTTATGTAGTGACTGAAATGTCAGAGATAAGAATTCTATCAAAGACAATATGTATTTGTGTTGTCTTTACAGGAAAAATAACTCGTCAGTAAAGGTCAATAAAAATGACAGGGAAGCTCTTGCCTTCATCCCTTACGCTGGTATGTGTAGAGATTAGAACATTCTAACCACTTAACCTTTGAATTGATGCATACTTTACCTTCTGAGCTATTCAGTAAGGCTTTGTGCCTGAAAAGTTCTCATGGTTATAAAACATTAAACAAAAACACTTGTCTAGCATGATGTGTTGTATTTATATTTCTTTTTGTTTGAGGAATTGAAAAAGCTTTATAAATGAGATCTAATAAATCTCTTTAAGACAGTTGCTTGTGGGAACGCTTCTGTACTCAATGGACACTGGGGACAGGTAAACAGAGATCAGAGAATGAGAGGAGAAAAGGAGGGTAGAAAAGCACCCACTGTCATCTAGTCACCAAACAAGTGCACGCATTCATCTGCTGATAGGCTTTGTCAATATAAACAGCCAGCATTTTACCCTTCCCATGTGGTAGCTGCTGTTTCAAGACTTTGCCATCTGTTAACACAGGTGAGCAACAGTGAACAAAACAGAAGTACAGATAAAAAAAAAAAAAAGGAAGACAAGGAAAAGGATCAATTAGGGAGCGCTTCTAGTATTCAGGAAACTGCTGGATGCTGTCACATTTCTAATAGACACTCAATAAATACTTAGTGTCTTCTTGATTTTATGCTAATTTAATTCACATAAGGAAGAGACTAGTGGAATTTGACATATATGTTATAATTTATGCTATTTGATTAAGGAAACTGGTTTTTGTAGAGAAAAAGAGGAGTCCCTGTGAGTTAAAACTGCTGATCATGAAGGAAGCTGATTGTGTATCAGTGTTTGGAGGCATGAAACAAAGGGCAGGCAAAGGGCTAGGTCAAGGTTGGCTGATATGCTCTGAGAGTGATTACATCCAGTAGGACTCAGTCCATTCACAGAAAATGTTACTACCAAAAATGAAGAACCCACAGGACGAGGGCCAGAAGTAGCCACTGGGAAAATGAATACAAATTATCCACAGATCTTTTCCCTAGTGGAGCGGAGTACTGAGGGTAGATGAGAACTCTTCACGAATGATGTCCTTGCCTTAGTTCTTGACTTCAGTAGCAGAGCAGAAGCTATAATACGTGGTATTAGGGAGACATCTTAGTCTTTCTACCCACAGGATTAAACCTGGTCTTTAAATTTTTATAAAAATCTAGAGAAGATCTTCAGAAGTTATAGTCTTCATGAGACAAGAGAGCTTGTCACGTCAATCAAGTCAGGCATAGTATCCCAGTGGCTCTGAAGTCGGATGGGCCTAGGTGTGAATCCGGCCTCTGCCATTTAACCTCAGCTTAGTCTTGTAATCACTGGACCCTGGTCTCCTTTCCCATGAAATGAGTGATAGTATGAGCCATTAATTTTTTTAAATTCATGCATAAACTTATTTAACTTATTAAGTTAAAGTTATTTAACTTTTAAAAGACATATTTATCTACCAAAAAGTTTTCATCATAAACTTTATTCTAGGTAAAATAGTCAGAGGCAGTAAGGAACACTTTCATGAAGAGATGAAAAATAATAAGGGTTCCTGAAGTTTGATTCCTCCAATTAATATGCCACTAGACCATTAATGAGAACACAAAAGTACTGGGGTGATCAAAACATTGCCCTCTATTTCCCAATTTTACAACTACATCTAAACAGTTACAGAAAAGTATATGGCAATGTCTGAAGAGCAGAAAGTGGAGCACTGAGGAATAGGCTAGCAGAAGATACATTATAGGGGTGTGCAGGGTTAATTTGTAGGCTGTATAAACTTGCATAAGGAGTTTGTATTTATTAGATGACTTTGAAGTTATGATCTGATTTATGTTTAAAAGGATTGCCCTGTTTTCTGTGAGAAGAATTTACTGTAAAGGAGGCAGAAGCAGGCAGTCCCACTAGGGGTTGTTGAGGTAGTTCAGGAAGGGGAAGATGGTGGCTGTAACTAGGAAGGTAGAAAGAGACCAATTTAGGGAATCTTTTGAGATAAAACAAGATTGTTAATAGATTGGATTGGGGTATCAGGGAAAGAAAGAAATCAAGGGCAGCTCCTCACACTGGCTTAAAATATCTATAGTATTAATGCCATTTACTAAGATGGAGACTAAGGAAGGACGAGTTTGTGCTCCCTGTGACTTGCATATGAGTTCTACTTCGTCCCCATTAAGTTTGAAAGACCAGTAAACCCATTAGTGGAGACGTTAAATAGGTGACTGAGTATGAGTCTGGACTTCTCGGAAATCAGGATTGGAAATGACAGTTATCATCCTATAGATAAAAATGCATGAGATCACCTGAGAGTATAGCAGGGAGCTTGAGGAGGTCTAGAACTGAGTCCTGGTGAACTCGAACACTTAGAAGTGGAAAGTAGAACAGGAACCAGGCACAAGAAAGGATAAGATGGAGCCAGTGAAATCGAATCATCACTGAGTGTGTATAAGAGAAACTATGATGAGAAGAATAAGAAGGTACTGGTCAACAATCTTATCTGAGAAGCTGAGCAAAGAAAAGTACTCGATGATTAGAATTTGGCATCACAGAGGTCCCTGGGCATTTGACAAATGCCGTTTCATTGGACTGATGTGAATGGAAGGCCATCTATAGCAGATTAAGGAGAAAAGCCTGAGGTGAGTAGGTACAGACAGAACTGAGAAACAGCTTTTTCAACAGGTGTTGCTGCTTAAGGGCAGAATGTAAATGGAGGAGTGGTTAGAGGGGATAGTGAAGTCAAAAAGGAATTTTTTAAAAGATTCGAGATACAAGAGCTTATTTATATATGCTGATACCAGTAACTGAGTTAAGAGAAAGGAATGCTTCAGGAGTGAGTACAACAGCAGGAAGAAAGACCTCGAGAAGGTGAGAGGGGCTGGGGACTCAGGATCCATAAGCTCCTGTCTTGCCTCACAGGTATACTCTTCCTATCCAGAAGGGATATTCTTCCACTGTTAAAAGTATGAGGCCCTGCACAAGGCATACACGTTCTAATTATAACTGTGACCTCATATTTGTGGTAGGTAGGCTGGAAGGAAATATGAGTACCTGGAGAGGTAAATGAGGACACCAAGGGGAATCTTCCTTCCTCCAGCGTCGCTTCATCTCTGTTTTTATGACAAAGAGAATTTTTAAAAAGTAACAGATTCTCAAAAAAGCTCCTAAATAAAGGTGTTCTCACCAGTTATACAGTGAGAAAAGAGCTGACACAGATGCAGATGTTTCTGATACATGTGAACACCTGGGCTGCTACAGTTGACGAGTGGTGCTCCCGATGGTGAACGCTGCATACCAGCCCCAGTATTAACTCTTCCTGGAATTAATACATACCTGTGCCATCTTACTATCTGTCAGTACTGTTAAAAGAATTTCATAAGTATGGTTAAATTGGGGGGCACCTCTGAGGCTGTCTCCTGCTAAGCTAAAACAGTTGAAAGGGAGCCTTTTTCTCCTCAGCATCCTCTCCATGAATATTCCACACCGCTGTCTCCTGCAGGAGTCAGGTTACCTCAGGCTTCTGAATATCCTGGAGGCACTGCAGGGTATATAGTCTGGAATCACTGCTTCCTTTTCATTGCCTTTTATCTCTGGAGTCTGGTGCCTCGGCAATTGGGGGAATATTTTCATCTAGAGGCGAGTGAAATCGCAAATTGAAAGAGAGAAGGTAGCTTCTTTCATGTGGGAAATAAGGAGAGCTTAATCACATACTTAAGTTTTTAACAATGCTCCTGCGCTAAAGGAGCAGTTTAATGAATTGGGCACTTTGAGGTTTAATATGTTTTGGTGAATGGAAAAAATATGGGGAAGACACCAAAAAAAAGAAGAAAAACTTGGCAGAAACAGGGAAGGCCATTTAAAAGCCAACAACCATAAGCTGATTATATTTAATGTTTCCACCATTACATTTTACCTTAACTATGTCAACAAAGCAAACATAAGGAAAAGTAGAAAATTCATTAAATTTACAAATGAGCTACCACATTGAAGGGACCTATTATCAACCATATAGGCAATATGATGAAATAGAGACCCAGAGGCAGACAGCTCTGACCAGCTGTGTGGCCTAGGAAAGCAGGCAAACTCTCTTAGTGTCATCCCATGACATACAAGGATACTAATACCAACTTAACAGAGCAGTTATCAGGTTTAAATGCAATAACATGCAAAACACCCAGCATGGTACATGACATATGGGATTCACTCAAAAAATAGAGTGTTCCTTCTACTCTGGGAAAACAACTATAAATTCTTCAAGAGCCTTTCAATCTAGATGTGGAAACAAAATGAAAACATTTGAAACAAGGAGAACAATTATGCACTAAACAGTGCAGTAGTGATCACAAGTATGATAGGAATTCAGACAAGGGGAGATCTGAGTGCACTGGACTACTCTGCCAGTGAAAGATCTGTCTAAGTGTTGGGTCCTATATTCTGGTGTCAGGGTAAGTAACAGAGCAGGAAATGGAGGAAATGGAGGAAAGTGGATGTTGAAATGGAGTGGGAGTGGAAGGGGATGCTGGAGTAAAGACACAAATAAATGATAAAGACATTGAATAAAATTAAGCAAAAGTGATAAATCAAACTATTCAACTGACCTATAATTTATGGAGAGGAATTCGTACTCTTAAGAGATACATTTAAAAATAACTAGAATGACTAAAAAGGATCACAGTATGAGTATGCACTGAATAAATACTAATAGATGACAATAATGGTTTATCAGAATTCATTTCGTAAATTAAGAAAAGGATCCATGAATATAAACCAACAGGTCATACTTTCCAAAAAAGAAACAGCCCTATATTAATGTATATAATCACTAGTAGGAAGCTAGAACAGGAAGCTTGTTCTTTTCTATTATCGGCGGTGGTGTTTTTTGGGTTTGCTTGACCTGATCTTTGCATCTTTGCACACACTTATGTTAATAATTATTTGAATTCACATTAAACCCCAGATTTCTGAATCCCAGTTTTGTGCTTTTGCACTGTGTCACACTGTGTCACCCGTCTTCCCCCGCCAAAAAAAAGAAAGAAAGAAAGAAAGAAATCACTGCTGGACTATGTGAATTTGGTACCAAAACAAAGTCTGTGGGCAAAGAATACTTGTCAAGCCAAGGAATTCTCTGATTTTATGAGAAATTCTGCCGACTCAATATACAACAGCAAAAGGTGTCCTAAGAAATGGAGAGAACCCCTCCCCCACAAAATAATAATAATCCTGGATCTTTCATTTGATTTTCTTCTTTCAAGCAGAGGTATCTTTATACATTGATTAAAATATCACAGATATGACAAGCTGGCTTCCAACATGGCCTCTAAAAAGGAAAATCTAGAAAGTGACTTTCTGAATGTGCAAGAGCAAAGATTTTATTGGGTAGAGAATTCTCCTGCCTTGGGGGTCTACTTACCATGCATTCATAATGCTGAGTGGAAAGAGTCCTTGAAACTAATCTAGCATAACTCCTTAAATAAGCCAGAAAACCTCTCAATAATATCTCTGTCAATCATTCACCTTATTCTTGAACATTAGCACTTATGGATGTAGTATCTGGACTGAAGTCAAGAAAAAGTAAACTCAATACCTTTATGCATTGGACTTACTAATTAGCCCACCAGTATACCACGTTATATGTCCCTTAATGACCATCTGCTAAAATGAACAGTCTCTCTCTCTCATTCTCTCTCTCTCTCTCTCTCTCTCTCTCTCTCTCTCTCTCTCTCTCTCTCACACACACACACACACACACACACAGAGTGAAAGAGAAAAATGACAAAAAGCAGAGATTGCTTTATTACCTCAGGAAACATTTACTATGACACAGGACTGACAAAAATGTGATGGGTAGTCACAGAGTCGTAAGCATATTTATGACTGTAAAGCTCCTTCTTGTAAATAATCTAGCCCTTTTTAGTTAAAGAGAAATAAAGACTTGAAGAGATTTGGCAGGGTTTTATAAGTTTCTGGCATCAAACAAGAGAGAGAGACAGACAGAGAGACAGAGAGAGAGAGAGAGAGAGAGAGAGAGAGAGAGAGACGAAGAGAGACAGAGAGAGACAGAGAAGGTGAGACAGAGAGAGAGAATCATAGCTCTAAGAAGGAAAAACACCGAAGCGAAGGCACACAAGTCAGGATCAATACTCTCATTAAATACCCAGTGACCCTTTTCCCTCTGGATTTATATTTGTCCTCACTTTCTGGCTTACTTTTTCTATATTAAATACAGAAAAAAACAATAATTAAAGAGTCCCTTGACTATGACTGGAATCAATGTATCTAACATGTTTTCCAATACTTGCCGTACATATGGCCTCATTAGATTCACATGCTAGAAAAAGCTCGAAGGGAAAAAACTTTAGAAGGTCATTCATAATTTTTCTTCAGGATTTAACTCATTCCTTCACTTGTTTTCTAATACTTCCCAAGTGATAAAGTTTCAAGTATGCTAAAATTCAGAACACAGCAAACAATTCATGCTGCAAAGTGAATTGTTTGTGTGGTTTTGTTTTACTTTATATTTAAAATCCATATTATGCATTATTCTCTGAAAAAGGAGGAATGGCTTGATTTCCTGTCACTATAACATTCTTTCCAACTTTAAAGGAAAGTAGGTTACAATGCCCTTCCCCACTTGCAGGTGAATAAACTCAATCTTTTCGTATTTATTATTTTTCTTCATTCATGTTCCTTGTAAGAACATTTGATACCCAATTTGCAAACGTTTTTATGTTCTGATAAAGGCCTCCATGTCTTCTGACATACTTGCTGCTTATTGTACCTTTGGGATTGAGTCCTATTCATCTTTGTATGTTCCCCACTCTATTCCTCCATACACGTACCTAACTTAGAAAAACACATCTGAGGCATCAGAATTATTTTTTAATTTATTTTTTTCTTTGTGTTAAAACTTGGACCACAAATCTAAAGAACATGAGTTTGCATTTGGTTTGAAGACTATATTAAAGTTGTTTTAATTCAAAATGTTCAAATATATCCCTAGTTTCTAATTGAACAGCTTTACAAGATGATATCATGAAGACAAAAACATAACCTTTAGTTAGTGATTCACATAAGAAATAAGACATTTGAGTTATCTTAAGATCTATCAATTGAGATAGGTTTGGTCAGATAGTATTAAAATACACAGTATTACAATGTGTAAAATATAGTAACAGGAAATAGTCACGAAACATATTTCACATTGTTTTATTTCTTCAGTAAGAAACAAACACAATTTATCTTAAATAAGACCCTATATCTTGATGACAAAAGTTAAGGTATTTAATTTTTTGTGAGACTAAGTCCTTTGGTGGCTAAATGGGAAAGCCATACTATTACGATATTTGCTATGTTTTATTGTTTACTCTTTGTTTATAGACTTATCTCCCTCACTATTCCATAAACCTTTTGAGAGCGGCCCTGATCCTTATCCCATGCACCTATTATAAAGACAAGCACTTAGAAACCGTTCAGAAACCATTTGTTAGCTGATTGAACATTTCTCTAAGTTTTCTCAACTGAAGGGGTAAGAAAGGGGTGTAATAGTGCCTACCTCAAAAGTGTCACGCTTATAAAGTTTTCAGAACTTCACCTGACACACAGCAGATGCTAATTCAGTACTGCTCCACTGCACTGCTCTGGGAGATGTCACTCACACAGTCCTCCCTGGAGCTGAGCAACTCCAGACCCCACCCTCAAAGTATGAACTGTCGTCTTCATTATCATCATCACCACCATCATTATTACTAGGTGCTAGAATAGATTTTACTGCATCTAAACTACAGAGAGGGCAGCAAAAGTGTAAGCAGGTCCTTCATGGTGGGGATAACTGTGTGTACCTCCTAAAGAGAAAAAGGTCAGAATTTTGAATAATTTGTGTGGATTTTTGCTCTCTCATCTAATTATCATTTGAGTTCAACACTAAAAATGAATTTTGACTGAATCCTATAAAGTTAAGCTTGGAGTTCTGTCTTATTAACAATAATTCAAATAACTACTGTGAACTAAAGCCACTAGAGGCTAATGGAAATAACATGGTAAAAATTAAAAGTTTTAATTTGTATAGAAAATAGATATCTTGGCACACAGAATATCAATGACATCAATTATATCATTGGGTTTTAATCCATTTTGTGACAGAATCGTTTTCTCAAAACTTTAGGACGTCAAATAGGTATTTTGTATCAAGAGCCACACTCCTATCTTCCTATCCTTTTTCTTCTCTTTATAGTTAAACAGGAACGTTGTGGTTGTGTATGGAAACCGGTTTGTAACCTCTAACCCAGAGAAGGCAAAACTTCCATCTTCCAGAAGCCCTATAGAGTCACTCAAGATAGTTCAATATTTGGCTTTGTGGATGATTTAGAAATTCTGATGACAAAACCTTTCATTTAAAAATATTTACCACATTTTGCTAGTTAAATAAGTAAAGTGTGTTTTAGTAAATTTAGAAGACATAAAAAAACTCAATGAAGAAATTTCTCTTAAACTTTGCATCCAGAATTAATTCTTGTTAATATTTTAATTTATACTATTTTGGTCCTTTTTAAAAATATATATACATGTTTGTGTAATTTTTTCCCCTTTTAGAAAATTGGAATAAATTCCACCTTTTGATTTAGACTTCTTTTAAACTTAAAAGACATATCTTCCTATGTCACTGAAACTTCCTATGTCACATATCATACATATTTTCCTATGTCACTTAAACTTTTTCTACAACATATCTTTTAAAGGGCTTCAATGTATCCACAGTTGTGATAGGTCACAATTAAAAACAAAAACCAACACAACAGCTAACACTAATGTCGAATATGTTTTAAAAAAATGTCTTAGACATTTTTAAATCAATTTAGTCCAAAAAGTTGATTGATATTATATTTACTAATATAAACATTATTATATTGGCTCATCAAATGAAAGCTATAATTTAGGAAGAGAAAGAAATAATTGAATACTGATTCAAAGCCATCCTCCTCAAAATGTGCATAAATAGTGTAGGACATTAGCTAGAAGCAGTGATCACTTCTCAAAAACAAAGACTTCTGATGGGAACTGTGGTGCTATTTATGTATTCCATGTAAGTGTTACATGTGTTAATATTCTAGTTAAATTTAGTTCTTTTAAAAACATGAGTTCCTTTTGGACAGGGACCAGGGATAATAATCGGAGTCTATTTCAAGTTCTATTTCAAGGACCTTCAATAAGGCTTTTATGTTATTGATAATGATGATAATAATACACATGTGGGAACTATTTATTCATACCCCTCCAAAAGCCCTTGACTTATTTAATTGCTTCTACATATAGACAGATACCCATTGGTTGCATGTGAAAGGAAGGACTTGGTGAGGACAACCAAAAGACCAAAGTTGCCTTAGTGCCTGAGTTAGGACGTATAGGCCAGGTCAGACCATGCCGTATTTTTTTGGCCCTGATTCACATCACTCATGAATCATTTGGTTGTTTGGGGTAGCATCTTATAGAACAAAAAAAAATCTAAAAAAAAGAAATCTGGATTTGAGTACCATACTTTTCATTTTGTGGTTAAGTGATGCCAAACACAGATAGACACTCAGAATTTTACCCTGAGGATTATAAATAATGTAACATAATATAATATAATGTGATATAATGCAATATAACATAGTATATAATATCACCTCTATATGCTTGTGAAAACTTAAATATCAAAAGTTCTTTGTAACTTGTAAAATAAAATATTGGACACATACTCATTGTTGTGGAAAAATGCCTTAGCTTACAAATTATAAAGAGAAAAAATAATGTATGGGGTACAAGAAGAAACATTTGAAGCTGTAAATTATCATGTTAAAATATCACCGTGATTGCCTCAAAACCAGATCAACAGCATTAAATTTCATATAGATAGTGCATTTTATCAAATGGTTATCTGCTGGGTTGTTGCTTTACATTCATTTTCAGCTTCTATATTAAAGAAATCTGAATGTTTTACTAAAGATGATTAACTAGGAATTAACATGGTATAGTGGAACGAAAATGGCTAAATGGGAGTCAACGCCCAATTTTCTCAAGGGTCAAAGAGTTAATGCGAATCAACTCAGGGGGTAGGGGAGCTGGGGGTCAATGCAGCACACAATGTAGAGCACATGAGCCACCCTGAATAACGCCCATTACTCAACTCCAGATGTGTTTACCATGAGGAGATGTGGGCCTAGTAATGCCAGCTTTTCTTATTTTCTAAGAGGAGGCAGACACTCAGATGTTCTGTGAAATGTCAAATTATAGTTTTGGATAAAAGTATGTTTTTTAAAATATTGTGCCGGAAGCATATATTGTCATTTACAAACACTTTACATGTGTTTACAAACACTTCACTGAGCTGGGTCCAGCTCACAAAGCTCCAGTTTTTAATCACTGTGCTACAAAATCAGATCTTATTTCCCTCTCAGCTCTAAAGTCACTAATGGAATGGCTGAGGCTAAGAAATTAAACCTATCTGAGCTTCATTTTCCTCTTGCAAAGTTGGTTTCCTCTTTTGTTAGGATTGCAAAAATGGACATGGATGAAAACAATTTAATAGATACATGATAGGGGCTCAAAGAATTTAGCTTTTTTTCTTTTTCTGGAAACTGAGTTGTTCTGATTTCTTCTTTTTATACTTGCTTTATTCAGAGCATATCAGCTATCCCTGTTATTAAGAGGGTCAGGGCTATCCCATTTGTTATTGGAATAAATTGTTTTGCCTGAATTCTAAAGAAAATTTGAAACTATGGATATCCCTAATTATTCTAAAGACTAGAGATGAGTGAGCATCAAGATCCATTTTTTCAGATTGACCCAAGAGAGAACGCTTCTTTGCAAAATTACTGTCTCCTATACAAAATGCTTTTCCACTATTTTATCAGCTACCCTCAGTCATAAAGATCTTTCCTTAGTCAAACAATTTTTAAAGACATCAAGAATATGGTAAGCATGGCACCATTTGAGCTGAGAACAAATCAATTCTGCTTAGATTACAGTTGACAATACATCCAAGGAACGATGTTTCAAAGCAAGAGGATTATATAATGTAAGTTTAGACAGTTAATATTTTCAAACTATTCATATGTTAGTAAAAGCTCAGTAAGCAAATGGCCAGTGACTGACTGGAAATGTTAACCTTGTCTCTTTAGTACCTTCCAGGGGCCTTGGCTAAACCATTTAGGTTTGATATCAAAAACCATATGGAAAGTGAAAGAAGAAAAATACAAAATCATATACCACAGTTAGAAGAGACTGAATAATATGCACAGTCAAACCTGTGTAGACAGGAGCATTATGAATCAGGCATGTTTAAGCATGCACTTAGAGAATGGGCTCTATACAGGATAAAAACCTGAAGGTCACACTGTGGTGGAAGAATCAATTTCCCTTGTTGCAGGCCTATACTTTCCTTTCTCTGGTTTCAGAGTATAGCAGTGCACCCCGTGGAGCCTAAAATATAGACGATCTAGCTAAGAAGAGAGCAAGATGGCTAACTGTTATGTAAAATTAACCAGGGGTATGGAATTTCTTGCTACTTCATTTTTTTAAAGTTAGGTTTATTTTTAATAATTGCTAATGTATTAGGCACCTGGCTCAAAATACTATAAATTCTAAATTTTGTGAATTTTTTAAGTGCTTTAAAGATAAAAGTCATAATTCAGATGTTTTCTTTAATACAGAAAAATATCATATGTTCTCTAGAATACAAAATTCATTTTATGGTTATTTAACTACCACTTAAATTCCTCCTCAAGAGACACAGAAGACAAAGACTAAGCCAGTGCATGCAGTAAGAGTAATTCTTTCCTCTGAGTTTAGGCACCTAGAGCAGGAAAAAAAAAAAAACCCAGTCCTTTCAGAGTACTCATTTTCACAATCTGAACTATCTAGGAAATTCAAAAGAAAGCAATATGGGACCGATAATATTTTTAAAACACCTAAGTCTTCCTCTCTGTCTTGTCAGTGCCAACTGGCAGAATGAGAATATTATGAGTTCTCATGTGAACTCATTGCTAATTTAATATAAAATCTCAAGATTGGTTATTGTTATATAAAGAATTATTGTCGATTATCTTGCTATTCTTTTAATGGCTTGTTGGTAGAATGACACCATATCCTAAATTTTATAGAAAGGTATTCATTTAAAATATTTCCTCTAGTTCTCATCAGTATTCTTGCATTTTTTAAAAAAAGCAATTTTTGGAAAATATGTTCAAATTAGGTTTATCTGACCTATGAATTGTTTATAGGGCTTAAATATGGATTAGTGATGACTACAGAGTAAGAACTCCGTCTTATTTTTGGAAGGTACCTCTCTCCATGAAATGTTGCATATGAAAGAGAAGATAAGAAATGTGGGTGAGAAACATTTGCTTGGTTTACATTTTCATTGTGGTTACACTGGGTAGCATTTTCCAGAGGAACATTTCCAGTTTGGAACAGAAGGCATGATGAAAATATCAACCTCTTTTCTTAAACACATGCTCACAAGGCTTTTTCAGAGTCACAATGATCTCAGCAAAATTTTCTTCTTGAAAATAATAACCAGTGAATTGTTTTCTGATCAGATAGTGTCACCTAAACTTAGATTTGGTTTTCCATGTATATTTTAACTGCAGCTGGACTCCAGAATTCCAAGCATTGCAGTGAACGACCTTGATTTAGATGCCAAAGAAAGAAAGACTTCCCTCACACTTAAGTTTCAGTGTATCAGCAGGTCAGGCACCTAACAGAGGTGGCTGTTCATTAGTTTGAAGGTATTTCTCTGTATATGCCAAGGATATTTCTTTCTTCCAACTCACTCTTATTATATTTGATTTCAAACTCTCATGAAAGCAAGATGCTGCCTTAATTTATGTTTTGAGCCTGGTAATTGTGTCCATTCCTGTTTCAGCTTAATTTTTTTTGATATAGATATGAAGGAATGATTTGTTTATGGTTATTAAATTTAGCAGAGTGGATTTCCAGAACAGCAAAATAGCTGAGTATGTACCATGTAATTAGATACTAATATTAATTAAATTACTAATTTATTTGAATAAATTAGTGACTCCAAAGGTGTTCCTATAACGATATCACTCTTTCTGACTTGCAATTCCATTTTGAAAAGGAATAAAAAGAACCACAAAGGAAGGAAAGAAATGTTCACAGCTTTCCTTGTCTATGTCACATAGTATATAGTGAACAATTTGTAATGATGGATTTTTAAGTGTTGTGATTTTGTTACCTTTAAAAATTTAGTTTTCTTTTATCAAAATGTAAAGTCCTGAGAATATCATATATATATATAAATTCAGCCCATTTTATTTTCACAGCCAAAATAAAAGGATGAGAATCAGAGTGCAAAGAACTACTAGTGGAAAGCTCTTCTACAATCTTAGGCCAGAGGTGCTTAGGCTAGAGGGAACTGCCCAGTCGTTCAGTCAGTCAGTCAACCAGTATTTACTGAGCATCTATGTTGTGCCAAGTCATGTGTTAATGTTTCATTCTCTGCCCTCATAGAGCTTACAATCTAGTGAAGGGTAGGGAAAATCAAGTAAGCAAATAAATAGCTCTATAATTACAACTTCAATAAAGGAAATGAAGGAAACACACAGGGTGCGGAGTGATAGTAGAGATCTACATACTTAAGGAAAGAAACCTCTCCATGGAGTCATATTTAAAGCTCAAACTTAAAGTAAAAGAAGAATCCAACCACTCATATTTTAAAAGAGAAAGACTCAGATGACTGGACTTTCGTTTAAAACTATATTCAGGTTTAAAACAGAATAGAAACAGATTCAAAGATACAGAGAACAAACTGATGGTTGCCAGGCAGGAGGGGTGGGGTAATGGATGAAATATGTGAAGGGGAATAAGAGGTACAAACTTCCAGTTATGAAATAAATAAGTCATGGGAATGTAATGTACGCCATAGAGAATATAGTCAATCTTATCATTATAACTTTGTATGGTGACAGATGGTTACTGGACTTATCATGGTAGTCACATTGTAAGGCATATAAATGTGGAATCACTATTTTGTACACTTGAAACTAATACAATAATGTAGGTCACCTATAGTTTAATAAAAACTAAAAATATAAAAAAATAAAAACTATATACCGGTTTAAGGAATATACAGACACCAAAATATATTTTAGTCTAAGAAGTCATGTGACAGCTAATGTATGTTGTTTAAATATGTTTCCATAAAGGATTTGAGTTGGTCACAGAGGTTAAGACTGCAGGATGCTACTACCACATTGAGGAAAATTAACATGAATCTGAAAGGCATTTGTTTTTGTTTTTTGTTTTTTAACTGCCACTTATGCACACACCTGGTGAAATTCCTAGTGATTCAAACAAGGATTTCACTGACTTGGGCTTAAAACTCATTCATTATCAGCACACAAGAGATTCAACAGGTCAGGGTAACAGATCTCATATTTCCTGAAAATAATGCTTGACTCACAGCTGCTGTAAATCAAGCAGGATCTACCTGTATCATAATAAGTATTTAAAAGCAGAGTGTAAAGGCCCCCAAGTGGGGAAAAAAACACCTTGAATCATCAAGAAAAATGCACAGAGATTAAAATTTTAGTAGAGACCTATTTCATTGATATGGATAGATGGCCACCTTATATGAATTAAAAGAACTATAAAACAATGCTTAGAGTATGATACTATTCATGAATTTGTATGTCTGAGTGTGTTTATATCATTATATAGAAAAAAATCAAGAAGGAAATATTCTAAAATGCTAACAGTAATTATTTCTTAATGATAGACATATGGTATTTTCTTGGTATACATTTCTGTCTTTTCTTTTTTCTCACTATGAGGGAGGTGTATTTTTTTAAATGTGAAAAAAGCCTTTAGAAGAAAACCTTTAATTGTATTGGTGAATACTGATTTAACACAGAAAGTCTTTGGTATAACAGATCTCACTTGTACGGCAAGCTAATTAACTATGAAAGACACTTCCCATATGTGGAATGGTCGTTCAGATGGCATGATCTGCTCTTTAATCAGCACCAAATAACCAAATAGTCAAAGTATGTGCCTAGGACATTGGCAAAGGAGACACCAAAAAACGAGGATATTTTGGAGAAAAGAACATGATTTTTGATATTTTAGAAAAGTGTAAAAGTAGTTGTCCAGGGAAAACATCAGAAAGTTGTTGGACTGATGTACAAATACATGATTTAATATCGTTTTTCTTTTTAAGAACATGTAGGTGGACTAGAGAGAGTCTTAGAACATATGGGTAGGACGTATGGCTACATTTTTTCAAGGTCCAGGATCTGTAGGAATCTTAATTTTGTCTAAGGCACAGAAAAAAATTACGTTACCTCCTAACCTGCATGTCATTAAAGATTAAAACAATACTTAGTTATAAAGTAAGTGCATATCAGTTCAAGAGAATTCCAGTTTTTCCCTACACAAATACTTCTATGGTTTTCTGAAACATCAGGAATTCCAAATTTTCTCCAAAGTAATTTTTTCTTGCACCATTTTTTTGGGCTGATACCCTAAACATACAGTCTATTTGACGATTCAGTATGACCAAAGAGCAAATCATGGCACCTGAAATATTCAAATAAAATCCAAATAAAAACGACCCACATTTAATGCAGATTTACTATATTTGATGTTTGATGAAAAATTCAGACTGTCAAGATAATTTGTTAAATTTTCTAATATGGCAGTTTGGGCTCATGAGATTCAGAATCCAGGCTCAGTTAAATCATTTACCAAACCCAAACCTGCACAAGTCTAACCTCTCTGAACCTGTTCATACTTATTTAAAATAATTACATTGACACTAGCTTTACTGGCATGATCGAATTTTGGGGAATACAAGTAAAAAATAAAGAATGTAAAATGAGAACTAAAAATATTATATTAATGTGTAATGATTAATACAAGATGCATTGTTTTTGTCATTAACTCTTTCACACGTGTGCATCTTATATCACTCAAGAGATTCTGTTGCTAGTATATGCAAATTGTGCTAGTCATATGAGAACCCCACAAATAGTTGTTTTTCAATTGATTAAGTCATCTCATTTGAAAACATATTTTTACTTGGGAGAATTATAGTTGGGATGTGCAAATGGGGAATTGTGACTGACCCCTCAGAATAAAACTTGAGTATAATCTAGTTTATTTATTTCAGTAAAAACTAAATGTCGAGTTACTTATATTGAAACTTTCCTGATAAATTTGGTTTTCTTTTAGGCACCAACCATAGAAAGGAAGCATTAATCTTTTTTACGAACCTATGAGAAATGCAGAAAACAGACTTGACTCTCCAGATACTTTTTAAATCACCCTAATGGAGATTTGAAGCATGCATGAAGAACCGAAATGTGTTCTGGGGTCATGTGAAGAAATGGGACCATCCTATCACAGAGCAAGAAATTAGATAATGTGTGTTTTACTCCAAATAAAACAACTTTTACTAAAGTTTAAATACCAGTCAAAGTATTTGCTATCTCAACAAAAATGGCATTTTCAACATAGTGTTTGAGAAAAAAGATAATTAACAAACTTAATTTGTTGTTAAAACAGTGCACTTAAACAATAATTTTGGATGCATCTTTCATAATTTTATTTTTTCTGACATCAACTTGATGGCTCTTGAATTATTTTGTAGCTAGACCCTATTAAACCCCATTTCATTTTTCCAAGTTAGCCACACAAAAGGGAATAATTTTAATAAAGCTATTAGGCGTCACATTTCATAGAGCTGCTGAGAAAGGACTCTTATGAAGAGGCCAACATCCAGTTCCCTGCATCCTGACAAAATGACATAAATTTCTCCAAAAAGATGAGCACTTGATTTCTTTAAAAGTACCCAGATTCTGTAATTTAGAAGCCCATTACAAAACAAAGTCTTACTGTAATAGATCTGGAAGTCCCTGATGTTAAACTAAATCACACTCTTAAATGGAAAGTTTACTCTAGCAAAAGCCAGAGTTTTTGAGAAAGAATCTAGTTCATCCCAAATATCTCTATGTCTAGATTATGCTTTTGGAGGTTTTGATAAAAGATGCAATCCCTTATCTGGTTACTCAGCTGACAACTCATATCTGCTATCAGGAAATTCTACATTTTGTATTATAATCTTCATTCTTCCTAATGAAGTTGAATCCCATTGGTTATATTTTAGGTTCCAAAAAAATAGCAAGAAGCAATGTCCTTTGTAAAAACCCTCTCAGCTCTTCTGAAGCAAATGACTGTCATCTCTGTTTCCTCCAGTGAAGTAATCCTAGTTTCCTTATCTTTCTTAAAGAGTTCAACTTGTAGTCCTTTAAACATACTTCACTTTTCTGTGGCTTCTCAGCAAAGGCCATTCAATCACCTCAAGTTGTAGGACTGAAAACTAGACCTGTATTTCTATCAGGGGTCTGACCACATGGCTGAAACATCAACCATGAGGTCTATGCCCTACAGTGATTTGCTTCTACTCAAATTGTATCAACTTCACCTATAAAACCACATCTCAATGAACATTTAACACAAAGGAAATAAAACAAAACCCCAAGATGTGTTTTCATTGTAGAAACAGAATGAACTATAATGTGTCCTAACTTTTTAAAGCTTACTATAGATATACCTGAAAGTTAATTTTTGGAGGTCAAAAGTTATTTAAAAATGAAGGATGCAGTGTGTTATAAAAATTTCAATATGACATATAAGCCCAGTACCTCTTTCCTTGCCCAACTTTATGTAGTTGTTATAATTAGGCACATGGTAGCATGACTTACAGAGTTGTGAATCTATACAAAACATGATAATGCCATGAGCATATTAAATCCATTCTTCCCAATTAAGTTGCTGAAGAGCCTTCTCATATATAAACCATAGAGGACATTTATTCTCAAAGAAATTAAACTATAAACCTGATTCAAATACAAATAAAAATTTAAAATGAAGGGGGAAAGTCTGGGCTGTATGTAAAATAAAATGCAAGATTAAAATAAAAAATACTGATATTTTACACTGTAAAAAAAATGTTTGCACTGACAATGATAGTGTGAGAGATGAGATCGATGGATATAACTAGCCCGTATGATGAATGTAGTATTACTAACACACTTTTACCTCTAAGGATTTTTTTGGCTTTAATTCAATGAAATCTACTACCCTGGGTCTAAAGGAGCCCTGTACCCTACTTATCTCAGGCATCTTCAGTCTACTGAGCTGCCTTAAAGCCTTGACATAATAAAAGGTCAAGCAGATCCCAGTAAGCATTTGTAAACTACAACAGCTCCCCATTTCGGCTACATAACACACATTCTTGTGCTAAGCTTTGCTCTCTCCTGTTTAATTTGCTCTCTCCTGTTTCATTGTGTAAGCAGGCTAATTTGGAAATGGCTCAGGTACTTGAGAACACCTAGATTTTTCAAAACAATCCTACTTTCCTACTTCACCATCTGCAGAAGTAAATCCATAATACAACATTTTGGGGAACTCTAAAATGGTGCCTGGATACCGAAGGAATAAACAGCAAATAGCATCACTGTTAAATAAAAAGAATGCATTTCACCCTCCAGCTCTTCAGCGCTTTCTGGGACACAAGGCACCAACGAGAAAGGGTTGGGGTAGAATTTCAAGAAATCTGATTTATTTCAACATTCATTTGGCAAGATGCTGGACATAAAATAATATCATAAGCCACCTCCCTTTCCCATCATTGTCAAGTCAGGGTTCTCCAATCACCCCCCACAAACCTAATTAAAAATAAAGAAAAGAGGCAGGCTATGAATTCGCATCCAGGGCTATGATACAGATTAAATGATAGGCATCTGTTCTAATTGGTCACAATGAAACTAAAGGACAATAACAAGAATAAATCTGACATTAATCTAAATGAAGCCAATGAATAATATTATAAACCAGAAGCATAGTTTCAAAAATATGCAATTACCTCCAAGCATGCAAGGGCATTTATAACTCATAAAAATGATTGCAAAGAATGCTCTGCATATAAATCTTTCATAAATGCACTATAAATGCTAAGTGACACGTATATATGTGCATATCCATAGGGTATACATTTGTATATTCACAATCAAATCTATGCACTAAAATGAAACTGTATCTGACTAATGGTTTCTCAACAAGAGTACATTAGAATATGAAATAGAATGCTAATTTCTGGGGCCACTTTTTCTAAGCAATGAAGAAAACAAGCAAAATCACCTTATAATTAGGCCAGGAAGCTTCTAAGGCACCGAATGTGATTTGAGGAAGGCCCAGCCCTACACGGGAGAGCTGCAAATAAAATGATTCCTTTCAATAACATCCATTTCTTGTTAGCTCTTTTTCCATCCCCTGATTCTGTTGCTAAGCTTAAAAGGAAGGCAACCAGGTGGCTCAGTCTGCATTCTAAGCCAGTTCAAGATAAAATCAGAATACCATTTTTTTTTTTTTTTTTTTTTTTTTAACAAGCAGATGCCTTCTTACTTCTCTCTCTTCCTGGCAACCTTCCTCTCTCTCCATCTCCATCCCTGTCTCCACACCTTCCTCTCCTACTCTGAGGGAGTCATTGTTCAAGTGCAGGCCACAAATGTATACACAGGTCATTTAATAGCAAGCTAAACCAAAAAGATAGCACCACAGTCTCCTACTTACCATGCTGAGATCCGGAGAAGCTGTTGAAAGCGGGAAGAGATGCAAACTGAATCCATCTTCCTTGTGACCGAGTGGGATACAGCCTCGGAACCCAACATCAGCAGCGGCTACTGGGATATTTTTTCCCCTTCGTCTCTGGTTGGCGATGGTGCGAATAGGAACCACCCTTCCAGCCCCACTAGAGTATCAGCAGTCAAGGCGGCAGAAGCAGCAGCATCACCACTTGGCCTCCTCCCTCTCGGAGGATGGGGTGAGCTCAGAAACAGCCAGGAACTTGCAGCAGACACCTCCTCTGGCTCCTCCTCTCCTGTCCCCTCCCCCACAGCCCCACCCCTGCTGCGGTAGAGGCTGCCTGCTCCGGCAGCTGCTGGTTGTCATGGTAATGACCAATGGTAAGCGACAAGACTAAGGGGGAGGGGAGATGGGTGAATCGAGCTGCAGGAGCTGGAGGGGAAGGTATTCGTGCTGCTGGCCTCTGGGATGCTCTTGGTCTCTCCTATCCTGGACTTCGGGTGTTTAAAAACGATTCAAGGGTGTATAGGTACGGAAAAAGGATAATTTAAATTTCATCGAAATCTAGATTGAAACATACAAAATAGCTTAGCTATTTGTGCATTTTCTATGGTTTCTCCAATGAAATGTATTAAATTTGCAATCAGGAAAAAATAATAAATATGGAGAAAATGATGTTGTCAGATAGAAAGTTATTATCACTCCAAATATGTTTGTCACTTATAGCATCTTTTACTCAATGCCATTCAAGGTTGTTAAAAAGCAAAGCGAGCGCCTGGGCTTTGCAATAAAACAGTAGTCTGATTCCTTGGCACTACTTACTCTCCCTTGTTCTTTTCAGGTGAGTCACCTGTTCTTACTGTTTTTCCAGCTCCGCCTCCGAAGAGGACCAAGAGATATTTGGCACTCCTCTGTGGAAAAGGAAATTGAAGCAGAGGAAACAAATTTCTTGAGTAATCACAGTTATCAAGAACACAACTTGGATAGTTGCAAACTTTTTTTGTGTGTCAAACTCCTGAAGTGTTCAATTTCCTGCTCTTTTGGAGGTCCCAAGACAACTGGTAGTTAGGGTGGTAGATAGGAGAAAAGGAGGTGAAATTAGCAGTGTTGCGTTCTAGGTGAGTTATGTTTCTAACTATAAATTATATATGACTCTAGTACTTATGTCATATAGTAATTGTAAAGGTAGAATAAAATAATACACTAAAAGCACTTTGCATGTAGTAAGTGTACAATAAATGATTACTATTACTGCTATTATTAGTAGTGGTAGTAATAGTACATTGTAGCCACTTCTTAATCTAAGGAGTTAAAGGAATGACATGATAATTTCAGATACGGGAAAAATTAATGTGAGAAAACATTTAATATGTGATAGCTGTGATGATGACGACAATGACAAAAACAGGTAGGCCCTGAGAGAGTAAAAGTTCTCTAAAGTGTGACAACGTAGGAGGTTTTAAGTCTTCGAGGAGTTAGATAAAATTTCCAAATTCACACAGCTAATAAATGGCAGAGGCAGAATTAAAACTTTCATTCTTCTGACACTAGCATCTGCTCTCCTATCCATTATATTTTTTTGCCATTCTTCCATGGAATGAAAATACTCTTTTTTCTTAACCCATAGTGTCATATATAGGTTCAAATAGGATTAGTACAAGATTCAAAGACTGCCTAGGATCGATTTACCATAAATATGATTTGAGACATGTTAATTTACTTGCCTGAACCTATGTTTCTTCACCTGTTAAATGGAAGTAATCGTAGTACCTCACAGAGTCACCGTGAGAATTAAATAGGATGATGCATATAAAGCATTAGCACGTCTGGTACATAGCTAAGTGTTCAATAAATATTAGCTATGATTATTTGTTATTCATTCTTAAGTAATTAATATTAAAATGTGAGAACTTTTTCCTGCATGGGGTCACCCTTAAGGCTGGGGCCCTACTCTACAAAACTGACTTGAAGGTGTTTAGGTGGTTGCGTTAAGGGTTGTTACTTATCCTCGGCACTTGGCATTGCCTTCCGGTCTTCTCCATGGGAAAGCCTGGACCTCCTCTGTGCAGCTCGTGGCCCCTGGCTCCCACCAGAGCCTGACCAACCAACCACAGGGTCCACATGCACTTCTACGTCAGCATCACTGACAGGTATTTTCTCCGTAAGCATCTTTGCCGCAATCATTTTTGCAACATCACTAATAGACCGTAAGGCAATTTTGTCGTAAAAGATACAGTAACTTTCCTTTGGGTGGGTTAATTTCAATTTTGACAAGTCAACCTCTGTAAAAAAGATAAAGTAACCGGTTGATAGTTTGGGTTTTTTGTTTGCTTGGTTGGTTGTTTGGATGAATTTCTCACAGTTCCTTCCATCTTTATATTATATATAAATCTTACCTATCACAATGATCTATACAGTTATGAGTAGACATGGTGCTGGTAGTCTTAAAATAGTTAACATTTCTTCCAGATGATGATGATTTGCCCCAAAGGATTAGTGGTCTCTTATTTTGAAACTTTACAATGGGGAGAGAAAGAGTGGTGAGAAACCTCTGAGAGCGTAGAGTTGAACCCACATTTCCCATGGCGGGGGGAAACATTTAGGTACAATTCACAAAATAAAATCAGTTATTTGCGTAGTAATGCCATGATGTTACAGACATTTTAAATGTATTCAAAAATCTTGTATTTTGCAAAAAGTCAATTTTGTTATTCATTTTTCATGTTTCATGATGTCCTTTTTAACGTTCTTTTATTTGTCGTTCTTTTACCTTCCTTTTACGGCAAAATTACCTAATGGCCAATTAGTTATGTGGTGAAAATGTTTGCAGGCAAAGAAGCTTATGGCAAAAGTACCTAGAACCATCAGTGTCATATAAGTGTAGCTGTGTAACATAAAGGAATGGGTAGTGATGATCTTGCTTCTTTTCGTATTTTTCTCTCTGCTGAATCTTCTGTTGTCTCCACAGAGATGATCCTGTAAGTAAGCAGAGAAGAAAGCTGCGGGTTGTAGAAGTGCAGATGTGTTTAGGTGATGGAATCCTCCCCACTAACATTGCAAATGAGCATTTATTTTATCTTCAGTGCCAGGAGCTGACCTGGAGGGGGTGAGTGATTCTAGTTTTGTTTTCCCATCAACACAAACAGAATCAGCTCGGCAGGAGAGGTGTTTGGTATCCCCTAGGTGAATAATTCCCCAATTTAAACATTTAAATACTATTCTCTTATTCTTTGCCATATATCCATGTAGCACTGTTATCATTATCTAATAATATTTATTAATTATCAAATAATTTCTTTAGATATTTACTGCACTTATGTAGCATTTGTTTTTATGTACTTTAATTATGTGTAACTTATTTAAAAGGAAATCTGTCTCCGGCTTCAGGAAAACAATGATAAATATAGGCATAGTAAATAGTGTCCCCAGAGAAAGGAACTTAAAGCAAAATCATTCATTTTTTTAAGTAAGAGATTTCAAATGTATTTGTAACAATTTTGAATTAACAAAATAAAACTTTAAATTTCCTTTTCTCTACTGCCATCCCCTCACCATGCTTTATTTTTCTATAGTATTTATTATCTTCTAATATGAAAGGTCATAGCTTTTAAAATTTCTTTTTCTTTTTTTTCTTTTTTTTTATTTTTTAGACAAGACAACCCTTGGTTGACCTCACAGATTGCAAGGACCTTGTCAGCTTACAATCTCTTATTTTTTTATTTTTTATGCCTACAGCACCTGATCTTCCTAGGTAGTCTCCCATCTAAGTACTAACCAGACCCGACCCTGCTTAGCTTCCAGGATCAGACTGGATCAGGCTTGTTCAGGGTAGCATGGCCACAGACTAAAATTTATTTATTATAGTTGACATGCAATGTTATGTTAGCTTCAGATGTACTACATAGTGATTAGGTGTTTATATAATTTACAAAGCGATCACACCGATAAGTCTAGTACCCATCTGACACGATACATAGTTATTACAATATTATTGATTATATTCCCTATATTGTACTTTACATCCTGATGACTGTTTTATAACTAGCAATTTGTGTATCTTAATCCTCTTTCCTTTTTCACCCATTCGTCTACACTGCCTCCCATCTGGCAACCATGAATTTGTTTCTGTTTTGTTTGTTTGTTTATTTATTTATTTATTTTAAGATTTCATATACAAGTGAAATTATATGATATTTGTCTTTCTCTGATTTATTCACTTAGCATAATACCCTCTAGGTCCATCCATGTTGTCTCAAATGGCAAGATTTTATTCTTTTTATGGCTGAGTAATATTCTATTGTATATATGTACTACATCTTCTTTATTCATCTACTGATGGACACTTAGGTTGTTTCCATATCACAGGGGTGCATATGTCTTTTCAAATTAGTGTTTTGGATTTCTTCAGATAAATATCCAGAAGTTGAATTGCTGGGTTATGTGTTAGTTTTATTTTTAATTTTTTGAGGACTTTCCATACTATTTTTCATAGTGGCTGCACCAATTTATAGTCCCACCAACAGCACATAAGTGTTCTCTCCACATTCTCGCCAATACTTATTGTTTGTTGATTTATTGATGATAGCCATTCTGACAGGTGTGAGGTAATATCTCATTGTGGTTTTAATTTGCATTTCTCTGATGAATAGTGATGTTGAGCATCTTTTCATATACCTGTTGGCTATCTGTATTTACCTTTGGAGAAATGCTATTCAGGTCCTCTGAAAGGTGTGGGAATTTTTGTTTGTCTGTTTATTTGTGAACAGTGCTGACACATATTAGATGTTCAATAAATATTTCTTGAATGAATAAATTAATAAATAATTACAATGTCAACAACCTCTGAATTGAATCTCGGCTATATAAGTTATAAGATTATTTGACTAGTTGTATATTTTTGATATTTCTCAAAATTGAAAAGAAATAATTATTTTATTGGTATATATGCATATTAGTGTAATGTCTATCTAATCTGTATTTTAAAAATACATAGCTATTAAAATGGAAATGTTTGTGCATAAATGTTCAGACTCATCTAATATATCGTCAGTAGTGTACATGGGTTCTTGGGAAAATACTGATTTTGCTCTGAGAGTGTCTCCTCAAATAATACTACTAGCAACCAGACTGTCTAACTTTCTTGAGACTTTTCCAACTTTGACTTCTGAAATCTATGAGATGTCTGCAAAGGAACAGGGTGTGGGTCTTGGCTCCAAAAGCAGCATTAAATTTTCAGGAGAAACCATATCATAATGGGAGGAAGCTGTAAAGTGAAAACAGACACTTGGATTAAGTTCATACTCCACCATTTGTTTTCTGAGTGACCTTGGCTAAGTTGCTTAATATCTCTGTGCCTCAGTTTCTTCATTGTATGACATAATAGCAGTAACTACTTTATTGGGTTGTTTTAAAGATCAAAGTTCATGTGTGCAAAGAGTTAACAAGTATCTGGCATATAGTAAATGGCAAATAATATTAGCTAATATCATTACTAATATAACATAATAAGTATGATTATACATGGCACATTCTTTTGGATATTTCGAAAACACTCGGATCACTCAGGATTATTTTTAAGAATTTGCTGTTATGACCACAGACCAGCTTTCAGCAGGCTCTGAGGATTTGTGGAGATGTTTATCTCAGAGATAGGCCAGTGACCTGATTTCCCCCCAAAAAAGGGGCAAAGAGGGAGGAGTTCAAATAAACTGTCGTTTATTCCCTGTCTCCTCTACAAGAGATTATTAATGTATTGTATATTTACAGAGAATATTAAATGGAAACAGTCAAGGTCTTCTCGAGTTCACTAAGAATAAGAATATCCCCTGACCTCACTGCATGTCTTTATCAGCAGCATCAGTAAGCAAGCATGAACTCTGCACTCCTGTGGCCAGCTGTCTTATGGGTGACTCCCTGCAGAGCAGGTGGGCACCTTTGCCTTTGCTTGCCCCATTTCTTCTGGAAGTCCCTACTCTGCCCCAACTCTTGAGCCTTCTGCATCACCCCCCTCGGGGAGTCTTTGCTGATACCAAGATTAGCATTAGAACTGAAGTTGCCATTGTCCCCTGTTATGTCTATTACTACACTTATGGTGTTGAGTAGTAAATGATTTTTTCCTTCGTCTTTCTCTCCTATTTGATTATAAGCACTTTGAGGTGAGGGATACTGCTCATTCATTCATTTTCTGAAACATTAACAAACATTTATTGCTAGCTGCTACTGTGTGCTATCCTAGGGATCAGGGACATAGCTGTGAATAAGATGACATGAGCACTCTCTTCATGGGGCTTATAATCTAAAAAGAAAGTGAGACTATGTAATTACTTAAAATAAATGATGATGAAGGCTACAGCAGAGAACTACAGGAAGCTCTTAAAACAAACAAAGGGAGGATATAACTGAGTATGAGAGCCCAGGGAAGATATTACTGGAGGGAAAGTGGGGCGAGGTCGGGGCAAGTGGTTACAGACAGAGGGAAGGAAACGTATGCAGGTCCTGAGATGTGGAAGAACATGGCATGTTACTCAATTTTTGTTTAATACTAGCATAATACTTTTGCATATACATTATGTGCCACTTACATGTTTTTCGCACAACTTCTTTCTTTCATGTTTTCCTTCTATTAATTTATTTGGGGCATTAGAGTTTATCAATAGCTAAGGAGCTGGTAGGCTGTATAGGATGAGAAAGCATGAAGAGAGGCCAACAGATTCATTGTTCTTATGATGGGAAAATTGGTGTAATGCTAATGGTGACCACTGCTCCAGTACAAATTTATTACATAAGATGTACAAGATAATATAACCCTTTGCTTTGATACTGAAACAAGAAACAGTTTTTCTTTTCCCATCCTGGGCAGTCATATATTACCCAATGACAGACAACACATGCACTTAGGTTACCAGCAAATCAGGGACACCAAAGAAATGAGAAAAGTTCTGTTTCAATGATCTTTTCCAAAATTTTGCAATTAGAAAATCTACAATAAGCTGATTTAATTTCACTATACATGCAAGTTTTAATTTTAGCATAGATTTTACTTTTAGTTGTCTAGAGGAGGCATCATAATTTTTATGATTTTTACAGTGCTTAGGAACTCAAAATACCTTATTACATACAGCACTAGGAGTGGAGAACATGAACCAGGTAGTACAATAAACACATACATCTCACAGCGAACAAAACAGACATAGTTCCTGTCCTGATGGAGCTTAGAGCCTAGCGGTTGGGCAGCTAAGTGGAAGAAAACAAACCGCTAAATTCATGACAAATTTCCACGAGTGCTATGAAACAATGAACAACTGAAAGGAAGGTAAAATTGGAGGTGGGGAGTGAGAAAATGACTCACTGTGGGGTGACATTTAAACTGAGGCATGAAGTATGGATTATGCCAGTCATGTAAAAACTAAGAAAAGAGTTTTCGATGGAAGCATGAGCTCAGAGGAGAAAGTCAGGAGGACATGGGGGACAGTGGCATGAAGGGAAGTTGGGAAGGTGGGCAGGAATCAAATTGTGCAGCTCCTTGTGGCCCACCATCAGGCGATTGGAGGTTTCTTTAATGCAATGAAGAGCCATTGAAGAATTTAAACTTGGTTCTAGGCATTGTGGGACATGAATTGGTGGTGGGCAAAAGTGGATATAGTTAGGAAGCTGCAGTCATCAAGGCTGGAGATGATAGTGGTTAGATTAGAGTGGTGATGGTGGAAATGGAGAAAATCAGACTATTTTGAATACATATATTTTAGAAGTGGCATTGCGAGGGCTTGCTGATGAATTAAACATTGGGGCCAAACGAGAGGCCGGTATCAAAGATCGCTTTTAAGTACAACTATCTTCCGTTTTGAGGGTCTCTCTGTCGAGATTTAGTTTTTACCTTCTGTATTGAGGAAAGCCTCAGGGCTCTGGCTCTGCGAAAGAGTGGAGAAACTTGAAGGGGTTCTAAGCACCCAGCTTTCAGGGATCTCTCCTCCCTTTCCCTGCAGACCTAGTGCTCTTGAGAGTGAGGCATGAATGACCAATCAGTGTGTTGGGCAACTCAGCACAATAAGCATCTTGACTGAGAAGGGATAAATGAAGGCTGGAAGAACACCAGGGTTTGACTCAAAAAACCCCTCAGCCTTGGGAAGCAGCTTGCCAACAAGAGCAGGCCTTCCTCTGCTCAGCCTCCTAAACATTGCAGACCATATTCTCTTCCACAACTAGTGGTTCCTAAGCAGATAGTCCTGATTCCTCCACCTTCTAACCTTGAGGTAACCATAGCTTCTTTCAGACTCATTGTCTCATCTATGCATACAGGTTTAAAAATTGCATTTGCCTACTGAATGGAGATTTAAATGAATTATGTTTGTACAAACTTTAGCATATGCTTGGCATGCAAAAGGATCTCTGTGAGTTCCAGCTGTTCTTCATATTATCCCCTTGATCTGAATTTTTCTTATTAAAGCCTTTAAAGCCCAATCGTTTCAGCCCCCAAAATTTTGAAAAAATTCCCTAATACCTCCCATCTCAAGACCCCCAAATGATTTTTTAGCTCTCTCAAATGGCTGAGTACTTGCTTTCCTCTGACAGACATGCCAGACGCAGAGAGACTGACAGGAGAAAAGGGTAGGCTAAAATTGGACCTTATAGATTTCATGGTCTGTCTCATTTATGAGCCAAGTTCCTTTAAACGTTTACATCCGCATTCACCTTTTATTCCTATTTGATTTGTTTATTATGGTTGGTCTGAAGTGTGAGATTGGGAGCCTGGAGCTTGCTAACACTTCCACGTTAGAAAGGTGCACAATGAAGATATTTGAGTTTTGTGGGTACCCCACCACCACCACCACCACCGCTGTGGGCAACAAAACTTCACAAGAAAATCTCTGAGCTCTCTTACATCTGCCCACTGTCTTCTCCTTTTGGGGCCTCTTGCTTAACATGCCCCTGGCTGTGGCTCCTGCTAAAAACTGAGGGATCTTCCTGAGGAGTCGGAGTCTACCATTCTGTACCAGGTGGGTTTGATTCTACATGGGGATCATGGAAGGAAAGCAGGGTCAAACCCAGAGAGGGGGAGTTAAATTCCAACAAAGCAGCTTTCTTCATTTTAACTATTTAAACCCCTTTCCTTTTATTCCTAAATCCAAATGGCTTCTCTTTTCAGAGCATCTATTTCTCTTTCTAATAAATTTCTCAGTCCTTACAAAAACCACAATTCACCTCTCAAATAAATTTATAAAATTCTAAATTCTTGTTGAAGTATAATTTTCAAAATGGTAGAATCAAGACCCTTAGGCAAATGCAAAATGTACACATCAATGGTTTTATTTGTTTGTTTGTTTCTTTGTTTATATCATAGGACCTAAAATATTTTAAAACTGACCCAAAAAGTATTGATAACCTAGATATTTATAGGCAACATACAGACAAAAAGATAAGAGTGGTTCAGTGCAACTTACAAACCATATATATATATGAGCTATAGAATAACACATTCGATTCATGTCAATTGTAAGCTGAAAGTGGAGACTTCCGAGAAAATTCTCACTTGTGGCAAATGCACAGGCTTCCCCAGTGCCTCTGTGCTCTGTAGGAAATGTTCAGGCATGTGCGGGGACTTGGGTACAGAAGTTTGAGAAGCACTCACTGACACATGGGGCTCCTCAGGGTGCACACCATGTCTCATTTCTCTCTGTATCCTCATGCTGAATACAGGGCCACTCACAGAGAGTGAACACAGGGATACTTTGGTCCACCCTTCCATTGTTCCATCCGTGCATCTATTCTTCTCGAGGAAGAAGCCAAAATGGCAGCCTTAAACTGGTGGAAACAGCTCAATTTCGGTAGACTTCAGAGAGCTGTCGGTCTGAATTCTGACTCTGTCACTTATTAGTTGTGTGATCACCTCTCTGAGCCTCAGTTTTCTCAATTTTAAATGAGTATAAAAGGACCACCATGATTAGTCCAGGCAGAACATTGAGGGAATGGGAGGTGTCTGCTCCAGTCCAGAAGTCTGCTTTGAGATTAAGAAGGCAGGAAGGAGCTGAGGCCTCAGAGAGGAGCCTCTTGGCCAACGGGATGAGAAGGGTCCATGTTGAATTTGGGCTCTGGAACTTCCTCTCTCCACACTCTGGGGAGGCGGTGTGCAGTCCAGATAGTGACTCGGGTGGAGTGATGGAAGGATCAGATGTGTCTCATACTCCTCGATCTTTGACCAGATGTGCCTCCCTTCTTATGTCTCCCAGTGAGCCCCTTGGAGACCCAGCTCACAGCAAGCATCATTTGGAAGGATAAATACCCAGAAGTGCAATTGCTGGGTTAAAAGATATATCTATTTTTAATTTTTTGAGAATCCTCCATACTATTTTTCATAACGGCTATACCAATTTCAATCCCACCAACAATGTATTAGGTTTCCCTTTTCTCCGCATCGTCGCCAACACTTGCTATTTTTAATTTACTGATTATAGCCATTCTGACAGGTGTGAGGTGATTTCTCATTGTGGTTTTAATTTGCATTTCTCTGATGATTAGCGACATTGAACATCTTTTCATTTGTCTGTTAACCATCTGTATTTCCTCTCTGGAGAAGGATATGTTCATATCTTCTGCCTATTTTTTAATTGGATTGTTTGTTCTTTGTTTTTGTTGAGTTGTATAAGTTCTTCATAAATTTTAGATATTAACTCTTTATCAGATGTATCATTAGCAAATATCTTCTCCCAGGCAGTTGTCTTTTTGTTTTGTTGATGGTTTCCTTTGCTGTACAAAAACTTTTTAGTTTGATGTAGTCCCATTGGTTTATTTTGTTTGTTTCCCTTGCCTGAGGAGAGATATCTGAAAAAAAATTCCTGTTAGTGATATCAGAGAGTTTACTGCCTATGTTTTTTCTAAAAGTTTTATGGTTTTGGGTCTTATATTTAAGTCTTTTGTTGAAGAGACTCTCTTTACCCCATTATATGTTCTTACCTCCTTTGTCATATATTAAGTGAGCATATAGGAATGGATTTATTTCTGGGCTCTTTATTCTGTTCCATTGATCAATGTATCTGTTTTTATGGCAATACCGTGCTGTTTTGATTACTGTAGCCTTGTATTATAGTTTGATATCAAGTAGTGTGATACCTCCAACTTTGTTCTTCTTTCTCAAGATTCCCATGGCTATTCGGGGATTTTTATGACTTCATATAAATTTTAGGATTATTTGTTCTAGCTCTCTGAAAAATGCCATTGGTACTTTAATAGGGATTGCATTGAATCTATAGATTGCTTTGGGTAGTATGGTCATTTTAACAATGTTGATTCTTCCTACCCATGAATAAGGTATGTGCTTCCATTTGTTTGCATCTTATTCAATTTCTTTTTTCAGTGACTTATAATTTTCTGAAAACAGATCTTCTGCCTTCTTGGTTAATTTGATTCCCAGGTATTTTATCATTTTCGACGCAACTGTAAATGAGATTATTTTCTTAATTTCTTTTCTGAAAGTTCATCACTGGTGTATAAAAATGCCACTGACCTCTGGATATTTATTTTGTAACCTGCTACTTTACTGAATTCATTAATCAGTTCTAACAGTTTTTTGGTGGAATCTTTATGGTTCTCTCTATATAGTATCATGTTATTGGCAAATAACGAGTTTTACTTCTTCCTTTCCAATTCGAATGCCTTTTCTTTCTCTTTCTTGTCTTATTGAGGTGGCTTAGACTTCCAATACAGTGTTGAGGAGAAGTGGTGAAAGTGGGCAACCTTGTCTTGTTCCTAATCTTAAAGAAAAGGCATTTAGATTTTCTCCATTGAGTACGATGTTAGCTGTAGGTTTGTCATATATGGCCTTTATTATGTTGAGGTATGTTTCCTCTATTCCCACTTTGCTGAGAGTTTTTATCATAAATGGATGCTGATTTTGTTGAATACTTTTTCTGCATATATTGATATGGTCATGTAGTTTTTATCTTTCTACTTGTTAATGTGGTATATCACATTAATTGATTTGCAGATACTGAACCAAACTTGCATCCCACCTTGATCATGGTGTATGATATTTTTAATGTATTGCCGGATTCAGCTAATATTTTGTTGAGATTTTTTTTGCATCAATGTTCATAAGAGATATTGGCCTATAGTTTTCTTTTTTTGTAATGTATTTGCCTGTTTTGGAATCAAGGTGATGGTGGTCTCATAAAAGGAGTTAGGGAGCCTTCCCTCTTCTTGAATTTTTTGGAATAGTTTGAGAAGAATAGGTGACAATTCTTCGAATTTTTGTTAAAATTCACCTATGAAGCCAGCTTGTCCAGGACTTTTGTTTTTTGGAAGGTTTTTGGTTACTGATTCTATTTCATTGGTGGAAATCGGTCAGTGTAGATTTTCTTTTTCTCCTTGACTCAGTCTTGGGAGATTGTATGTTTCTAGGAATGTGTCCATTTCTTCCAGATTGTACAATTTGTTGACAGGGCTACCTGGTGAGAACTACAAAGTAATCTGCTGATGGTTGTTGCCTATGATGGATAGGCTTCAATGTGGCTCTTTTATATTATCAGATGTAGGTGTTATGATCAGCTGGACTTCAGGTGATTCTCTACGTTGATTATTTTATAATTTGGTTATAATTTCAATGTGGTTGTGGGAGGAGACGAACCTTAGTCCACCATCTTCCAATGAACTCCCACAGGGCTAATCTTTATGACCTTGAATAAACTAAGCTAGTAGTAGATTTTTTGTAGGTCCTAGTAGCCAACCCTTGTATCATCTGAATCAATAGACAGAATAAATATTAATTTCTTGTTCCTGGGAGAGGCCTTACACAGAATGTTAAGGGCACGATGATTTGATACTGAAGATGAAGAAATGGAATTTCATATCTTGGTCTTGCCAGGTAATTTTTTTAACCCTATTCGCTGAATCACAACATGCCCAAAGTTAAATTTTGGGATTCTCATTTCATGCAATGTTTTCACCTCTCATAATACCCTCCCATTTTACAACTGCTAATGGGAGAGAGGTCATTGAAAGTAGAGGACAATAATGAGAATAGATGAAAACAGTGGTTTCAGGTAGAATGTGGTGCTGGTTCTTGAAGCAGTCTTGACCCAGTCACACTGGGGGGGGCGGCGCATAGTGGTAGATATGCTGGGCCCTGTGTGAAAATCAAAAGATTCATAATTGATAACTGAACTCTTGTTATGAAGAGTTCATAACAATTGTTAGGAAGTAACAATTGTCCTTGTTTTTAGGAAATATACACAGAAGTATTTATGGAAAAGAACATAATGTCTATAACTTTTTTCTACAAGTTTTCTTTTTTCCTTCCCCTCTTTCCCCTCCACTGACTCGTTCCCTCCTGCCCCCCCCATCCTATTCCTAATGTTGCTGGAGTGATGCTCACAGGGACCTCAAACACACAGGACGCAAATGGGAAAGAACAAGTTCCTTCCCCCGCCTACAGTCTCTAGTCTCCCTCCAGCACCCTCACCCACCCTGCCCCGGTGGCAGAGTTGGCTGACTGGTCAAGCAGTGATGGGGTTTGCATTGTCCCAGGCCTAACATTGTAAGTCAGAGATCGAAGAGTGGTTGTGAAACTGAGAGACAACACTTTCTTGTCCCTTAGCCCTTCAGAGTTTTCTAGGCGGTGGCTTCAGGACTTATACTCAGTATAAGAGATTCAGCCATGGCAAGGGAGCTTCATGTTGCTTTTTAGGTAGACAGGACTCTGACCTCTGAGGGCTCAAAATTCCTAGTGTCATTTTCTTACAGGGGACACTTTTATTCCATAGGAAGTAAGCCGTATGTTTTATTCTTGTGGTTAGAAGTTCTATAAAATTCTCAGCAAGTTTTTTACAACACTAGTGTTGGGATCTGTAGTTGAGAATCAAGTATTATGAGCTCCTTCTCCAAGGAAGAACATTTAGCGATCATCTAACTCCTTTAGACTTTACTGAATGTAAGATACTTCTATTGCATTTTGAGTGTCTCTTCCTCTCAGTAGCATATCCAGATCTCTCCAAATTTGACCTGTGGAGCTGAGATGTTTGTTTATTTATTAGGGTCTCTGCTCTACTGGCCCTTCTAAGGGCCTTAACTACTGGACAGTCCTTGTAGGACAAGGCCTACCACGGGCAACAAGTTAACTCAAGCAGAATCAGTAGGCATGCAGTTTCCTGTGCACCTCTAGTACATGCTCCCTATTCTCCCATGGCTCTCAGTCTCAGTGTGGATGGAGTCACAGAGATCTATAGCAGAGGCTGGGTTTTATTTCGGACTCCTTTGTCCTTTCTTTGCCCAAATGAGTAAAGCAGGCGCTAGAAGAGATGGAAAATGGAATGTAGTCTTGTCTTCTTCCTTTGGTTTCCTGAGCTCCTGCTCCATGTTTTTCACACAATACGAGTGCTCGGTTGAGTTTTTGATGGCTATGGGGATTATTTGAGCCCACTATCTGATTGAATAACAATTTTCATTGTTGACCAGTGTTATGATGTAATTATTCTTTAAGGAAGTACAGTTCAAATGCCCTATAGAGCCTACTAATGCAAAGGAATTTACAAATAGCCAACGTCTGTGTATAATATCATCCTGTCTCACAAATCTCACTGCCTTGGCACTGACGTGATTTTCTGCCAGCCTTTACTGAAAGGAAATACCTCAAGGATGGTGCAGTAAAGAGCATTAAGAATATATTCTCTGGAATGGGAGAGAATTCCTTGCAATTAATTACTTGGAAAGTGAATCTCAGGTGAAAAGGGCAACGAGAACAAGACTAATCAGAAAGTCAAGGTAAGCAAAGGTGGCAAAAACAAGTTAAACACAAGGTCAGGTTCACCGCAGGATCCAGATAATCATAACAAAAAATGTTATGTAAATCTTTAGAAAGAAGCCTTTTAGTTAGGCTCTCCCATTTATATTTAAGCAGTCTTTTAGCCCCGAGAATCAGTACTTCTGATTATAAAAATGCTCATATGCTTCAATACATGGATCATCCTTGATTTAAGTGGTGAAAGTTAATTATTTTGTATTTACTCAATGGCTTTAAACATTCCTGTTTTTATATAGAAGACCTGATTCATATACAGTCTAATATTAATACTAAAATAAAAGAAGTGACTTAAATAGCTCTCTCTTGTTCCAATTAAATATGCTTTCCGTTGACCACATGCTGAGAAACAGAACAACACTGAATGCAGGCTCCTTTGGTTACATATGGTAAAAAGCAAACCTTGGCTCATCAATCATTCTTTCCTAGTATCTTTGAGTAAATAAATGGAGTGCTCTATCTTAAAAGTGACTTTGTCCCAGTTTTCCTGAAACATCAATTAAAAAAAAAAGAAAAAAACTACCTTGTTTGCAGCCAGGAGGACATGCTCATTTAAATTAAGTTGATCTGTGGGGACAGATGGACATATCTTAAACCTGGTCTGCCCGGGACAACAGATACATGCAGCCAGAAATGCTGAGAAAACAGAGACTGTACAGGTAATTACAAGATTTAGAATCTGGGTCAGGTGAGGGCCTAGGTTAACCTGGGACATGGCAGAGAATCTTGAAGAGCTTTGCTGGAATGGAGGGAACACTAAAACTGGTCCTGATGTGAGTGTGAGATGGTTAGGATCTGAGCTCTGGGAAATCCTACCCCAATGCTTGTTTTGTTCTTGCCCCTTGCCTTACACTTTCTGCTCAGTCTTGTCTTCATTGCCCCTTGTACCTGTGGTTCTCCTTCTCTCACACTTGAAGTACTCTCTCCTGGGTCAAGGGGGAAAATGGATCCTAGTAAACCTTGCCTATTCAAAGCTAATTTCAAATGGTTGTCTTGGGGCATGCGTAACTGGTTTCTGTAATGTGAAGGTGTCAAAGTGGGGAAACCGAAGCATATACCTCTCTCTACTCTTTGGTTTTCAAAGGGAATTTGGTCACTGTCAAAGGGTAGAAATCGGAAGTTGAAGAGGACAGAGGCAGATGTTTCTATCTGATGCCCAACCCTCCGTTTTCCTTTTCAAGCAATGAAAAAGATGTAATTCCTAAAATTCCCTTCATTCTGAAAGGATGGGTGGACAATTACACGCTAACCTCATAGACTGCTGTCAGGGCCATGCTGGACATCATAAAGAGCACCAGACCAAGGTGGGGACAGAAAGAAAACCTGGGTTTTCAGGGCTCTAATAGGAATTTCATCTCAGACAATACAGGACTGTTAATAATACATGGGTCAGAGTGGAGAGGGCAGAGTTACTGCTCCTTCTTTCTTCTTCCTTCCCTCCTAGGGAAGTTCCCAATTTCCTCTCCTGGGAACAAAGCACAGAGCTTTTCATTGCCAGAAGAACCTGCTACAGCAGTGAATGTTAACTTAGTTTCTTCCTTACAGCCTGAAACTGCCCTCCAGCCAATGATATATTAAGAAACCAGATGCTGCCTTAGTGTTAGGGGGCTTTCTTTCTGTCCCCACCTTGGTCTCTGCCTGCTCCAGTAGTAGAATAGGCATGCCTCTGAGAGATCGTGGGTTCTGTTCTAGACTGCCATGGTAGAGTATCACAATACAGCAAGTCATAATCTTTGCCGGTGAAAGGTCTTGACTTCAACTTGTAGAAATATGTAACATCCACAAAGCACAAGACTGTGAAGTGCAATAGAATGAAGTATGCCTGTATTTCACACAGATTTCTTAGAATAAGCCAAATCACACCTCTTTCAGAAATTAACATCACTGATACCAGTCTCTCTCAATGAAGTTTGGTTGAAAGTATGTCAGGTAAGTTACCTGTGGCCTTTCACTCTATTTGAGATGAAAACTGTCTAGCTTTCCAAAATGATCAATTAATAAGCCTCCTCTCTAGTCAAGTGGACAAAATATCCATTTTATTCTCATCAACTCAATTTGTAGGGATGATATGCTTTACTATATTTCAGTAGAACTCAGCTAAACGTAATACAAACAGGTAAAGGTAAGATCGGAGAAAGGTAGAAATGAAGTAAGGACATACATTACATGGGGCAGGATTCGGAACAGTGTCGGTAGTAGGGATGAGCAACAGGTGAGAAATCTGGCATGAGGATGATATGATGTGCGTACAGCAGTGGTAATCTTTTCCCTGACGTTTGCTTGCCCTGATGCTTAGATTTGTTTCCCCACATCGTGCATGTTCCTCTCCCCCGACCCATAAGAAACCCTGTTCCTGTTGCTGGCTTCACGGAAATCATTACTCCCCAGTCCCTGGACCTTGCCTCCTTTGATGGCTGTATTTCCTTTTTTCATGGACAGCTGTATTTCCTTTTTTCATGGACGGCTGTGTTCCCTTTCTCCCATCCTAGTGTGTTCAGGATTTTTTCTGTTGAACAGAAGGAGCAGCTCATCCAGGGGTCCTACATGCTCAGGACATTTTGCTCAATTACACTGTGATCAGTAGCAGTTCTATGGAGGAGCCAACATAACAGCGTCATCTCTGGGTAGGATCCTGATCCTTCACACTCGGCCTGGACCAATATCTTGCTTAGCCATCCTCTTCAGAGTTTCCCAGATTTGTTTTTAAGTACCTATGCTTGATATAATTCCAAGTTAATTGAATGATATCTGAATTAGACTTCTACAGACTTTGAAACTTCCATTTTTTTACATGGCAGGGGAATGTTCAGTAGATAATGCTTATAATACCTAGTAAATTAAGTTTTAGTTATAGTTGCAGATGTTGGGATAATGGGATTATATTGTTAGTGACCTTAAATAAAGAAGGGAGATACCAAACTATGCCTCTCTGGGGATGGATCTATAACAGAGAAAGAAAGCATAAGTAAAGGAGGAGAAAGAATACAGGGAGGTAGATATAGAGTTAAGGGGTTAGGGGGTGAGAGAGAGAGAGAGAGAGAGATTGGAGCAGAAAGATAAAGAAGAATAGACAGAAATTTCCAACCCCTTAATAGTCAGATAGCCTCATATTTCATGTTGATTTTAGATGTTTTTTTTTTTAAATTCTAAAGCCATTTAACTTGTTATTAAGCAAATGATTGTGTGTTGCATTTACATAATTATCTCAACTTTTTCTGGCAATCTTATATTCTTTATTCCCTTTTGAAGGAAATTTGCACTAAAAGATGATTTTAATTTACCTAAGATCCTGTAACTATTTTTTTCCTATGCCACAGTTTCCCTGACTGGATGATCAACCTAATTTTCTAAACAAGATACCAGGCTAAGCTAGGAAATAGTGACTAGAAAGAGCAGACAGCTTTGGAAAACAGTTTTCTCGCATATTTTATAAATCGAAGGTTCATATATGTATCAGTTAGTGTCATGCCCAGAAGAAATCGAAGAACACTCTGAATATTTCAAAGAGGCACTAAATGCAGAGAATTGGTTACAATGGTCCTAGAAGGGTTGAAAGAATAAAAGAAAGAAGGGTGTTACCTAGGAACTAGAAGCTACTGTTGAACGTGGATGGGAGCCTTGCTTGCTCCTGCCAACTATCTGCTAGAGGTCCTGCCATTAACGATGAAACTGCATCCTGAGGTGGAGCTGGGATGCAGGAGCTCATAGTCTTGCTGCTGTTATATGCATGGCCGCTGCTTCTATGATTGCATCCATATCACGGAGCTGAGCAGCAATTCGGGAGGTCGCACTCTTACTGATGTTACCATTTCTTATTGTAAGGTCTGACACACAAAATTACTCAATACACCTTAGCTTCTGTTACCTATTATTCTTCACTAACTCTTACCTGGGCTAATTTGCATCTTTAGGTTTGGCAGTTAATTTCTCTTAAGTCATTTATTGAAGATTTTAAAGGTCTCTAGAACTCCAAAAAAATTTATTTTAAAAATATAGTTGTAACTTTTAAAGAAAAACATATACAATTTACTTCAGTAAATAAAAGGGCTTTTAAAAAAACTTGAAATATAACTTACTTTAAATGTAGCCATCCAGAACCACATTACTAAATCTTCACCTTCTCTCTGCTTCTGATTCTTTTTTTATTCAGGTACTTATCTCCATGATTTTTTGTTTTGGTTTGGTTTGTTTTATAGCACACATGGCTCTTTCTGCTTTCTACCCCTCTAACTTCTATAGGTATTTCTTTTTCTTTTTCTTTCTTTCTTTCTTTTTTTTTTATAGTTTTCTCTTTGTGCTTACTTTTCTGTTTTTATAACAAATCTCTTCTGCTGGTCACTCCTAGTCCCCGTTGTACTCTCTTTTTCCTCCTTTCTCCAACAGGGAATAATAAAAAGCCAAACAAAGTAATTTCATTTTACATTCCTTAATCATGAGGACACATACAATAAGTAGAATGTGTTACCTGTCACCCCAAGCAGCCTGTCTTTGTTGTTTGTCAGCTTTTCAGTGAATATTGACTTATTTAGAAGCAAAAGATCTATATTGTTCCTTTGTTGTGAACATCATTTTATCTACATGTTCCACATTTTTTACTAAAATTTGCTACCACTTAAACAATGAAAAAACAAAGGAAATTGTTGACAGTGCTAAGGCTTTAAATGGTAGAGCTCTGCACCTTTTAAGGTAATTGCCTCCTTTATTATGCAAATACATTTTATTTTTTTACTTAGATGGAATAAGCTAAGATTTATAGAGAACAAATCAGATCAGAGAAATGGAAATAAAGGTTCAATATTTCTTATGTTCCTATTTCTTCAGAGACTTAGTATAGTTCATTTAAAAAATAGTAATTTCAAACGAGTTTACTTCTCCAATGGGGCTAAACACTTTTGGTATACTATTCCCTTCCAATAGCTTCATATTTCAAATACTCTGAAACCAATAAAGGAAATTGTACAGCAATCTATTGGCCCTGTGATCATGCCCTCCTGGAGTTTAGCTGCAGTCGTGTGGCCCTGTATTTGTGAGGACTGCAGTCCTTGTCTTTACCCCAGGTTGGGGACCTAATGGTGAGAGGTGGGTTTACTACTCTCTTCCCTACCAGGGCCACAAAACCTTTTCAGTTCATAAAGCTTATTCTTGAATTCCTACTTTGAAGGCGTGGTGTGCAATTATGGAATTTTTTACAATTAAGAGCAGAGAGATTTTAGTACAATCTACTACCCAGTTGAGGAACTTCTTTCATAAAATCCCTGACAATTCAATAATGTGTTGAATTGTTACCCAGAGAAGCAAAGCTCCTCCTATCAGGGAAATGTTCACATATCGGACCTTTTTAGTGAACTCAAAGGCTTACATACGAGATGAATAATAGAGAAGTGTAATAACAGTAACAATAACAATAATATAGCTAATACTTCTTGAGTCCTTACTGTATGGTAGGCATTGTGCTAATTGCCCTATGAGGGAATTGTTATCATTAACCCCATATTAGACATGAGAAAACTGAGACTTTGAGAAATTCTCTGACTTCTCTCAGGATGTATGGCTGGGTGGTGGGAAAGCCAGATTTCAGCCCACATACTCTAAATCAGAGCTCTGATCTTAACTATTACAATATATGCTTTCCTACGGAGCCCAAATCAGTCTCTCTTTAATTCCTTCCTAATTAGTCTAAATTCTACCTGTTGGGGCCAAGCAGCACATGTTCATTCCTCTTCCTCATTCATTCATATAGCAAAAAAGACATTAATTGACCACCTCCAAATATTAGATACTGCCTTCGAGCCCATAATACAGCATTGAAAGAAGAGCAAAGTTTTTGCTTTTATGGTGTTAACATTCTCTCCCTTAAATTCTTTGAAATGACCTACCAGATTTCTAAGAGTTTCCCTTTTAATCAGATCAAATTTTTCTCCTTCTTTCAGCCATTCATCATTGGACAAAGTTTCACATTCTTATCAAGGACATGACCATTTCTAGCTTTCAATGTTTTAATTTCAGTTTTCCATGGCTAATTTTCGTAATAATAGGGGTGCCCTCTAAGTGCCCTCTAGCATCCCAGAGAAGACGTTGGAAGCCATCTTGCATCCCTAACATTTCTTAGCATGTTATCTGGTGAGCTGTTAGGTACTTGTTTGCCTCAGGCGCTTGTCAGACCACAGCATCCTCTAGTGGTCAGATTTAAACTTCGAGACATGTAGATTCCAAATATCACAAGAAATTAGCATAAACCTTCAAATGTCAGTTTTTTTTTGCAGGTATGGGACTGATTTTGATTGGCTATTTCTAGTTTGATGGGTGATCTGTTCCCTCACAATATATCAGAGAGCCTGAAGCATCTCAGCCTCTTTCAAGCTTCTATCCATTTGTCTATTCTAGGCTAGTTCTTCGTATAAGCTCAGGAATCAAGTTGCTTTCTCCTTTCTTTTTGAGTAATCATAGAGACTTTCTTATTTGGAGGTAATTCCTTATTTACACCTTATTTGCTGTCTCTGAATACAAATACATAGGCCTTTTGGTATGAGGATATTCCCTAAAATTCCTACAGAGGAAATAGATAAGGAATAATCTCCCCAAAGTGATTGTGGTTTAGATGAAGAAGCGTTGGATTTGGAGTCAGCCCTGGATTAAAAGTCTAACTCTACCATGTTATATGTTGGTGATATTAATCAGGTTACTTAACTTTTCGAAGTCTACTCACAACACAAAGATAACCTTACAGGGTTATCATAGCTCATGAGTAAAGCAAAGTGAATTACACAGAGTCCTCACCATCAGTTCATCTGGTTTATAGCCCCTTCCCTCTTTGCCAGATCAACTCTTTGGGATGGTTTGGTGGTAAAAGAGACCATTCCTCAAATTAAGTCAGAATCAGGACTTTGTTTACTCTCTGCACAAACCCATCAGGACCTATGATGCAGATCTCTAAGTCAAGCCCTAGATGAAATTCTCTCCCCAAATCTTAGGTACCAGGGAAAGCAGAGAGCTCTACATCACTGCTACTCACCTTAGTTGCTAATGGGGAATTACCTCTGCTGAGAAAGAATTAAGGCTGAATGCAGAGGCTGCTCCACGGCACAGTAGAAAATATGCAGCATTTTTGTTTTCTTCAATGATTCTGAGCCTCTTTGAGAAAACCGTGTCTCACCTTAAATCTACATTCTGAGATATATGGAAAATATTAAGATTAAACTGTTTTCTTCTAGTTAGGCAGCTCTTTAAAATCTCACAACTATGTACCTAGACCAGTGCCAAGGACAATAGATGCTCATTTAAATCTCAAGGAAACCTAAAGGAATTA
Source organism: Eidolon dupreanum (assembly GCA_028627145.1). Lineage (NCBI taxonomy): Eukaryota > Metazoa > Chordata > Mammalia > Chiroptera > Pteropodidae > Eidolon > Eidolon dupreanum. The sequence goes on along the minus strand of CM053515.1, from coordinate 19,196,068 downwards.
TTTCAGTCAGTGAAAGATGATGGGTAACATGTTTTTAAACTGGAAGTTTTTTATCTGTCCCTGAAAGTGCTAGTCTAATCCTACATGTAATGAAGATCAGCTGTGTCCCGTCACTTAATATCTGCAGTTGTATTTCCTGAGACAGAGTCCTCAGAAGGTGAAGAAGATGGGGAAAGGAAAAGCACCACGAAGGAAAAGAAACCCTGTCTGAAATTACAGGATTGCTAGGTTTCATAAATTTGGTCCTCTGTCCCTGGTATAATCAAACAGGCCTTTGAGGAAAAAACCTGGGAACCCGAGGAAGTATTTAGATGCATTTTTATTCAACAGACAGGCCAACCGGACATCACAGTAACCTTACAGGATTTCAGAACTTTGGTTCTCAGCAAGGGCCATGTGTTTTGATGAGGACAGGAATCTGGCGCTTCCTGTAGAAGAAATTGAAAAAAAAATTACTTAAACTTTGCTGACAAAAAAAAAAAAAAGGTGACTGTAGGAGAAAAACAACAAAAAAAAGTTTAGCTTTATTTAAGTTAGAAAGGTTTGAAATTTATTCCCATTTCTCTTTCTCTCATTCATGTATTCATTCATTTATTCATTAATTCATCAAATATTGGTTAAGAACTATTACAGACACTGGAGATGTAACAGAAGGAAAAATGTCTGTTCTTACAGAGTTTCCAGATCTAGTAGGGCATTACAGTAAACCTCTGAAATTAATCTCCAGTCCATTGTTGCGTCTTTCACTCCTGATGTCCTTTCCTAGCCACCATGTTTCCATTTTAGTTGCTGCCTGGGCTATTGCAGTCCTTCTAAATGATCTTTTGCCTTAGGACGCTAGGGATGCACATCTGTGAGATCACACAAAAGGAAGTCATCTCTCTATCACATGTGTTATCTGCCAGCCTTAAGCATCCCGCCCCTAGATAAAAACTTTTCTGCTCTCCACACACCACCGTTCCCAAACCAGCTTTCTCTTTTCTAAACAAATATTCCTAAACCCTGTCATTGTTCCTCATGATATTGTTTCCAGATCTCTCATTTTTTAATCCATCTTTTTCTTGAATATACTGACATAAAATGTTTCTGTTTCTCTATTACTTGAGAACATCCAACTTCTACATATCTTTATGCATGTATGTATCTGGACCTTCCTAATTCTTAATTTTAAGAGCTTTTGATGCTTTCTTCTTCCATAACTATTAACCACTCACGATACTTATTTCTGAGTTAGCATACACAGCACAAACATCTAAACAGAGCACATAAGTTCATTTTTTTCTCTAGCTGAGCTGTCCAGTATAGTAGATAGTATCCACATGTAGGTATTTAAATTAAAATCGGTTAAAGCTAAGTAATAGTAAAATTCAGTTTCCCAGTTGTACTAGCTACATTAATGTGCTGGTGGCTTTCATATTGCATAACATAGATAAGAGAGCATTTCAGTCACTGCAGAAAGTTCTACTTGAGAATGCTGAAAAGAATTTGTCAGTATAAAGTCCCTAAGAAGACATAAAAGAAATAGGAAAAGATCCTTACTGAATATATCTGTCAAGCATGTAATAAACAAGGAGAAACAAACCCTTGTTCGTATGCTTATCTCAAAACCCAACAACTAGAGTCAGAACCTCACTGTAGTTGACTGTACAATGCATTTGTCCGGTGCTTTTAATGAGCAATAAAGAGAAAGACAATATGGTACATTTGAAAAGATATTGCATTTGAGACAGCCACATTTTCTCTGTAGGCCTGTTTTTTTATTTGAAAAATACAGGAAGAAAAGTACATTTTCTGATGTTCAAATGTTCCTCCCATATTTGCTTATACATTTTTTTTTTTTTATAGAATAGAAAGAGCAAGCAAGCCTGATAGGTTTTAAAGGCTAAGAGAATAGGGTGTCCCAGCTCTATGCTCCTATTTTTCCAATATGCTTCACTCTAAATATTAGGCCTTTTGGTCTTGGCTCTTGAAAATTTCCTAAGTCTCAAGGCTGTTCTATTGTTTTCTTCTTCTCTTGGATGGAAATATGATGTTTGATCTTAGTGTCAACAACGTAGGTCATGAGAAAATTAGCAGGTGGTTTCAAGTTCCTCATATAAATCTTTAATGTGGAAAGAAATTTACCACAAAGCAGAACACTTAATGTTTTGGGTCTAAAACTTTAAGATATTAAATCTCTTTACATGAAGAACTATTTCCACAATCCTTGTTTAAAACACTGAAAATTTTCTGAAATGATTTAAAGCGGACCAAGAAGAGAGGTTGTGTGTTATAGAAAACTTATACTGTGGAATAATAGAAATGTATGTTGTCATTTGAGCCTAAATCAAGGTCTTTAATACAAAGCAGTTTCATAATAACTAGGAGTTTTCCGGGTCACTCACTAAATCTTTATTTGTTTTGATTGTTTTACACCTCTATTTAACCTGGAATACTTTTGTGGTGCTACCAAAATTCAGATACCTGTTTAAATATTATCCATTTCATTAATCTTCTCTTGACCCTTTAAGTAAGAAGAAATCTGTATCTCTCCTTTACTCTTATAGCACTTGGCTCACAGCTCATTTGGTGGCATTTGCCACAAGTTACAAGAAGCTACCTTATTTGTGCTCATGACCTATTTCCTCTTAGTCATAAGCACAAGAAAAGCAGAGGAGGCTGCACGGTGCTTGGCATATATTAAGTGTTCAGTGCTGAGAAAGATAGAAAATCTGTGGCAAATCTATTTTTTCTGAGTACCCGAGTCTGATGTTCATTACTTGTCAGCGATCACTTCAGAAAATGAGCTTCATTGAGCCAGACTCTCATGTCCATAAGTAAAAGTGTTACAAAAATATGTTTTGGTTACCTAATCTATATAATTCTTATTTGCATATTTGAGGTTTTAGTAAACATAATCATTACTATCACAAAGGATGATATTTTAAATTTAAGGGTATTTTAGGTGTATGAGCTTTTTAAAATCCGGACTGTCTACTGTTTTGCTAGAAAAGCATGGATTTTTATCTACCAGTGATTTTTTAAAAAAATTCATCGAGAGAACCATTCAAACACTTTCCCTCCTCTATTCTATTGTCCTTTCCTTAACACATTTTATATTGCACAGTGTTATTAATTCTTGTCTCTCTTTTGTTCTTCTTATTTCTCTCCTTCTTTATGGCAGAGAGAAAGCCTCCAAACTTTTTCAAATCCAAGCAGGCATAATTAGTTGTTTTTAATTTTGTGCTCTCAGAGCACTGTGCTCATACTTCCACTAGTCACATGGTGTTAGCATTGAGGGTAAGCAGATTGGGAGACAAAGCATGTTGAATTGTCTTCTGCATCTCACAGATACTTAGTCTGGTATCTGACTTTAAAGAATAGTGGAAAGAGCAAGGACTCGTTCTCTGCTCTGCCACTTACTGCTGGGTGATCTTAGGCAAATTATTTAAACCAACGAATCTCAACTTCTTTGTGTATATAATGAGCTTAGTATTATTTACCTCATAGTCTCATTGTGAATATTAAATACCCCATGCAATGCTTGGCACAGTAAATATTATTTTCTATCAGAACACACATACACACATATATACACACACACCTCTCTATATAATTATACTAGATATATAATATCGAGAAAAAGAATTGAAAATTATTTTTGGAAAAACTAGGTGTTTTGTTTCTCTCATGATAAGATTGTTGTTATTGGATTGTTGATTGGGGCTTGAAAAGATAAAATATATGAAAATTTGAAGACAACTAGTTTAAAATATGTTTTAAAAAAATTTAAGTTTGTACTTACTTATTTTCCATACATAACTCGCATTCATTCGGATATGTAGTTTCATCAGTCCCACAGACAGGATTGTAGATCCTGGGACATCCACTCACTTTACTGGTACATACAACCTAAAAATTAAACAATAATTTCCCATTATTAAACAATAATTTTCCATTATTTCTTATTCTTTGAGTTTACAGTAAAATCTCTAAAATGGTTTTACCTCCCTGGAGTTGCTTGGCTAAAAGACAGAAGTATGATTGTAATTGGGAGAATGATACTGGGTGTCCCAAGAGAAGGAATCCACAATTTTAGTCAGGAAACCTACTTTTAAGTAATGCCTATACTATTTACAAGTTGTGTGACTTTGGTAAATCTCTTAGTGTCTCTGAACCTCAGTCATTTCATCTGTAAAATGGGAATGTTATTATTTTTCCCACCTCCTTCATAAAGATGTTACAAGGTTTTAATAAGGTAAGTTAGATAATCAATTTTTGATTACTGCTGGCCCCTCTTGGGTCAGCCATACCTTGCGGTAGGTTTTTCCTTGTACACTATGGTTCAGTCATATTGGTCTTCTCTCAGTTACTTGAAGATACTAGGGGCCTTCTACCTTGGAGTCTTTGCACAGCCTATTTCCTCTGTGACAGGAAGTACTAGTAATTACTGAATGACTATTATAGGCCAGAGACTGTCCTAAGTGCTTTTAATTTATTACTCTGTTTAAAACTCACAACTATCCTATGAACTTTTTATTATACTCCTCCTTAGGTGAAGACAATGAGGCAAAAATTATATCACTTATTTTCACATAGCTACTAATTCTTGGATCCAGGATTCAAACTCAGTCAATGTAGGTCCTGAGCTTTAGCTTTTAACCCCGTCACTCTACTACTTCTCCTCACCAGTTATATTTTGCTAACCTCGATTACTTAGGGCCTTTCTCTGATCACTAGGCTAAGTTCCTAATGGTAGCAAAACTTATTTATAACACTTATCACAAATGTAATAATTTATTCACTTACGTACTTTTGGTTGGTCATCTGCCTCTCCACTAGATATAAATGTAATGAGAAGAAGAATACTTCTTCTTTCAGTCTCTAAACTTACTGAAATTTACTTTATAAACACAGGAAAAAATGGAAAAGTTAGATATAGAATATTTTTCTAGAGGAAGAACCTAGTTTATTATTTTCCTTTGCTTATTATTAATTAGAGCTCCACCTTGGTGATTTGGAGAACTTTATGACCTCATGGGGGCACATAAGGAGGAAGTGATATTTGAAATGAAGTTAAGGGCGCTTCCACCCTAAATCCTTGCCCTTCTGAATAGCCCTAGTATATTAAAAAATCCCTTCACAGCAAGCACTAGATGACTACATAGAAATTGTCTTTGAATCAGTGAATTTGCCCTTCAACATAAGCTTCTTTGGGGTAACTACTATTAACTATCTTAGTTTAATAAATTAAGCCTTGCTAGCACTAATACTCCTCGTCTTGACTTCAGGTGAAACTGAAAGGTGACAGCTAAACTGTGCTTTGGTTGGAACAAACAGTTCCAGCCTGAGAGATAAGCAATTACAAAATTGTCTTTACCGTTTTTCCCATGATGTAAGGTCTAGCGTTACCTAGAAAACATAAATCAGACATGTGAAGTTGTGTCCTGAACGGAAGAAGCCAGACCTGTTCTAATTCAGAATTTTCTGCTTCCCTTTAAGACTGTGACTGCTCTGCTGGCCCCCTCCACTCCTCACTCCTTCTTATTCCTGTTTTCTTTCAAGAGCATCTCATTGGTGTCCCTTCACTCTCTGTGTGATGAATACTAAAAAAATTAAGCAAAAATTTGATTATGATCAAAGTATCTCAATTTGGTATTTCAGAAAAGTTAACCCATTTCCTTGAAATGAATTAGACACTGAGTAAATATCTTCTGACATTCTAACAACTGGTTACTTAGATATTTGTTCTTACAATTAGTGATATAGGAAGTATAAATATCTTTATCTCAGCTTACCAATGAAGATATGGAAAGTTTATATAACTAGCTGTGAAACAGTTACCATTAACAGTTATCAGGTCTTCTGACACAAAACTAACTTTTGCAATTACTTTTACATCTCCTTTTGTAAATAATGTTAAAAATTGTTCTCCTTATTTTATGTAACGTTCATCTTTCTGTAATTCTCATCCATTGATCTTATTTCATCTCATTGGGACCAAAAGTTCTGTCCAAGACTAGGCTATGCCTAAACCTAGAAGGCAATGTGCTCATTAAAGCAATAGGTCAATAGGTTTTACTCAAATCAGAAAAATATGCAAAAACACTTACCAGATAAACTCAGCAGAGCCAAGGCAATGAGAAGCAGAAGGCCTGTTACCTTCATGGCTGAAGCTGTGTGTCCAGAGCTCAGTGAGAACCACACTGAACCTACCACTTCTCTTCACAACGCTTGGACTGGAAGAGTTATATAGGCAGGATGACAACCCCAGCTCCACCTGCTGCCCTGTGTTGTAGATCTCCTTGGTTATTGATTGACTTTGTAGTAGGTTGGCCTCAGGTTTGGATGTCATCTGTGTAAGAAAAGTGAAAGGAAAGGCATGGGTCTGAAATGTTCAAGGCCAAGAATTCCGTCGGAAAAAGGGTTCTAAAAGGTGGTTAGTTTGTTGATTCTCTCCTTAACCTCTATGATTATGGGGAGGCCTTTCCTTTCTTGAGCCCCAGTTTTTTCTTTTGTAAGGGGATCTCAAAGATTTCTTATATTCTGTAGTTCTGGATAAATGAATAGGTGTGGATATTTTTAAAACCTTTCATATTTTTTTTTGCTTTTCTTCAACTTTTCTCTTTCTTTTTTCTTTCTCTTCTTTCTCTCCTTTTGCTGTCACCCATTCACAAAGCTTAAGATAGCTGACAGAGGAACAGGTTAGAGACAGGGAGGACTCAGTTCTCTGAGTGTGTGCTCTGGGGCTAAAATGTGCATGACAGAGACACTTACTGGCTCTTTGATATCGTATATCTAGTTCACTTTTGTTGTGCTTCGATTTATTCATCTGAGGATGGAAGTAATAATAGTACCTGACTCGAAGCGCTCGCTTTCATTCAAAAATAGGTTTTGTGTCTATGCTGTGTTATTGGAAGACAGTTCTTCACTCTCTATCATGTTTCTGCATGTCTTGTGGATAGAGGCACTGATTGCTTGTGTTTCAGATGATCTTCTCAAGGGCATGTAACAAATGGCCTGGGAAAGAAGAATAGTGTCTCTCTCTAGAATAAAGGGGAGGTTTGTTTGCATTCAGTAAAATAAAGATCATATCCCTCTCCAGGGCAATGCTTATGGAGGCATAGTGCCCATTTAAAAAGACGAGGGATTTTTTAAAAAGCTTGGCTTCCAACTCCTGTAACACACTGCTCTTTCTGTTCAGGTACCTCTTGGCCTTCTTCACAACATCCTGTGGAAAATGGGGCTTGGGAAACTAGAACCAGTGCTGACATGCTGACTGTTGCTATTAAACAATTAAGTCCCTTGTTTCTGACCCAGAAATCTACGTCTTCCACTAGCATCCATTTGGCAATGGCAAGCTAACTTGTTAGCTTTCAAGTAGGGTAAAATCTCAGATCCTCACCGGTCTTGACACATGTCAAGAACTGTACTCATCTTGAGGAAATATCACTGAATAGAAATGAGAGTCCCTACTCTCATGGAGCTTTCACTGAATATGAGTTGGGGAAGACTAACAATAAAAAAAAATTAATCATGAAGTATATCACATTATGATAAATATCATGGAAAAAATGTATAGAGAGGATAAGTGTGCTGGAGGATTTGAGAGATGGTTATGATGGATTGGTTGGAGAAGGCCTTGCTGTAGGTGACATTTGAACAGAGACATGAAGGAAGTGAGGAATTGAGCCATGCGGATAACTAAGAACATGTACTTCACACAGAGAGAAGAGCAAGTGCAAAGGCTCCAAGACAGGAACTTGCTCGACGTGTTGGAAAATAATCTGGCTGGAACAAAGTGACAGAGATAAACATAGGCAGTGAGATGAAGGAGGCAGTGGGGGCCTAGATAATAAAGGCCCGTGTAGGTCATAGTGAGGACTTTGGTTTTCACCAAAGGGAAAGAGGTTGGAGAATATGGATGGTGTTTGTTCTAAAACATCACTTTAAATGCTCTGTGAGAATAAACCAGAAGGCAAGTTCAGTAGCAGAAAAGTCAGCTGGTAGGCTACTGTAAGAGTCCAACCAAGTGATGACGGTGAAAGTAGAAAAAAAGGCTGATATTATAATTTAGGTGAGTTAATACCTGTAAAGCGTTTAGAACACTTTCTGGCACATGGTAAACACTTAGAAATATTATTCGTTACTATTATTTTTATCGTTGTTATTTTTTCAGTATTCACAATGCTGTTTTGTCTAACCGGAATGCTCTTCTTTACGCTTATACATGAATCTTTAAGAATCAGTTCAAATGTTGTTTCTTTCTGGAAAACTTCCTCAGTTCAGTCGAGGCTTCCACGGCATTTTGAACATGCCCAAATATAACGTATAACACACTGTCGAAACTGTTTATGTGACTACTTCCCACATCTTCCATTTATGCTTCAGCCTCTTTACCATTTTAGCTCCCTCCTTTACTACTGCCAGTAAAGTTGTTCTTGTTTAGGTCACCAACTCAGGTGGATTAATTCCACAAACATTTTTTTAAGAGTATATGCTCTCTAATTCTTCACACTTGGTCACACTCAATATAATCTCTTTTCCTGGGGTTCATAGCTGCACAGTCCCCTACATCTCTCATACCTTCCCCATCTTCTTTATTGATCCTTCCTCCTCTAATAAGTAAAGACTTGGAGTTTCTCAAGTATTGGCACTGGGCCCTATTCATGCCTCACTCTTCATTTTCTTTATGCAAGCTCGTTTATTCACATTGTTTAAGTTACACACACACACACACACACACACATATTTATAAAATATAAAATTCCCAAATATGTATTTCTTTCCTAGATCTGTCTTCTGATCTTCAGACCAGATATCAAGTGCCTTTTTGACAATTTGGACATCTTATAGGCACCTCAAATTTAGTATGTTCTATACTACTGTTTCGATCATTCACCACAAATATTTTCCTTTTCAGTCTCCCCATTGCTTCTTTTTCTTCCATCTGATTGGTCAGACCCAAACCTAAGTGCTCTCCTTAATGCCTCCCTTGGCCCTTACCATGCACCATTTTCCGCTCTTAATTTCTTCCACATTCAAGTTCTGTTCTTAAATCTGTGTCTAAAACAACCTCAATTCTGGATACTTCTCATCATTTTACACTGTCATATCTAAGATGAGGCCATCAATTCCCCACTTTGGTTTTCTGAAACTTCCTTCAAGTTGTCTCCCAACAAGTCTACTGTTATTTCTTCCTCAAAGCTGCTCTCCATAGAACAGTGCAGAGATCTTTATAGAATGTGAATGCGATCATGCCGCTCTCCAGTTTCCCATCATTCAGAATCTTCAGGGAAGGTTTAGCTCCTCATAATCTGGCTCCTTTTACCTCTCTCACTTTATCTCCTACCAGTTTCCTCCTTTTTCAATCTGTCAAGCTCCATTGGTCCTTTCTCTGTTTCCTGTTAATGGGGTGATGGGGGCTAAATATAATTTTCTCATGGAGCTGCTTTTCTGAGTTCTCCATCACTCTCTTCTGCATTCATTTTAGGCCTTGTTATTATATGATTTCATGGGACCTACATAACATTTAAATTTTATTCTGTACCTGTTTGTATGACCATTACATAATGTATTTTCATCTTTAGGAAGCAAATATGATTGTTATGTTTACAGCATTCTCTAGCAAAGTGCCTGGAAAATAGTAGCTCCTAAATAAATATTTGTTAGAAACATGAATTAAAGTATATATTTACACACACACACACAGACGCACACACACACGCACACTAATTTTCTTGAAGACCCAGATTTATGCTTTGTTCATTTCTGTGTCTTCAGTGCCTGATATAGAAGTCATTTATTAGTTCATTCAATCTTATTTATTTAACCATTGTTATAATCCAAATATCAATGCTTAGCCTAAACTCCATGAGGGCAGATATTGTTTGGATGAGTAAAGTTTTTTCTTTTCATCTTAAATCATGATTTAGATAGTAGTTTTGTTGCCAATAGGAAGGTTCTAATAGCCACTATCAAGGGGGGTTAATATTTGAGAAAAGGAATTTTTCTTTGGTCTCAAAGCAGTCTGAGGAGAAGGGAATTGGCTGCTTTCTCATCATGGAACTCCTTAGGTAATAATAGCAGCAATCATGGCATTCAGATTTAGGTCTGTCTTTGGTGCCAAAGCCTGGGCTCTTCTCACCAAACAGTGATTTTTACACATTTTGACTGTGGACCCAAAGTTAAAAATAAATCTTGTGTCATGGCTTAGTTTATGTATACATATGCGTGAACAAATAAAATTGTTAAGAAGCAAAATGTAGCCTTATTATGTGTGATGATTCTTGTACTTTCTATTCTGTTCTCTCTCATAGTTCTCCAATCGTGACTTGTAGTTTGAAAAACATTTCACTATGATGATATCCTATGGAGTTCATACAATCTGATTTTCTTAATGCTATAAAATGAGGATAAAATTTAAGTTAGAAATTGGCCCTAAAAATTCTAATGGGAAATGGCTCTTTGGAGGCAGCAAATTGAAGAGAACGTGAAGAGACAGGTCTGGCTCCAATTACAAATTTGCCATTTCAACTGTCGTGTAATTTTGGCTAAATCATTTTCCTCAGCTACAAAAATCCATATTATAATGTATTCATTTGACATGAGAATAAACCTAGAAGAGTAAAAACATGTACAAAAATATTATCTTCAATTTTTCTTAAAATAATTATTGCTAGATGATAAAAATATCACTCTTCTTTCCATGGATTGAAATAATGAATGGCACATTTAAGCTTCACATGATCAATGTCTTGACAAAATAAATATTGTCTGCAGTAGGGGGTGGAGTGTGCATTGGTGAAACAAGTCTGCTACTGTGTTAGACTGTTTAGTCATATTTAATGTGTTTACATGGCCTGGGTTTGTATAAATCTCTCCTTCCTTACCTCTGTGTACATATCTATGTGCGCATATCATCAGGAACTCAGGCAAATATTATGACCTACTCCTCTCTGTTTCAAGGACTAATTATTCACCTGAATAAAGAATAATGACAAAACTTAAGAGAACTTTCGAATGGTTGTTGATAATACTTGCCTGAATGGAGATGTTTATTGGGCACCTGTTGATTTTCACATCCTATTTCCAAGTTGTTTTTTATTAAAGTATAATTTATATACAATGTTACATTAGTTTCAGGTGTAAAACATAGTGATTCAAAGTTTATAAACCTTAAGATGTGATCACCATGATAAATCTAATAATCATCTTTCACCATATAAAGTCATTACAATATTATTGACTATATTCCCTGTTTGTACATTACACCCCTGTGATTTATTTATTGTATAACTGGAACTTTGTACTTCTTATTCCCCTTCACCTTTTTCACCTTGTGCCCAAGTTTTGACTAGTAAGAAAAATGACAGAAACTAGAGATATGGAGCCTAATGTATTTAACCTAACATTTGAAGACCTCTTTGACTTAGCTGTATCTTTGCTTTTTAATCTTATTTTTATTATTCATGAAACTTCATGACTTTTCTTAATGACTCTGTTCCCTTTTCACTGCTTGCTCTCCAAACAGGCTCCCACAGTTTTCATTGTACTCATTCTGTAAAGCTTGGCTAAAATAATACCTGTGGTACTTGAATCAATTAGTAACAATTTCCCCTCTCTTTTTATCTCTCATGCCAGTTCATAAAGCTATCACTAAATAAAAAGTGTATTAATTACATCATCATATAACTATAATTATTACCACTGCACTACTGCTAAAAATTTTCAAAAACGTCTACACCAGGCATTGTGCTACTTTATTTTCATTATTTTTAATCCCTACAGCATTATTATTCTCATTTTGCAAACAAGAAAACTGAAGCAACATATTTTAGTTGTCATATTCCTGGTCACAGAGATCAAATACTCCTGTATATATATATGACATATATCATATATACATTTATATCAAATACTGACATATTTATGATATATACATTTAAAGATATGCCTATATATACATATGTATACATTATATATACATACATATATGTTTGTATAATGTATATCTGTCTTTCGATTTCTTGATTAATCTTCCTAATACATTTCTTTATGTCCTACCACTTCACACCTTTAAACAGTTAATACAAGCTTAATGACATGGTTAGAGCACTGGCTAGCCTCAGGATGCCTTGAGTTCTAATTTAATATTGCCACTGGCAACCTATCTCATGTTTTGCAAGGTCTCCACTTTGCCACTTTAAATATATCTTTTACTGAGTGTCTTACATTTTCATCCTCTTAATTATATCATTTGATGAATGAAGATTCTTAATTTTAATTGAGCCCAATTTAGCAATTCTCTTTCATCATCATTACTGTTTTTTTCTCTATCCCATTTAAGAAAATTTTGCCTGCCCCAAGATTATGAAGGTAGTCTATATAATTCTAGAAGCCCTGCAATCCATTGTGATTAATTTTTGTGGATGATGTAACTAGAAGTCAAGATTATTGAATCTTTTTTAACATTGTAAATTTCTTAACATGGATTCGTTAATCAATTTTCATGATTAAAACTACCATTTTCCCTCATCACAATGCAACGTCACTCTTGTCAAAGACAAGTTGGTCATATAATTGTGGGTAATTTTCTGCATCCTATTCTTTTTTGTCTATCCTTGCTCGGATATGATACTAGACCTTTCTTCTGATGTGTTTTTCTCTATATATAATGCTACTTGCACTTCATACATGCACCACTTTCGTTTACTGTTATGCACAGTACATGGCAGCTTACCCTCTGTGATGTCTTGTCTTTGCTGTTGGCTAATATTTCTTGACTTTGTAGAGGCTCATCCTGTGGCTAGGGAAAATCTACCTTGATCCATCTCAGACCAGGTTGGTTTCACTGAAATAGGTCTTTAACTGATACCTCTGAAAATCTAACTTGTGTTGAAATATTCTTCTCTTTCTAGGGCTTGTTTTTTTATAATCAGAGAAAGTTGGGGACAATGGCGATGAGCACTTGCTGTCAGGAACTGAGTGTCAGGAACAAGCATCAGGAAATGGGCTTAGATATTCCTCAGCATTCCAATTGTGCCTTTTTAACATCATCATTGTATTATTGTCACCATCATCACCATCATCACCTTAGGGAATACAATACTACTTTTTTAATAACACAGTTTTAAGGCAAAGTGAATGTCAGCTGCCTGTCTCAACATACCTTTCCAGGGTTTGCAATTGTTCTACAGAATAACTGTGATCCTCATAGGATTGGGAAGAATAAGAATCATTTGTTCCAACTCCCGATCTGGTATTTAACTCTCATCTATCTACTAGTGGACATCTAGCCAATGTTTAAATACTTCAGGGGATACATAGGGATTGGCGATTCCTTATATGGAGCTGAAACCTCTCCTTCTGGAATTTCCATCTATTTTTCCTAATCCTTGACCTCAGAATAATGCCGCTTTGTTATCACCATGATCCTTCTTCAAATATTTGTTAATGATGACTGTACTACACTCAGATCTTCTCTGCCATGAAATAACCTAGTCTGTTGACTACTCATTTGATATTGCTTCAAGTCTTTCTTCCTCAGGACAGTTCCATCTTGGCTTTGTGCTTTTTAAGGGGGACTACCTGGAATGTTACTCTGGGACAATCTGGCCACGGCGATGGCCTAAGGACTGTCACCCCCGCTCTCACTCTGTATGCAAAACTCTAATAGTGGTGTCTAAAATCTCCTTAATTATCTTCCAACTCAAAGTTATACTTTTACTTACTTTACTACACAAAATTTACCTACATCTTTTTTTCCCTTCACATGATATGCTAAGTTTCTTTTCTCACTTCTATCCCTTTGCTGACACTAGGAATATCTGATCATCTACGGTGAACCAGATGGGGACGTGCCTCAACCTTACCACTTCCTCAACACTTAGAAACTTGATAACTGATGTCCTTTTTTAGTCAACAAATACTTAATTAGACTTATGTGTTTTGTGTTGGTAGAAGGAATATGTAAATTTCATTTAAAGTAACTTAGAAAGTAAACAGAACGTGAGAAATAAAGACAAACAAAACATAACTACTTCAAGAAGTTATTCTCCAAAGAGAGTGGGAAATAGAGGCTGTTGCTGCAAGTGGACTTAGGGATATAAAGAGTTTTAAGATAGGAAACAATATGCTTCAAGTATAGATTTATGAAGGCAACTACTGGTCCCATTCTAAACACTCTTTTCTGCAGGCTCAAACTTCTTAGTTTCTTTAATCATTTATCAGAGTGGAGAGAAAATAATGTCATAAACCCTTTATAGAGCCTCCTAGTATTCAACACATAAAAGTCAAATGGTAAGTATTTACTGTAGAGGTAATAAAGGAAGAAGACAGCTTGAGACGATCATATTTTTTAATCGGGACTGCTAAGGAAAATGAAAAGCAACTGTGGGACTCAAGAGGAAAATTTCTTCCAGCCTTGGGAATTCTAGTTGTATATTTCCAGATAATAGTATTACAGAAGCACTTTGCAGTGTTATGTGAAGATAGTCTTTGGCCGCCCCAGCAGATACGTAGCTATGATAATGGTGCTCTACTAGGCAATAAGGATGCTCCTTTATCTGTTCCTACCTTGCACTTATGCATGCTTCTATTACAGAACATTAAACCAAGAATTCTAACTTTTCATTTTTTTTTTTCTCACTCTTCTATTAGACTAAACTCCTGGACTTACGACATTTTTTTTTTAAATCTCCAGAGTTACGCGCACAGTTCAATCTAGAGGCTCCTGATAAAATGGGGAAAATAATCCATTTACTTTAAGCATTTGTGGGCATAGTAGACTTTAACAAGCTTGCAAAGGAATGATGGAGGGCATTGTATCACACACCAGACAGCAAATTACTTTAAAATAACACATCAACCTTTATTTTCCTCCAAGCAGAAGCCAACCACACAAATGTTTGATTGCTGCTTCTCCTTCTCTCTGTTTTCTAATCCGTCCACTCTAGAACAAAACAACCAGTTTTTTTCTTTGTCTAAAGCAGAACCAAATGACACCTAGGTTCTTAAGATACCACACCCAACAAATTCTTTCCAGGATATTTTCCCCCAAAGGACAGTTCTTTCCCTAAGATAAATTCTGGTGCCAGCTGTCGAGGTAACATTTCCAGCACGTTACATACTGATTAAAAGGCCAGTCTTCAGAGAACAACAGACCTCAGTTCCAATCTCTGCCCGTGTAACTTTAAGCCAAACTTCACATTTCTGACCCTCAATTTTCACGATCATTTATTTCTCCAAAACCTCTGGTTCCAGATGAGTTTTAGAATTTTAATATTAGAAAAGTCATATGATGCATATACTGTTCATTGCAGAAAACTGAGTGTTGTCTAGGGTAATATCCACTAATCCAACACACAGTAATGTAATAAGAAAACAAAACATATAGCCTTAAATCATCTCGACAGGTTGTGCTGTCAAATGATTTAAAGAATAAAATAAAAACTTGTTTTTCATAATTCTGTGAGGTTTGGAATTAGGAATTAGGAATGTGGACTTATCCTTCCTTCATGGAATTGTCATGAGGAATAAAGAGGGTGATGCATGTAGAGCTCACAGCTCAGACCATGACACAAAAAGTTCCATGCGTGGTTATTACTGCTTTGGCTGCCATACTTTAGCTCACGTTAAACATGAGATCAACTTTCTGCCCTTTCTCTTTCCTCTTATTGGTAAAAGCTTTATATAATGTATATTTAATTTATAGAAAACTTCCGAACTGCTCTTATATTTATTAACTTTGTTAAAAAGGGCGCGCCATCAGTGTTGGAGACCACCTGTGTTGGGCCCAGAACAGTTGTAAATACCTCCCATCCGGGTAACAAGGTTTGCTGTTTGCTTGTTGGTGGGCCTCTCAGTCTCACTTCTCAGAAGCTTTGCTCTTCTTCCAACCTGGCACTGATTCCTCTCTGGCAATAATTAACTAAATACTCAAACAGAAAACAAGGAAGCATTACAATTGAGAAATGTGTTTACTGGAAGAAAAGAATACGATTTTAGGAAATATGAAAACAGAAAAAATATCTATTGCTAAAGGTAGAGGCATATATTTGGGGACAAAAGATCAGTATTATATAACTAACCACATTTCAAATAGGAAATATAGGATGGATATGGAACAATTACAGCAAGAGGGAGAGTATGTGCAAAGAACAGAAACAATTGGAGTGGTTTCTGGCTGCTGATCCTATCACTCTGAAACTAACCTCTCACATTTTATTAATTCATTCTTGACAATTCAAGTGCTCTTTTTAGTCTTTCTCACATCTCTAGATGCATGGTATATGTCTCCAGACTCTACCTGGCTTTATTCTATGATGAAGCATTTCCACTGAATGCCTGACATCATTTCAGACATACTTTATAAAACAAATCTGATCATCTTTCCTGTCAAACCTCTTTGCTAAACTTCTGTTCCCTTGAAAGCATGAACATCATTTCAAATCTTAGGCTTAAAGCTATCTTTGTTTCCTACTTTTCCATGGCCCTTGATCTAATCAACCAAAATTCATAGTTCCTCTCTTATCCACATCCTTCTTTCTACTTCTAGTCCATCACTCTGCCCCATGCTTTGATTATTCCCCTGTGATTTTTCAGATTGGCTCTTGCATATGTTATATGCCATGCATCTAGTGGTCCTAAAGAGGCATAGGATCTGGATTAGGACTTGTTCAGCTATTCGCTAATAATGTAATCACCTCTCTATCTCTCACCAGTTTTCCTTTTCCCCTAATGTAGTCACCAAGTCATGTTGAACCTACTTTCAGAACTTAACTCTGTTCTTTTTTCTCCACTGATATGTCCCTAATTCAGACCATTACCAACTCATTGAAACATTCTCCTAATTCTCACTACATTGTGCTGTCTTTTAAAGTAAACCTCTTACGATAGTTTTAGATTTACAAAAACATTGAAAAGAATACAGAGAGTTTGTATTCATAATCGGAAAGGCCATTTTCAAGTTTGTACTTGGATAGGTGAGAAAACTGAGGCTCAGAGAAATTCTCTCTGGTCATGGCACTGTTGGGATGGCTCATTCATCGCATCTTAAGAAAGAACATCTGGGAATTTCCCCTTCATGCAGAATGTCAGAACTGGACACTTCCTCAAAGATGGGAGGGGGAATGTTGTGGGAAACATGAAAGGTGACTGAAGGTTTTAAATTGGAAGAGAAGGTAAAGGATAGCATTAGAGGTAAAAGATATAAGTCTGAATTTCAATACTGAATATAAATATATTAATATAAATAATAAATGTGAATCATGAGTCTCTGTTCTGGTAAATTGTGACTCTCTGTATTTGCCTGTCTGTCTCTCCAATGTTGGGGGCAGAGATTTGCCCTGTGTCTAGATACAAAAAAAGTTGTTGATTTTCAGTCTATTTATCTTTTTTCTTGTCGTTAGGACAGAGTGGCGACTTCCAAGCTCCTTACATGTGAAATCAGAAAACAGCTCTATCCTTTCTAAATGCTTTCTACTATGAAAGCATTTGATGACAATATCTTGCAAGTCCTGCATTTGACATCTGCAGACTTAGGAATGCAAGGATTGGATATTAATACAGCTTCTGTTCACCAGAATGTGTTTATTTATCAAAGTTTTGGCATGACAGAAGGATCCTGAAAGTTTCCTGCTCCATTGCTAAATGTTTAGGGATGCTGTAAAAATCTCTGAGGATTAGGGGCTTGCAGGGCTTCCAGGTACATTCATCAGTTTGACTACTTTGCCGTCATTCTGTGTCCCCTCCCCTACTGAGACTCAAAAACACGTACATATGCCCAAATCCACTATATTTTTCAAACCTTCTGCTACATTTGACATAGTGTTTCTTTAAGCTGGCTTATCATTTGAGAAGTAAAATAAAACAACAACAACAACAACAACAACAACAGCAACAACAACAACAACCTCTCCAATCTCCCTTTTAAATTAATAATATATATTTTCCTCTAGCACAGGGTCTGGCACAAAGAGGGCATTTAGTAACTTTTTTCTGTTAAATTGATTTGCTTTTTGTAGACTGACTCTAGCACAATCTCTGAACTGGACACAAGGGGGCACTTGTGAACCATTTTGAAAAGTATTCATGTTCAACATCAAGTTTCACAAACCGTATAGTTTTTCAAGGCTTGGACTTCTTATTCCTCCATGGAAGAAATAAAATGTACAGTTACAGGGCTTCTAGACCAGGGAGGCATATCAGACATAATCTATTCTAGCTTGTCAACCCAAAGGACCCAGATCTCAGGACCTGTGATATTGTCACTCTTGAAAATATTGGTGAGACATTGCAAGTTATTTTAAATATTTTAAAAAATAAATATTTTAAGTATTTAAATTGATATTAAAGATCAAATAGCTTTACTCTTGACTTAAATTATTATAGCTTTACTTACTTGATAACCAAAACCTTAAAAAAATTGGGACCCATAGGGAAAAATAATTTGTGCATCAATTATTTGTTGGGTTGGAGAGTTCTGCTTGTGATACAGTTCCAGAAAAAATAACAGGTGAGAAACTTGACCAGTTTTAAAGAGGCTTACTGCAGTCTTGGGCACTCTTTTCATGAATTAAGCTTTAGGTTAAGGAAACTGTTGGAATCATGATCATAGCCTTGGAAAGGGTAATAAAGATGACAAATCCATTGGAAGAATTTTTTCTACAGTAAATATAACAGTTAATTTCTATTTGTGGTTTTTAATACTGAATTACTAAATTGTACAATTCTTATAATTTTTAATCACATTTCAAAAAAAAAAAACCTCTCAAATTCTATTCTCTCTCCAAGTCTATTCTTCCTTCATTGTGCTAACCCTCTAAGTATTTAAACATTATCTTAAGGTCTTCTTGATTTATTTTATCTCCAGGCCAGTGTTCCCACATTCATTAATTGTCTCTCATATGAGCCTTTGAAAGCCTGGATACCCTTTGAAAGCCTGGACCCTTTTATTGTGGATTAAATATGATATGTACTCTTTGCAGTTCCACCCAGTAGGAAGTAGAGTCTATTCTTCCCTTCTCGGATCCAGACTGGTCTTATAGCTTGATTGAAATAATAGAATGTAGCATAAGAGATGCTGTGTATCTTTTGAGGCTAAGCATTAGGAAATCTATACTTTCAATTTCCTTATCTTGAAATACACTTTCTCAAATTCATGGAGACAGCCCTCTCTGAGCTCCTAGCCACAGCCAACTACAGATGCCAGTGTTTTGTATATTTAGTCATCCCATCATAAATATAAGTGGATTGAGCCAATAAGCTGAGACATGGACACAGGATAGGAACAGAACAACGACTTCTTTCACTGGAGAACTGATTTAACTAAGAGAATTGAGGCATTCGTGGGTTTGGCCTGGCATGAAGAGTTAGGGTCGGAGAGAGTTAGGAGCTCATACACTGAGAGAACAAACAGCAAGAGAGTCCAAACCCTTGCAGAGTGGAGAGGCATTTACATATACCTACGTCTGTAGTATACATATGTCTACATCTACATCTACATCTATCTCCCTCAGCTCTGTCTACTGAGAGGGCCTTGGAGCAGAAAACCCCATCTGAAATGAGTAACCTAGTATGTGGATGATTCCACAATATTACTCTACTACAAAGAACTAAGGGTCACTCTTGAAGAAAGGGTTTATTCCAGTCCTGGAACAGAGAGTTTTGAAGATGAGCCTGGAACATATTACAGTACCAGAAAGCAAGAAAGTACACAAAGAATGATGGGAACACACAAAAAGGCAGAGGCCAGCTTGAAGGGACTCTCACTGGCAAAATTTGGGTCAATTTAATTAGCAAAGAAAACATTATAGTCATAGATTATAATCCGTTTAATAAAGTAGGAAACCATGAGTCCATTCGGATATTTACAGATAAATTGTAAGTTTGATTAGGAATGGGATATTTACATACTTTCAAATTACCTTCCCACAAAATACTTAATTACAGCAGTGGGGAAATCTGGCGGCCTCATTTTATTAGTCGATAAAACTGAGGCGTGAGAGGTAAGTTAGCTTTCCCAGTGGAGGAGCCAGGACGTGAATCCAGACAGGCTGGTCCCAGGGCCAGTGCTCTTAATCACTAATGGAAGAATAAGGGAACTCAAGGAACAAAGGAGCAGCCTCAGCACTGGGAAGATTTGGAGAAGCTGGAGACATTGTTGAGCAAACATCATCCACTGTGCACATTTGTCTGAGGCTTGACAGGAGCTGACATGCCTTGGTAAAAAGGCCTCCCCACCCTGTACTTCTGGCCACAAGAGTCATAGTATAAACATTGGAAAGTGGGAAATGATTTATAGCTGAAGCACTGAGTGAGGATCCATAGCTTGGCCAAATACACCGTGAACTTTTGATGTTTTTCTTTGAGTCGTGCCCATTTGGAAAATGTGTAATTTGGCTGTTTATTGGCAGTGTTTCAAGCTCACATATAATCAGACGAGGCAAAGGCAAGGCCTGACCAATTCCACTGCTAAAGATCCAGTGAACCTCAGTTTATCACTCCCGTAGACAACCACTAGAAGAATAACCCAAAAGTTCTAGCTCCCTGTCATTTTTGTCTCACACATCAAAAAGGATGACACCCAGACAAGAGGAACTGGATGACTGCAGTGTGAACTGTGGGATATCCTGTTTCTGAGGAGCCAATTCTAGACTACAGCTAAGAGGTTTGGTTTTATATTCTGCTGCTCCATTCCGAGGTGGGTAGGGTAGAAAAACCCTGAGAGGCAATGAGAAATGTCTTTTGACAGCCTTCCGGGGGAGATGGGAAAGCAAGTGAGAAATGGCTTATAGCAACTCCTATAGGCCTCCCATCCGCTTGGTTTCAGTTGGGTTACAGGTGTTCCCCTAAGTCTCAGATAAGTTATCGTTCAACCTTTTGCCTGCGTGGATCCCTGCAAGGTTGCCAGGGTACATGGCGAAGTTTTGCCTCTACAGAGGGCAGTTGAAAGGCAGGACTTAGGACAGGTTCATGGTGTAGAGAATGCCTGCTGGACACTGAAGAGCTGCCCTCTGTGAGGGTTGACATCTTGGTTGAAGTAAGGTATAACGGATGCTATCCTGGTCCCCTAACAAGATGATGACATTAATTGTGAATGTGGAAGTGGGCCATGGATTGGCAGAATGTGGTCATTTGGGCTGAGGTTCCAGGTCACTGAAAGGCTTTTATGCCTTCCTTTACACTGATCTGCTTTATAAATTCCTATGACCATGTTTCCCCCTGCTCAGGAGCCCACATTTCTCACTATTGATCAAGTCTTGCCAGATCAGTCTCAGACAGAGTTTAGTCTTTTATAGCCATTCCTTCTCATCTAATTCACCTGACACAACGCATGGTTTGGTTGTAAACTAAACATTTGTTTGACATCTACCATGGTCAGACACTGAATGAACAGTGCTGGGCACAGAAAGATGAAAGACACACTGTCCACACATCTTCTTTTAAGCCCACAGGATTGTCTCAATTTGTTTTCTAAAATAAAACGTTGTAAAATCTAGTTTTGTTTCTTATCTTCTCTGCTTATTCAGACTTTTGAATTTAAGAGCCACTTGCATTCATGAAGTCTTCATTGAAAAATCAAGCCTGGACCAATCACTTTTCTTCCATCGGCTCTTGGTTTACCTATCATTTCCTGTGTTAAATCCTCCTGGACTCACTCACATTCTATTTGGATTTCCCTGCAGTGTTTAGGAAAGGGGCTAAAAGTTAGCCTCAAATGACAATGAACTGATTTCACTAAATAGGAATTGATCAATATGGAAGGAGCCAGAAACAGATATTTTTGCTCTTCTCCAGGCTTAATGAGATTTATACACTGAACTGTGACACTTAATTATATGTTAAATGCTGGTATTTTTAAAGACATTTTAAGACTTTTCCCCTTTTTATATAGGCTTAAGTTTAGGCAGCTTTTGACCTTCCAGTTTGCAGCAAGTAGAAGAGAGAAGACAGCAGGCTCTAGTTTGATATTTCCAGTGTGATTTGCAGCGACTATCTCCTTTCAGCTAGGAGGAAGAGTGAAATTATAAAACCTCAAGCGGATTCTTTTCTTTTTCTGATCAGTGTCTTGCATCTACATTCAGTGACTTCTTTATAATTGCCATGTTCTTATGGAGACAAAAAAAAAAAAAAAGACTTACCAACTGCTTCTTACAGTTTTCTTTAATATATTTCAAATAAGGCAAGAATCATGCCTGATTTATTACTGCTGTATTCCCAGAAACTACTGCAGAACCAGATATATCAAACGCGCTCAATAAATAGTTGTTGAATGGCTAATTGAATTTCTACTCCCGATTATAAATTTAATCTCCCAAAAAATCTATTCGAAAAGCACATCCAAAATTGAGAAACACCGATATTCATTTCTTTTTCCTTTCATTTCTCTTCATGAATTAATTTATTTAACAAATGCTTATTGGAAGTGCATATTAATTACTTGAAGGTAAAGAAATACAAATCAGAAATGAAAGGACTCGAATTCTGGTCGCAATATTTTCTACGTGATTTTGGCCATTCAGTGCTTCCAGCTTCAGACTACTCATTTATAAAATGGGATAAAAGCTCTTATCAGTGGTTTTGGGAGAATGAAATGGATACCATATGCAAAGTGTGTTGCCTGGCACTGATCAGTGGTTCCTAATAATAGTATCAAGTGTGCAGGGCTCTGTGTTAGGATCCAAACATGAACACGACAATCTGCCCTCAAGATGTTTACAGATTAGTCCTGGGAAACAAGACAGTACAAATAATTATGCTACAAAGAGAGACAGTATCAGCACTATAACGAAGTCACAAAGAAAGGCTAGATGGCTGTTTTAAAATATGTTTTATTATTATTCGGGCTAACAGATCAGGAGATGACTGCCATTGAGAAGATTGTTACACTCACAGATCCCAAGAGAAGGGGAGGGAACGCACAGGAAGCACCAGGTTTGTTAGGAGGGGGCAGCAAGTAGGCAAAAGCCTTTATTGTGGTTCCCATAGGCTGGATGGGGGAGACAGGGTAGGCAGGTTTAGGGTAGGCTAGTCTGAATAGTTTCAGTGGGCTCTGGGCACAGGCGCTGCCCCTCATTGTCTGGTACCTGGCCCAGGGTGTTAGGGCAGCAGAATAGTGGCCCTTAAAGGAGGTGGTTGGCAATGTGGGCTCTCCATTGGTTGGTTTGCATATAAAAGGTGCACGCCCAGGGGCATTGTTTGTTGTCTCTAGGTATTAGCTGGCCCTGGCCAGAGACAATCTCTCCAGGGTCAGCAAAACCCCAACATGTCAAAGCATCAAAACTATCAAATAAAAAGACATGATTAATGCAATGAATTATAACATAGAAGTAGCCAAGTCCAAGTCTCTTTTCACGTCTCATGGACCCACAATCCACTTGTTCTGTAGTGTAGCAGCCTGTTGGCTTCTTCATAGCACTGATCACTAGTTCTTATCTTTGTTTGTTTACCTGTATATTGTCTTTATCCCAAAACACTGCCAGCTCCATGAACACATGAAATTTGCTTGTCTGGTTTACTGCTCCAGTCCTAGTTCCAGACTCAAGGGCTGGTACACAGTAGATGTGCAATATTTGTTAAACAAATAAGTGAAAACAGCAGTGCTTGATGATTATATGTGATTTGTGTGTGTGCATATGCATATATTATTTTTTTCTATGTGTAAACATATGGATGCTTTTGTTAGTGAGTGTATATGATCTTTGTTTCTTTCCTTCAAGGTTCTTTTCCCCCCACTTCCTTGCACGTGAGGCACCAGGTACCCCACGGAACTCCAGGACTTGGGCTTACAAACAGGGTCATCCTAGGTCCCCATGGCTGAGTCCTAGTTCCAAGGAGGGCAGCCTTTTAAGCAGATTGTTCCTGTGGCCAGCATAGTATTTCTTTTACATTATTACAAGGGATTGAACTTTCAGAATAGTTCTGAAATACATATTTTGGTAACTGAAATTGTTTATATAGATAGAGTCTTGCAATTTTTTTCCTTCAGGGTCACACACCTTTGGGACTGTCCTGCTGTTAATGTCCTTATTTTAGATGAAAAGACCAATACTACAGATATAATGTCTGATTCGATTATACAAAGAAATAAATATTGAATCCCAGGCTTTTAAAGAGGCATTTTTGATTTTAGATCCTGAGCCTATTATTCTATATGAGAGCACAGAGATGGCATACCTGGGGCTTCTCCCAAATAACCAAGAGACGCTAGGAGAAAAAATAAAAGAATTTGCCATAGTAGATGTGTGAGTGCAGATGGGGTGGGTGGAAGTGAATTCTAGAGAAATATGCCACTAAATGCCATTGAGCTGAGTCTGTATTATACTAGGGCTGATGGGACCTCCAGATGGCTTCTACAACTGAGTGGCTCATCAAGTAATAATTCTTTGAACTTTAAATGAATTCAAAGCTGGGAGAAAACAATAGAACTTTCACTCCTATAAATCTAAATATAAAGCCTTCCCTTCTTTTCAGTTTTCTTCCCAGAGAAGGACTCTCAGAGCTCTTTGCCAACCCCTGACATCTATGGTCCAGGGCTTGTGCAAGAGGCCCTTGAAAATGCTTAAGTTCAGGTTTTGTTTCTCATGGGAACGTGGGGAGAGTGGAAAAACCACTAATATGTTTAGTAAAGAAACATGACCTTCACGCTCTTCCTTGCTGGAGCGAGTCAAGTGGTAGTGACTGAAATTCAGGTCCTTGGTAGGTGTATAAATACGTGCGTGCACAAAAGCAGTGGTTACACTTGATACTGGGTTTTCCAGTTCAGTTTTAAACTCCAAGTAAATATCACAGATAATCTGTCATGAAGCTGGTCACTGTGTTCCTGCTGGTGGCCATCAGCATTTGCAGTTACTCTGGTGAGTAGCCTGGAACATATGATATTCCTCTACTTTTCTGTTAATAGAAACACAACTAGTAAGCTTAGGCTCCCAGTGGAATATGGTGGAGGGAGTTTTAGAACCACAGAATAGTAAGGTTGGAAGTGATTTTGGATGTACCCCACTCAGCCCTTAGTCCAGCCCTAACCCAACATCCCTAGCGCATCTTATAGAAGAAGTTAGCAGATTTCATTGTTGAACATTCACTGATCACTACAGCTTTCTTTTTCTTCCTTAATCTTTCGTCAAAATCTGACTTGCAACTCATTTCTCTTATGCTTTTGAAGCTATATGAAGTCATTCTTACTATCATCTTTAATCAGTCAGGTTTTCAGGTTGGATCTCCTGAGAAATAGCTACAGTTATTTGTTCATAAACGCAATGGATATGTATTGAATAGCTGCAGTCTGTTGGGCACTAGATAAGCATTAGAAGATTCAGACATGAATCAGATATAAATGGCATTTTCAAGGTACTCATAGTCTGACAGAGGAAGTAAGGTTTCTACAGAAGTCAGTACAAAGTATACAGACAGTGCTCTGTCATAGTCCTGAGGGATAAACAGTTTGATTTCTAGGTGGGGTATAGAAGCTGGCATCTTGCAGGAGAATGGGAACTGACCCCTTCTTTTTGGAAGGAGTCACTGTAACTATCAGAAAGACATATTTGGGTGCATCTGCAAAGTGCATTGTGTTGGCCACTGTTCATTCAGAGAACAGGAAGCTTTAAGGGTCCTTCCTCAGAAATGTGTGAGTACATACAGAGATGACACCCACCAAAGTGTTTAGAATAAGAACTAGGGAGATAAATCATGACAACCTGGGTGCTGCCCACACCTACATTGGCTACTTTGTCTTATGTTTTTATTGAATTTTCAACAGATTTATAACTTCTTGAGTTTTAGCTGTTTTGTTGTTCTTTAGTGTTTAGAGACAAAGAACTGTTTGCAGAGGTGGCATCTGAAAGGTGGGTGGAGGGAAGTAAATATCGTCCCTCTGGAAGAGAATTTTGGAGGGAAACTAGGTGGTAGAAGATGAAGGGAAGACAAGTGCTCGGGCTCCATTTTTACAATTTAAATGGGTAAATAAAGAGGATTCCCAAGGAAAATGAACTATGGCAGGGTTTTAGCTAACAGGAGGTCGTGTATTCTTATGTGTAAGATCATGTACATGTGTGTTTACATACCCACACATGTGTTTTATAAAAATGTCATACATATTTTTCCATTCATACTTTACCTCTGATTCATTGTCTATGTGAAAATTATCTTTCTATAACTGAAGACATGAAATGCAAGTGTCTCATATAAAAGCGTTGCTAGTTCCCCACTGCCCTCAGGAAAAAAAATCTGAAACTCACTAGTATGGCATTCAAGGCTTTCAAAAGTCTGACCTCATCTGAGTTTTACAGCCTCACCTATATTCCCCCTGAGCATACCCAGTGGAATTCTGCACTCCAGCCTCTCTGGGCAGAAGAGTCACCATCTTGTGTATATACGTGCATCTTAACATCTCAGTTCTGTTGTTCATTTTGTTCTTTTTTAAAAAGCTGCTTCCTTTGTTACCTCGTGAACCTGACATTGGCCTCAAGACACAGCTCTGGCTTCTGGACAATTCCTGCAGCATTCTCCCACATTAGAATTAGTTATCCCTTCTTTTGTGTTTCCATAGAGATTTGTCCATAATGTTAGCATAGCCCATGCCACATTGTGGTGTATACAGATCTTCACTCTCCACCAGACTGTATGAGTTCTCTGAATGGAGTATTCTTGTTTTACTCATCTGTGTAGCTGTACCAACTGGCATAGAGTTGGTGCCTAATTACATTTCCAGGATGGAGTTGAATTAGTTTGCAGCAGCTTCCTGGGCTATGGTCAGCTTCATTCATGTGCCGAGGTGGAAATTCATCATGACATCTCCCCTTGTGGTCTCACAATTGTGGGCTGTGGAGATAGCCACATGCAAAATACATCCCTAGTCAGTTGATTACCAGTATCTGTTGAGTGCTTACTACATGCTAGGGCCTATTCTAGGAATGGAGTACGGTAGTGAGTAAAACACAAATTCCATGTTCTCACAGAGCCTGCATTCTAGTGATAGGATGAAGGCAAAAAAAAAAAAAAAAGATTTAATATATTTAGGTAGTGGTAAGAAAAAAACACAGACAGAGGGTGACAAGGGTGCCATTGTAGGTAGCTCTCTGAGAATGTAACACTTGAGGACACATCAAATAATGCAAGGAAGGAAGACCTGTAGCTCTCTGGGGAAAGAAAGGGAGTTGGAACAGCATTTGTAAAGGCCCTGAGGCAGGAGTTTTTGTGGGACATAAAGGTGATGGGACTGGAGTGGGACCCTTGGTGGACAGGGTGGAAGATGCTGAGGTCGTAGAAGCTGGATGTTCCTGTTTCACTTGGACTCTCCTTTGCTCTGCAGTTTCTGCCCTCCCTGTCAGCAGTGTGCTGAATCCTGTCAAAGATGCCTTACCTCTGGACAACATTCTCCCCTTCAAGGATCCGTTAAAGCTTCTTCTTCATACTTTGGGCATTTCTGTTGAGCACCTTTTGGAAGGGCTCAGGAAGAGTGTGAATGAACTGACCCCAGAGGCCTCTGAGGCTGTGAAGAAACTGCTGGTAACTACAGCTTGTGGGGCCGATTTGTTGAAGGGCAGGGTTTCGTCACCCGGAGTACCCACCCTGCTCCCCCACTCCCACCTCACCCTTCTCCTCACTATGAATGTGTGTTTCTCCCTTTCTGATTGTGCTTATATAACCTTTGCATCTCCAGGAATGTCAAGGAAATTGCATATCTAGATTTTTCTAGTAGGGATATTTGAATGAGAGAGACCTATGTTCTAGTTGTGACTGCAATTTCCTAGCTCTGAGATTCTGGATTAGACTTAACCGCTCTGAGCTTCTATTTTCCCATCAGTAAAATGGTGCTAAATAGGAGAGCGACTATTTTGGAAACATGCTAATTACATGTAAGCTGCTCTTATGTTTATTACTGTCCTTCTGCCTTTCAGGAAGCCCTGTCACATGTGGTGTGATGTCAGGATAAAGCGAGAGTGGAGGTGGAAGGAGGATGACGGTCCCCTCCTCCCTGGCCGAAACTTTCCATCCCAAAGTGCAGTGACCTCTGAAAAGAATGAATAAAACAATGAAGAGATTTCAGTTTGTCCTATTTCTGTTCTGGGAACTCTATTCAGAAGGGCCTAACCATATAATTTTCCCCTTGGGTAGTAAACTCTTGAGAGCCTGTTGTTAAAGAGAACTCGTAGCTCCAATTTTCTCTCTTCCCCTCTACGTTAAATATCTCTATGTCTGCAACTGTCCTTTCTCTGACAGTATTTCAAAACCTTTTATGCTCCTATTTTCCTACATCTAAAGAAATTTTAAAACATAAAATGTAAAAGTACTTTCAAAGAATTGTCTAACAAGACTAGGGTCTCATAAGTCTCATTGGTTTGGAGCCGATATCACCAGAAGACAAGTTTCTATTAAGTCTGTAGTTGCGGGAGGGCCACTGCATAGCTTCACAGAACCTTCCACCAGTTAGGCCTTGACTGTATCGGACTTTGGCAAATGGGTTCTGACCTATCCTTTCCTTTCACCCATGCCTCCATCTATAATAATGTCAGAATTATCTTTCCAAGATATAGTTCTGTTTATACATGACCAGATAAAATAGGTTTCAAGCTCCTAAGCATGGCATGCAAGACCCTTCATGATCTGGCCTTCGTTTACCTGTCTAGTCTCATCAAGATTCCTTTTTTCACCTGTGCTCTAGTCCCAGTCAAACTGAAAAGATAACTCAATCTCTTTGGGGCTAACACTTTAATGCCTTAATGAAAAATCAAGTTTCTTCCTACCTGGAGCTTCTGCCATAGCCTGCCTTCAGACCTGTTCTTTTTCCAGTCTTGGAACTGTTTGCTCTCAGATCCATTTCCCACCCTTCCTCTGCTCTGCTCTGTGTAAGGGGAAAGAGGGAGCATGAAGCTGACCCCTGCAGGCTGTCTTTTTCAGATTCCCAGGTAAGCTAATATTTGGCTTGCATTTTGCACCTGGGAGGCCCAGACAGGAGACAGGAGGTGGGAAAAGGAGAAAGCCAGAGTGTGGCCTCCTCTCTCTGTCTATTTGAGAGAAGTCTCTGGAAGTGCCTGTAGCACATTTGAGCCACCAGGTCCTGCCGGGTAAGTGTGCATTGGTTGCAGCCTTTGCCAGGGGACTCCAGTTGCTGGCTCTGGTTACACCACCTCTTTTCTTTTTCTCTCCAGCTCAGGTTGGTAGTGACTTCCCCCTGACACCAGTTTCTAAGGTACTGCTTCTCCATCACCTATTTGACTTTCAGGTCTTCTATTATCTTTTGAATCAGTTGTGTGTGCAGCAGTCCCCACTTACCTGCGGTTTTGCTTCGTGTGGTTTCAGTTACCCGTAGTCAACCATGATCCAAGATATTAAATGAAAAACTCCAGAAATAAACAATTCATCAGTTTTAAATTGCACTGTTCTGAGAGTTGTGATGAAATCTTGTGCCATCCCACTCTGTCCTGCTCTCTCCTGTCCAGGGTGTGAATCATCCCTTGTCCCGCATATCGACATCATATACACTACCCACTTATTAGTCACTTGGTAGCACTCTTAGTTACCACATCTACTGTTATGATATTATGTTCAAGTCACCCTTACGCTACTAAATAATGGTCACAAAGGCATTCATGTGACTTTTATTAAAGTGTATTGTCATAATTGTTCTGTTTTATTAATTGTCATTATTAATCTTTTGCTGTACCTAATTTATAAATTAAACTATCATAGGTTTGTATGATAGGAAAACATATAGTATAAATAAGGTTTGTTTGCTACTCTCTGTGGTTTTAGACAACCACTGGGGGTCTCGGAACATACCCCCCATCGATAAGGGGGGACTACCGTATTACATTCCCTCTGTTCTAAGCATTAACATAGTCTCTGTTTCCTGGTTGGCTCCTGACTAATATAATGTTAACTTTCATCTCTACTTTGAAAACTATCTTGATTTCCTGCCATTTCTTGACCCTTGTGTTTTTTATAACTTAAAGTGTTGCACTTTGTGAAACTTCTTTTCCTTTCTCATTTTACCTGAGTCTGTAAGAATAGACTAGGTTGCCCAACTGTAGTAATAAATAACCCCAAATCTCAGGAGTGTACATACACAGCATTTTAATTTGTTCTCACACTGCGGGGCCATCTTGGGTTGGCCATAGTTCCCCATGTTGTCTGAATTCTATGACCTAGAACTGATGAAACAGTCATTATCTTTAGTGTTTCTGATCATCATGGCACAAGGAAAAGACAACTTAGTGACCCATAGGCTAACTTTAAAGCTTCCCCTTGGACATGACGTTCATCACTTCTAGTCCTGTTTCATTGGCCAAAGCAAGTCTCATGACCATGTCTGACTTATTTAGGAAAAGGGTACATAATTCTCCTACAGGGAGGGAGGGTGCCAAATATGGGTGAACATAATGTAATTTACCATTTTACTTGACTTCTTCGAAATAAATTGCCACCTGAGGTAGCTCATTCTACTTGATATTTCCTACTCTATTGGATTATCTTTCTTCCTGCCTCTAGTTTTTTTTCTTACTGTTTGACTATTATTTGTCAGTTTCTTTTAATGGTCCTTATTATCCTGACTTTCTTTGAATGTTGATGCCTCCAAAAATTCTAAACTTGATTCTTCTTCATTTTTCACTTTATGCATCACCTTCATTGGGGATCTATGCATTTCTATGGCTGCTAGTATGATATCCATATTAGGAACTATGAAATCTATAGCTATGGTCTGTATCTTTTCTTTGAGAAGAAGAGATTCAGTCACTTATAAGACACCTCCAACAGATGTCCTATTTTATGTTAAATTCAACAAACCTCTACCTGGACTTATTATCCTTCTTTCAAAACATGCTCCAATGTTCTAATATCTTATCTTAGTATATAGCACAACTATTTTCCTGGTTTTCTGGACCAGAAACTTGGGAATCATTCTAAGCACTCCCTCTTACTTGGAGGACATATCAATGAGAGTGACTGAGTTAAGAAGGAATCTGAGGATAGACTATGTTTAAGAAGTTGGCCAGAAACTAATAATAAACATTATGATGGAAATTATTGATAAAACTTATTATGAAAATAACATCACTAAATACTGATGAAGATGTAGAAAACTTGGATCAATTGTACATCTCTGATGTGAATGTAAAGTAATATAGCTTCTCTGGAAAAATAGTTTGACAGTTTCTTGAAAAACTAAACATGCAGCTACCATATGATTCACCAATTGTACTCCTGGGCATTTATCCAGAGAAATGAAAAATGTTTATGCAAAAACCTATGCACAAGTGTTCATAGCAGTTTTATTTGTAATAGTCAAAACCTGGAAACAATCCAGTTGTCCTTCACTGAATGATCATTTAGACTGTTGTATATCTAATGGATGGAATACTACCAGCAATGGAAAAGAACAGACTATTGATAAATACAACAAACTAAATGAATCTTCAGAGAATTATGCTAAGTGAAAGAAGCCAATCCCCAAAAGTTAAATACTGTATAATTCCATTTATTTTTCTCAAAATGACAAAATTATGAAAAGAGAAAACACAATTATGGAAATAGAAAACAGATTTGTGATGAGGGGGTCCAAGTAAGAGGAAAGTGTAATGGTTACATGAGAGGTCCTTGTGGTGATGAGAATGTCTTGTATCTTGTCTGTATCAATTTTCTTGTCTATCAGTTGTCTTGTCTGGTTTTGATATTGTAGTGAAGTTTTGCAAGCGATTGCTGACATTGGGGAAAACTCAGTAGAGAATATGCTAGATCTCTGTATTCTTACAGATAGATGTGTGTGACTTTATAATTATCTCAAAACAGAAACTTAATTAAAAACACTGTGAAGATATAGTATAGAAATATATATCATATATAATTTAATTAATGTATGTC
>CM053515.1:19132614-19163726 GCA_028627145.1 Eidolon dupreanum | reverse complement strand
GCTGATCAGAAAGGGAAGGCTTTGGTGGTGAGATGTCCAGTTGAAAAAATGCATGAGGAGCCGACATGAGAATGAAATGGCAGGCACCAACTTTATTGTGGGGAGCGGAAGCTGTTTAGCTAGGGGACTGCATGGGCTTTATATACGACAGAGAACAACAGTGGCATTCAGCCACACGTGCATAATATGCAATAAGCTGAGTCATACTTGCATAAGTTAGGCACAGTCGCCTTACTGCATTAATGTAACATTTTAAATCCGGAGTTCTATCCCTAGCCATGAGCCTGGATGACAGCCAGACCTGGGACCCACACTGCGGTTTATCGCTTCTGTCATTCTCTCTTTTTAATCAAATTTCACTAAGTCCTTTAAGGTCCAGATTGTGTCTCACCTTTGCCATAAGCACTGTGCTTAGTATCCTGGCCCCAGTGACAGCTCCTTTCTCTAGAAATTACCTGTGATGTTTAACCGACATTTATCTTCTTTAGCATTTTATCATCAATTTTGCTCATGTCATCTTATCATAAAAACTGCAAATTTGAGAAGAGATTTATAGTCTAGATTGTTCCTTCACAATTCCTGCCCTCGCTTTGTACATATTAAGCGCTTAGGAATATTTCTTAATGGTCTCCTTTCATTCCCACCCGTCCCCGCCCCGGCTTATATTTAAGGCTTTCTCTTTGATAGAGTGCGTGATACAGCTTACAAGGTACTGTGCTGTAACAACAAGCTAAATAGATCAGTCCCTACTTTCGGATAGCTACATGATTAAAAATAAATCATTTGAGATGGTAATATATGTTATAATGACACCATGGCAAGGTAAAGAATAACCAGGGTATGAAAGAAGACTATGTTAGTGCTTATAGAACAGTTTTCTAGGAGGTGACTTTTAATGAACTGCAGGACAAAAGCACTAGCCGTGAGAAGAGGAAAGAGTATTTTAGACAGAAATGAAAGCAAGGACAGAGAGCCTGAAACATTTGTAAGTTTCAGGAACAGAAAGAACTCCATTTACTCAGAATATAATGGAAGAGAAAATGATAGAAGATGAGCTGCCTTTTCTCAACCCAAAGCTGACAGCAACTCTTTGGTATTTCAGATAGTCAACTTTTAGGGTTAACAGAGAAAAAAAAAGTTCTATTTGAGGAATTCCCCATAGGTAGAATCAAAAGATCTATTATTGTTCCAACCCCTTGCTTGTAATTTATAACAATATGAGTTCAACTGGAGTCTGATCTGTACTTTGTACATATGGGTTTTATTCTTATGGTTTGCTTGTCAGTTTCCTCATTTACCAGTTGCAAAAGCAACCACCATAGAACAAATAATGATACAAAAATAAAAATCTGTAAGTTCCAACATTTATGCTTGAGGATTATCTGTAGATTCCTCTCCACCCACATTATATATTGATTTAATCGGATTTGAGATTACAAAATGACTTCTGATTATTTCAATACAGAAGTAGTTCTTAATATGCTATTTCATAGACACCCTTAAGAATCTAATGAAAGTAAGAAGCAATTTTTTCTAGAAAGATGCAAATATTTACATCCACACAAAATACGAATACCAATTTAAAGGCTATGTGGATCTTTAAGGTACACTCCTTCAAGGGCTTTCAAAATTTATTGTATATCGGAATCACCTGAAAGCTTGTGAAAAAGCATAGCCTTAGCTTTGTCCCAGGAAGGTGCAAGATGGGATGAAGGAAACTGCATTTTGTGTTACATTCTCCAGGGAATTCTGAAGCAGGTGGGTAAGAGACCACACTTTGTCAAACTCTGCTTAGAGGTCTATGAAGGATAGAATTAGAGAGCAGAGATTCAGAGAGATAGAGTTTGAAAGTACCTGGAAATTCAAAAGAACAAATTCTGTCTTGGAGAGCTGAATTCGGGAAGATTAATGTAGGGAAAATGAAGAATGGGGTGCAGTAGAAGTAAAAATTAGAGCTTTGTAGGTGGGAATCAGATGTATTAGGGGCTTAGAAGCAGATTGAGAACATTGGTAAATTCTGGGGTGTGTAATCTGCCACCAGGGCAGTCCCTCATGATTAAAACTCTCATACAAGCCAGTCTATAGATTGTCTCTAAGAGATTAGCCACTGTCTCTGCTAACCCTCTTGAGTTACTCAAATGAGAATAAAGGCAGGACTCATCCCAACTATAACTAACAAACACACAATTACCCACCACTTTCACCTAAGAACTGCAGTGCCTGCACTGGGTGGGTGCTTTATTCCTTTAACTTTACTGATGAGCAAACTGAGGCACAGAGAGAGGGAGCACCATGTCCGAAATCACACAGCAGAGTAGCACCTGTGTCAAGACCAGAACCTGGCTTTCTGTCCCCTGGTCTGGTGCTCTTCATCCCCCTTACTTGGTCCTGAGATTAAAAAGTATATGTTTATAGAACCACTTGAGGGGAACGTGCTCACCCCAAAAGAGTTGAGGGAGATTTATTCAGGTGCAAATGGAGCTTAAGATAGGACAGCACTTTACAATTAGAACAATACATTGGCATGTATAGTACTTGTTTCTCACTCATTTTAATGCCATGTCGTCATTGCCAATGGCGAACTGGACAACAGCAAGGCTGTCTCAGCGCTAACGTTCTTCTCTTGTCATCGAGTGGAGGATGAACTCCACTGCGTTCTCAATGATCTCTGTGCCCAAGAGGTGAAGGAATCCGGGGAGCCCTGGGCCTGGTTTTTTGCCTGAGTCATCAGGCTTGTCATCTGGTTTGTCATCTGGTTTGTTGTCTGGTTTGTCGTCTGGTTTGTCGTCTGATTTGCCATCTGAAAAACACAACAGAATCTTGGAGGAGCTTCTCAGCACCGAGAAAGGGAAGCCTCTCTTTGTAGGGAGCCCCTGGCGCCCGTTACACCACCACTCACTAACTATGGAGCCTCATATAGTTCCGTTTATTAATATTTAATACCTGCCCAGTGAAAATCTTCACATGCATTTATTTCATTTATTCCTGAAAACGATCGAGCAGACCAATAGACAATAACTCTTTGGTAGATGTTGTTTCCCTTCCTGGATGAGAAGACTTAACGGGCTCACGAAGGTTAAGTAACTTCGGCCCAGAGTTAAGCAGCCAGTGTATGCCAGTGCCAGGACCGAAACACAGAACACCTGATCTCATGTCTCTTTCTCCATGTAATCCCTGAGCCAGTGATAATGATAATAATAAGGATGAAATAATAATGGGTAATATTTGTTCAGCACATACCTATGACAGGAAATCAACATGCATTGTCTCATTTTATTCTTACAATAACCCTATGGGATAGGCAAAATTATTATGCCAAGTTAAAGATAAAGAAATGGAATCTGAGAAAGCTTTAGGAAGTGGTTCAATGTCACAGTGTTAGTAAGTGGCAGAAAGAGACTTCAATCCCATGTCTGATCTTAAAATCTGGAGTCTTCAGCACTCAGTGATGAACTGCATAGTCTTTGACAGAAAAGTTGTGATCTAACCACAAGTGTATTACAAAACTGAAAGAAAGTGGTATAACAATGATGATGAGGAGAAATTATATCACTTGTACATCAGCTGATAGTTCTGAAAATAATAATTTAAAAAATACTGTGTAATTTTACCCTTGACCAGTCTTATGGGATATATAGTTTTTAACTCACTGAGCTAAGAAACTGAAAAGATAAAGTGATTCACAGGAGACTCACAGCAGTAAGAGAAGAGGCTGAAACTAGAACTGTAGGTCTCTTACCCCTGACTCTTAATCGGCTGCCCTTTGGAATGAGACCGAGGATCCAGAGAGTGAGGCTGGTGAGTCTGGCTTTAGTTAGTGGTCTGAATGATTGAGGGAATTAGAAGAGTGGCAGTTAGGTATATTTGGCCTCCCAGCTGGACCCAAAGATTAAGTAGGACTTAATCTTTTCATCTTATTAACAGCTTCACAAGTAGTGCTGCCTAGTTAAAGTTGAATTTGAGATAAACAACAAACAGTTTTTTAGCATAAGAATGACTCATGCAATGTTTAGGATATACTTAAACTAAAAAAAAAAAATTATTCATTATTTATTTGATATTCAGTTTTAACTCAGTGTCACATATTTTATTGGGCAATCCCACCACAAATTTTGATTCAGGAAGCCCCAACTTCTAGAAAATGTATCCCACGACTCTGAATAAAGTGTATATAACTAACTTTTTGTGTGGAGGCTGTCAATTTATGTTAGAAGTCTTGCATCCTAAAATGGAAACTCTTAGTAAAAAAATGGCTTTTAATTTTGCAAACATTTATTGTTTACTATGCAACAATAAAAGAGTTGATAGAAGCATCAGTCTGGGACCTATTACCAAAATTAATATGATAATCACCAAGTATTCCTTCATCCAGCTGTTGGCTTTTCCTTCAAGTATTTTTTTTTGAGTCCTAGTATTATATACGTGGCATATGCTAAGCGTTAAGGTAAAAATGGACATATATAGATGTGACCCGACCCTCACGTAAAGTGCAGGGCAACCACAGTGACCAGAATTGCTTTGTTTTCCTCACGGGGAGGGGAGGGAATGAGAATTCATGTTTGTGATGTGCCTATTATGCAGGTACTGGGTAGTGCTTCCATCCTTGTTCAGTTCAGTGACGATACTAGAGTTTTACAGGAGAGAAAACAGACACTCAAAGAAATTAAATGACTCACCTAAAATCACACATCTAGAGAGTGGCTGAGCCAGATTTTGACCTAATTCTTTTTTTACTCTGTAGACCACGTTATTTATGTGATATACTACTGCCTTTAAGCGATTGTCCCCTGAAGACACTTATCAGGGAACAGCACGGCAGTTCCTTTCACGAAAAGTGAATCCTTTTTCTCCTGTGTTCCGATCTGCCTGCTTGCATAACCATTTTTCAACTTTTTATTTTAATGTGACACTAAATGGTAGCTTTGCAATCTGCAAGGAGCACTGGATGTGTGCTCTCTGGATGGAGCATGTGTGACGATCAGATCCTTGGCCCCAGTCCTTGGACCATGTCTGTGTGTGTGTGTGTGTGTGTGTGTGTGTGTGTGTAGAGAGAGAGAGAGAGAGAGAGGTATTAGGATGTGGTGGACCGTATGTTTTGGAGTCCTACATATTTGAGTTTGATTCCTGTCTTCAAAAAATTAACCGTGTTATCTTGCACACAATACTTAACCCCTCTGTTTCCTCATTGTGTTATTGTCAAGATTAAAAGATATTTCATCTATCTTTCATGTATATTATATATATGTATATATTACATATGTAATATATATACCAGTTATTATAGTACCAGGCCCAAGGTAAGCCCACAATAAATGCTTGCTATATTATTACAATTATTAATAATAAGAAAATGGTTCATAGTAGCTTTCTCCTCTAGTGCTTTAGGACATTATGAAAAATTTTAAAATGCTGTTAAAATATTAAGAAAATTGAAAATGTTGGACAATGAAAGAAAAATTAATAATAATAAAATTGAGAAATTTGACATTCTAAAAACAAATTATCAAAGCCAATAGTTGAATATTTTCTCTTTTAAATATAATAGGGATATCTTTGTTTACATTAGCTATGTTATTGAGTTTCTTGGTTCATGTAATCATAAAGTTCTGAAAAAATATAGTAGTGCTGATGCTTGTACAGTTTTTATAGTTTACAAAGTGATTACAAAAGCATGCTCATTTGACCTAATCAAGTTGGTGGTTATTCCATTTTACAGATGAAGAAATTGAAGATAAAGCCATGAAGTAATTTAATCAGTTTCGAAGTTCATGAGACTGGTTGCCTTTCACTTTACCAGGGGTGATTACTTTAGGAGTAGATGAACTTAGTAGCCTCTGAGCCCAGCTCTGCAGTGATTCTGTTAGAGTGTCTGTCTGTGTGTTGTGCCAGTGGACAGTGAGTGGCTGAACATGCGAGTTATGCCAAGTTACATTTAAAAGAGTCTAAAAGGCAGTATTTGCACTGTCCGTGTTCCCTGACCTATCCTTCTGAATAGAGACAAGTCGAGAGCTCACCATCTTCTGCAGACCAAAAATAAATTACTGACAATTCGGCATGCTGCCTTGTAGCTCTCTATGTATTGGAACAGACATGAAAGAAGTAGATGATTCTTAGTCGTAATGGAAAGAATCGAGAGACTTAGGTTTTAGGCCCCAGTATGCCACTGCTACCTGTGTCTATGCCCAAGTAACTTTCAAGCTTGGTTTATTAACCTGAAAAAAGGGAAATGATAAAACTGCATTTTTACATAAGAGTATCATTATGAGGATCAAGTGAGATAATGTGTGATAATAATTAATATTTATTAGGTGCTTATTCTGGACCAAATACTTTTCAAGTTTGTTTTGTCTCTTTAATTTTCATAATAACTTTATGAAGTTAACTAATGACATTTTCCTTACATGTAAGGTCCAGAGAGATTAAATAACATGTCTGAAGTCATATTTCTGACTAGTGGTAGAGCCAGGCTTAGGAGTCTTATTCCAGAGTATATACTCTTCATCATTAAACATTATTAGTTATAGTCATGAAAAAATAAACACCTCTGGTTCTCAAGGGATTTATAATATAATAGTTTGGCTATATTACATGAATATATATGAAAAAGATTATTTCAGACTTCATACATTCTTGGAGGATAGAGGCTGTAACTGAAACACATTTAAAGAGAAATCTTACTTACTTTTTGTTAGAAGATCTGCCTCTTATCCCTCAGTCCAGTGCCTAAAGATCCCTCCCCCTCTATTTCTTTTATGTTCTGGATCAGTGCTACCAACTTCCTCTAGTCATGGCTAACTACTGCACACTGCATGAAATGCATTTGGAAGCACTTACCAGCATGGCAAGTCAGGATAAATACAAGGAGTCCCAGGACACTGGTCATCCGAAGCACTGAGACAGCCATGTTTGCAGCACTGTCTATTGGTGAAGATAAAGCATTGCAATGTACCCAAAGCCTTGCCCCATTTATAGGGCATTTATAGATGACTTCATCTGTTATGGAATTTAGATTGTTGCACAAGATGTCTACACAGTTTGCTCTTAGATTTCCACTAATGAGCCCTGCCCTATCTTATCTTTCATACCTAGTTTTTCATATAGGGAAAGAAAAACTCTCTTGGTTCTTCTAATGTGTATTTGTAAATGGCACTGGAATAACTCTTTTTTTGGAAGTAGTTCCGATGCCAGCATTGACAATTAGATGTGTATCAGGCAGAACTATTATTCTGTATCAAGGAAGAAGCATCAAATTAGATTGTTGAGGTGTGCCTACTCCCTTCCCTGTGCACTCTACTTCTTTTCTCATGCTCAGAGCTAATTACTTGTGCCCACATGGGCATGCCCATTCACACCCCTATGCTTTTGTTCATGTTCTTTAGTTTTTCCTGGGACATCTTCCCCATCATCTCCCCTTGGAGCATTTCTACTAATTCCTTGGGCTCAGGTTCAAATGCCCTCTTCTTTGTGAAACTCTGTGATGGCCATTCTACTCTATTCTAGTTAGTTGCTCTATCATCTGCCATGTAGAACACTTAGCCTGTTGTTTGAGGACTAAGTACTTTAATAGTTCTCTTCTCTCTTAGCCTATGGATCTCTTAAGGTCAGACTGTTTTATTCACACCTGAATTCTTTAGGAGACTATTATCATGCTTGACGTTGGTCTCAGCTTTGACCTCCTTGGGAACTCATTCTGGTTTTTCCAGAAAGAACTAGGTGTTTCTCTCATGTGCCTAATAGGTGCATGATTAAATGTCTCTACCAATGGGCAGAAGGCTATCTTTTTCACAGTTAAATACATATTATTTAAGGCATATAGCAAACATTAAACAGAAAAGAAAGAAACAATGAAATTATTGCATACATTGAAAAGAAATATTGAGGTTGAAATGTTGCTATGTATCTCAGGTGTAAAATACTCTTCCTTTTGCATACAAACACTCAAGGGGATAAAATTTGGTTCAAGTCTATGCAATACGGTTGTCCTGAGGAATGCAATAAGTTTAGTTAATTAAGATTAGGACTTGAGGATTCCCAAACTTATAGTTCAATCAAAACTTATACATTGCTAAGTGTCAGAGGGCCCTTTTAATAAATGATAAAATTACTTGAGATATACAAAAAGAAGCCTTGTCTAGTACCACAGAGCCAAGGCTAGGACATTACATCTTACTCCTGGTTTCACACTTTTTTGCAAGGCATTGAACTGCCCTTGAAAGCCATCAGGCAGCTCTGCTTCGACCCTTCCAGGCCTCTACAACCTATCTTCTCATGAAGACTCTGATCCTGTCTCTCCTGTACAAAGAGTTGTGATCTAGAGATCGTGGTCCATGGTGGAAAGCTTTCAGTAAGTTAGATTTATGCCATCAGGCTCACTGCTTAGGACTGAGCACTGTGTATGCCCAAAGGGCTAGTGGAGAAATAACATTCAGGTGTTTTCTATTAGATACATCATGGACCCTGGCATGTGGCTGGATTTGCCTGGGAAAGAGTAGTAATTGGTACCTTTTGCCTCATACAAGCTTTGAGCCCTCAGCCCAGAAGGGGGCATATTTTTCTAATTCACCAAAAGAACAATGTAGAGGCAAGCTAAAGCTCTGGATATTGCAACCTAGGAGAAAGGCCTGCTGGCTTCTCAAAGATATCAGTTAAAAAAGGCATGCAGACAAGTCTTGAATCAGATATTCTTGGTCTGGTGTCAAGGAAATAGCACTTCAATATTATTTTTTGTTTGATTGTTTAATGTCTCTTTTCTCAAGAGATGTCAAAATCCAGGATGGAAGGATTCTGTTCTGTGTTGTTCACAGAGACAGCACTGGGTTTTAGGACAGTGCCTTACACACAGATATACATTGAATATCCAACAAATATGCACTGAATGGATAAATTAATGAATAATTTTGGGAAGAGAAGCCTGGACTCATGTAATATTTCTATCAGTTATTATCTGTGTGACTCTGGAAAATGACTGATACCTCTCTTCGTCTCAGTTTCCTCATCTGTAAAATTAGGACATATAATTTCCTGCCTACTTACCTGCACTGTTTTAAGGATATAGAAGATAACAGATAAAATGCCTGATAAACTGTAAAGAATGTTTTCCATATTAATAGAAGCTGTCACTTATCATCCACTGGCATAAGCAAATAAATTTGACTTTAAGTAGAGGAGAAACTGAGATTACGAGAGATGGTTTTACTCAACTGAGGAGAGAAGGGTGAGGACCTTCTTCCAAAATGCCATTCTATTTGATGAGAAGATGTGAGAACAAAAGGAATATGGAATACTTTAATTCCTGTGGACATTTCTATGCATAACTGCAAGTCATCAGAGTTCTTAGGGTAGGGGAGATTTATAGTCTGGGTTGGAAAACTCATAGAGTGAGTTTGATGTATGTGTTAGTGATTAAAAGTATGGACTTTGGGTTCAGACAGAACTAGGTTTGAGTTTCAGAATTGTCGCTTACAAGTTGTGTGACCATGTGACCTTAGAAATATTTCCTGGTTTCTTTATGCCTTAGATTCAATGCATATAAAATAGGAGTAATAATATCTCTCAGAGTTGTTACGAAGATCGGTTTAGAAAATAACATGCAAACAGCACAGTGCCTTGTACATATTAGGTGAAAAATAAATGGTAGACTTGTCATCCTATCCTATCCTATCCTATCCTATCTTATCCTATCCTATCCTATCCTCTGCTATCCTATCCTGTTCTACCTTGGGTTGTCCTAGAGGAGGGAGTGACAGTTGGCCATGCGAACAGTATTAGGGCTAATAATGATGATGATGATGATGATAATAATAATAATAATAATAATAATAACAATAATAATAATGATAATAGGCTAATGTTAACTTTGGCCAGGTATCAAACTAGATGTAACATATCAACAAAGCTGTTGGGAGCCTGCCATTATTATCTTAATTTTATATAAGGAAATTCAAGCTTGGAGAAGTAAAGTAATTTGTCCAGGGTTACAAATCATGTATGACCCAGAACAAGAAACCTAGTCTAAGGACATGTGACTTCAAAGTTTGTACTCTTAACTATTATATTATGTTGTGCTGATATGTGCTCAGTGCAGCTACTGGCAAAAAGCCTGGGTCAAGCAAGGAGCCCTGCAGCTGTTGTTCTGTTTTTTTTTTTTCACAGATTCATTTGTGTTTCCTCTGTTTTTGCCATTAGTCCCTAGATTTCCCATTGACTTCTCAATGAAGGTCTGGCCCACATCATTTACCTCTTGTATTAGCTCAGTTTGATATATCAGAAGTGCAGGGTACACAGCACCTTGGCAGAAAGTAAACTGGAAATAAAGCTGTAGAATAAAATATAAGATGTTCAATTAAATTTGAATTTTAAATAAACAGTAATTATTTTAGTATAAGTATGTTCCAAATATTTTACAGGACATACTAAAAAATATTTGTTGTTTAGCTGAAATTGAAATTTAACAGGGCATCCCGTACTTTTATTTGCTGAATCTGGCATTCATACCTGTAGAGATCCTCATGAGTGTTTTCTTACATTAAACCTCAGATCAGTAGTGAAGGACAGGATTTAGAAGGTCAAATCAATGCTTAGAAGTACGTATGTGAAAAGTTAAAATCATGTATGGAAGATAGAAGTTATTGAAGGGCTCTAATTCATCTTTAATATCACATCTGGAACATGTTTTCCTCATATATTTCTCATAAGAAAATTATTAGCCCTTTTCTTGTACTTGGTTCACTCCAGCTAAATTTTCATGCCAGCCCTGGAAGGAATGCACGTGGCTTCAGGCAGACCTCCCATTCCCGTGGTGTCCATATACTGAGGAATGTCCATAGTCTTTGTCACCCAATCACCTTTCTACACATAGCTTATAACTTAGTCAATCCTCATGACACCAATCAATTTGTTAATTTCTTATTCAATGGACATTTATTGAGCTTGCAGTATTTGCCAGGTGCTCTGCTAGACACCGGAGACAAGAAAATACAAAACAACAGTCCCTGACCTCACGTTTTGCTGAGGATGCAAACATGTAATCAAATAATTGCAACTAAAGTATGAGAACTGCTAATGGAGTAAGGAACAGATTCTCAGGGAGTGGTTAACATTGCCTGGGAGCAATCATAAAGGTATCATTTGTTTGGGGCCTTGAGAATGAGTTAGCAGGT
Source organism: Eidolon dupreanum (assembly GCA_028627145.1). Classification (NCBI taxonomy): domain Eukaryota; kingdom Metazoa; phylum Chordata; class Mammalia; order Chiroptera; family Pteropodidae; genus Eidolon; species Eidolon dupreanum. The sequence goes on along the minus strand of CM053515.1, from coordinate 19,152,567 downwards.
GTTCACTATGCCAGCAAGCTACAGAGCAGACACTTTAGGTAGGAAGAATGACATCTGCAAAGGCACAGAGCATGGAAGAGCAAAGCGTATTTCTAGGAATGAACCCTCAAGTTCTTTGGTGTTGATATTAGAAGTAAAAATTAAAGTGAGCTAACTGAATCTTGAAATGTGCTTTCATTAATGAACATCCCAGGAAGAGATAATGGAGAGAGACAGACAGACAGACAGACAGAGAGAAGAGGAAGCAGAGCACTGAAAGGGGTGAGTAAGAAATCACAAATCATGAAGTACTACAGCCCATAGCTAGTTTTCCCTCTATTATTTTCCTATGATAGTCTCAGCAGAGCAGTTGCCATCCATCCAGTTACCTGAGTTAGAAAAGTGAATTTTCTTTAACTTTTTTTTTCACCACAAAATTCATTTGCTCACTAAGTCCTATTAATTCTCCTCTTAATTTATGAAATTCTCTTTATTTTGACAATAACTATCATAGTTTAGGACTTTGTCTTGACTATTCTAATAGTGATCTAGTCTTCCTGATGTATGCTTCCCCCTCCTCCTCAACATTGCTGTGGTTTTCATTTTTCTAAAACATAATTATGTTTACTTCCTCTGTCATTTTCCTTCTCTAATAATTTCCATGTCCTTACTGCATATAGAGAAAGCCCTTTGTACTTTATTCTCAATCAATAGTTCCACCTTTATCTTAGTTGTAGTGTAGAATAAGTCTTAGAATGCAGGGTCTGCATTCAGGCCTCTGGATTCCATCTCTGGCTTCATCAGGGTTGGTATTTACCTGGCATGTATGGGAATGCTTACACTTCTTGTTTCTATCCAGTCCTCTATGAAGGGTCAGTATTTGCACCCTCGTGGTTATATAATATAATTCTTGCAGTTTTTAACAGTGAAATTTGGCAAGTTGCTAATACTCTCTAAACTTTGGCTCTCCACATTGAAGATGAAGATAACAAGAGCGTGAGTCTCATAAAATTTTTATGAGAATGACATCATGCTATAAAGAGTTGTTGCTGTTTGTATTATAACCTCCCATCATTCCCTAAGCATATAAATTCCTCTCTTACCTGAGGCATACTTCCAGACTGTTACTTATTCTGTCATCCTGTTAGTTTTGCTTGGAATACCCAACCCCAACTGACCCATCTTTCAAATATTACATCCTTCAGGTAAACATCGTGACCACATCCCTGACCTGTCCCTGGCAAAGTTAATCACTCTGCTGTCTGCTCACTCTGTACACATTCTATTGTTGTGTATATTACAATGAATCATAAGTTATTATTTTATATCTGACAGCTTCATTAAGCTACAGGCTCCTAAAGCCTGAGCCATGCCTTATTTATTCTCAAATACCCTTTGCCTACAACTACGACTGACAAGTAGATAGTGCTGAGTAAATGCAGTGAGAATTCAATGAATGCTCATTAAATGTGTGAATGGACAATTGGGGCCCATGGTTCGAGGTGATTCCAGAGCTCCACTAGAATGAGAGCCAGAGCTAAAGCCAGTAGATGAGGTACAAACAATGAAGGCAGTTAAGAGTCCAGTGGCATTTGTTTTTCTAGCAGCTAGAGCTATGGTTGAAGGAAGAGTCAACATTCTAGAAGATGTACTTGGCCATGCCTCACTTAGGCACATGGGATAGAAAGAAGGGGACTTAAAAAAAATTCAGCATTAACTTACCATTAATTTAGCATTAAAGTCACATAATTTCCCCTAGATTATGAGACGCTAGCGCTGAATTCAGAACATAAATATTTCTATGTCAGTCATATGTAAGTTACCTATGCCAGATGCAGGTATAATAATACTTAAACCACAAGTTATTTCTGTTACCAAATGAAGTAGTGGATACAAAATTGATTTGAAAACTGAAATGTTCCACTATAAATTGAAAACTACAAATTTAAGAAGTCTTATCTATTGAGTCACTAATGGAGATAAAATAGATCCATAAGAAGTAGTCATTTAATCCAAAAGTAGGCAAAATGGAAGGTAAAAGAAAGAATAGATGGACTAAAAAGGAAACATTTGGCAACATTGTAGATTTTAACACACCACAGAAACTCACTTTAAATATAAAGAGGTAGATAAGAGTAAGTGAATACAAAAGTATATATCATCAAACACTAAGCAAAAGAAACCTGGAGAGGCTATATTATTTTCAGAAAATATAGTATTCAGAACAAAGAATATTACCAGAGATAAAAAGGTACATTGCATAATCATAAAGGGATCAATTTATTAAAAAGATGTAGCAATTCTATATGTATATACAACTAACAATTGAGCCTCAAAATTTATGTAGCCAAAACTGACAGGCAAGAAAGGAGAAATATACAAATTGACAATTATAGATGGAGACTTCAAAACTAGTCTCTCAGTTAGTGACCAATAAGCAGAAAATCAGGAATGAAACAGAAAACATGAATCCCACTATTAAGCAAATTGACCTAAATTACCTTACAAAATAATCCACCTCAAACAGTGGAATACACCTTCTTTCCTTCCTTCCTTCCTTCCTTCCTTCCTTCCTTCCTTCCTTCCTTCCTTCCTTCCTTCCTTCCTCCCTTCCTTCCTTCCTCCCTCCCTCCCTCCCTCCTTCCCTCCCTCCCTCCCTCTCTCTCTCTCTCTCTTTCTCTTTCTTTCTTTCTTTCTTTCTTTCTTTCTTTCTTTCTTTCTTTCTTTCTTTCTTTCTTTCTTTCTTTTTCTTTCTTTCTTTTTCTTTTTTCCAGAGAAAACATTGTTCAAGATAGACTTTACTGGGTCATTAAATAAGCTTTAATACATTTAAGAGAATTGAAATAATGCAAAGTATGTTTTTTTTTTACTATAATGGAATCAAACTAGAAATTAATCAAATATGTCAAAAGTCCTCAAATATTTGAAAATTAAACTTAAAAAGTCCTAAATAATCTATAAGTCAAAGAGGATATCCCAAGAGATATTTAAACATTTTGAATTGGATAAAAATAAATATATAACAATTATGGGAAGCAGTTAACACAATGCTTAGCACTAAATACTTGTATTGAAAGAGAGACCAATGACTTCAGCTTTCACTTTCAGCAACTAGATAAAGAGAAAGTCATATTCAAAAGAACATAATAAAGATATGAGCGCAAACCAATTAAATTGAGAATGGAGAAAAATAAATAGAACCAGGATCTGGTCCTCTGAAAGAAATAATAAAATTGACAAACATCAAGACAGACTTGTCAATGAAAGAGACAGGGAGAGAGAAGAAGAGAGAGGGATTGAAGGTACAATTTTCCAGTATCAGGACTCAGAAGGGGATATCATTACAGATCCCATATTATTAACAAATAATAAGGATTAAATAATATGAACAACTTTGTCATATGTCTATTTAAGGATTTATAGCTAGAATACACAAATTGTTCTCAAAACTAAATAATTGGAAAATAATCAGATTAAAAAGAAAGAGCAAAATATTTAAACAGATATGTCATCAAAGCAGATATGTGAATGACAAATAAACACTTGAAAAGATATGCTGCATCATTTATCATCAGAGAAATGTAAATTAAAACCACAATAAGGTATCACTACCCACTTATCAGAATGCAAAAAGCAGAAACTGACAATGAATGGTATGTGCTAGAGAGTATACAGAAAACCTGGAACTCTCACAGATTGCTGGGGAGGATGTGAAATGGAAAAATAGTTTGGCAGTTTCTCATAAAGTTAAGTATATACTTAACCATATGACCCAGCAATCCTAATCCTAGGGGATATACTCAAGTGAAATAAATACTTATATTCAGACAAAAAATATGCGTGACTCTTTATAGAGGCTTTACTGGTAATAGTTCCGAACTAGAAATAATCCAGCATCCCCTCACTGGTGAATGGATAGACAAGCTGTGGTATATCCACATGAAGGAACACTGCTCAGCACTATAGGAATGAACTATTGATACATGCAACAGCATGGATGAATTTCAAATGCATTATTTTAAAAGAAAGAAGCAAAATTCAAAATGCTGCATATTGTATAATTCTAATTTCATTTATATGACATTCTGAGAAAGGCAAAACTATAGGGACAGGGAACAGATCTGTGATTGACAAGCATTGGGCAAGGAGGGAGGGGCTAACTATACATGGGCATGAGGGGATTTTTCAGGATGATGGACATTTTGTGTCCTGAGTGTGGTTGTAGTTACAAAATTTTCTGTTTGGCAAAACTCATAGAATTTTATATTTTATTTCTCGCATGCATATTTAAATTATATGTAAATTTATTCCTTAATATTTTCCTAGATATACATTATTCTCTAATAAAAAGGAAAAAATGTCATTATAATAATTGTCTTGTAGATGGTGTTGGTGGTTGGAGTGGTTAGAATATGTAGTGGACTGAGAACTTATATTTGCATCTCAGCTCTGCAACTAACTTGGGTTATCTTTGGCGCTTTTTCCTCTTTGTGGGCCCAAGTTTTTCCATTTTTCCAATGAGAACATTGAATAGGATTTTGACTTGAGTACCTTCTAGCCTTGGCATTCTCTGATGACTGAAGAGGTGATTTCCCTGTTTGCTTTTATATTCCCTCAGTCTTTGAGACTAGACACTCTGGCTATGGTCTGGGCTGAGCCCATGTTCTGAGGTATTGCCATTCATGACAGGTATGTATTGTGAATGTCTAGGACTAGAGTTAATCTGGCCACCACCTTTATCCTTCATATGCTTCTTTCACTATGCTGTTTATGGCTGAGCTGTGAACAGCTGCCATCAGCAGCTACCTAGAGCCTGGGGATAAACCAAACCAAAACAAACCAAAACACAACAAAACAAAACATCTATCTTGCATACTGCTAGACATCCTGTCTCTCTTGATGCAACAGCTTAATTCAGTTTAGTAAGAATAATTCTCATTTCTACCACCCTCTCCCATGTGAGAGCTCATACATTTCTCACAATTACTGACTTGAAACAAAGATCAAGATAGATATAATTATAATTTTATAAATTATTACAAAGAGAAAAAAACAAACAGTGACAAAATAAAACATACTAAAGCGTGGGCGTTTTAATTCACAAACATCATTCTACTAGTAACAGGCAAAGCTCAGACTTGAAGTCAGTTCTAATTGATGCTAAAATCAATGGTAAGAATGCACTTAACTAGATTCTAGTCTGAAATATCTGGTTACATCTCATATATTTATTTATTCCTTCCTGCATTTACTCATTTATCAACAAATACTTTCTGACCTATACTCAGAAAAGAGGACTTTACATGAGATAAGGAGCTGGAGTCGTCACTGAGAAATAAAGCCATGGGATGAGACTATTCAAGGATAGTGGGTAGAATTAGCAGAGAAGAACATTTACACAGAAGCTTGAGAAATATCAGTGTTTCAGGACTTCACAAAGCCGGGAGCCCTGTAGGAGAAGTTCAGAAACAACTATCAGAAAAACAGGAAGAAAAAAGAGAAATTTAGAAATAATAAAAACCAAGGGAAGAAGAGGCTTTATGGAGGGGAAAACTGTTCTTTTGTGTTGAATGCTACTTGGAGATCAAGGAAGATCAGAATTGTGATGTTTTATTAATCAAGTACCAAGGAGGTCTTCAGACGCTTGCAGGAGTGCTAGTGTCATGGTGGGGATAAGCCTTACTAGGTGGAATGAGAGAGTCAAGGTAGGAGACGCACCTCTGTTAGGGCTGGTTTCCTTATCTGTGAAACACAAGTGTTTCCGAAATATATAACATGTAAAAATCTCTTATATAAGGAAGAATATAATAAAGTTATAATCTTGACATACTGAGAAGAAAGGGAGAAATGTTCTGCTCTTGCTAATTCTGTTGCTTTCATCTTAAATGTCCTCTTGAATTCATCACTGCATGTTATGTATTAAAATTTAAAGTTTCATGTGGTTGAAAAGACTAAAATCAGGCAGAGGTTTCATTGAACTCACCACCTGCCTAAAATCTCATTTTCTTGTCCCCCAAGTGTGCATCCACACTTTGCTTTTATACTTCTAAAGATATGTTGTACCTATTACAACAACATAGTGGGTGCAACGTACATAGACTCTGAAGTCAGAATGAGGTTTGGATGCTGCTCTACCAATGATTTCTTGGGTAAATTATTTAATCTCCCTAAATCTCCGTTTTCTTATCTATAAAATGGATGTTATAATACCCAGCTCTCAGACTTGTCAACAGAATCAAAGCTGATGAGGCACAGAAGCAAAGAACACAGCCTCTAGCACAGGTAATATGTTAAAAAATGTTACAAATTGTTTATTGTTTTCTTTTTGACACCTTTGACTGGTGTAATATTTCTTAATTGTTCTGGCCTAAAATGTTTTCCTTCAGTTCCCAAATATTGGGCCTAGTTTTTGCTCTTGGACTTGAACAGCTCTTCTGTCATTAGATCTTTCCTCCTCCATAGTAAACATTTCAATTTCTTCAAACTTTCCTCAAAGGCCATGTTTTAAAAGTTCCTCTCCATCATTGTTGCTATATTTTGAATTCACTACGAGGTTTCTCTATCCTTCCAGAGCAGAGATGGTGGCATTTGATCTGCTAATTGAAGGATTAATACTAACAAAAGGCATGAATTAGATGTGAGTTTGGAAGTGGGGGGAGTAGCAGATAAAGGGCATTGTTGGCTGAGGAAGCAGCAAGCAAAGATAGGGGGTGGAATGTTATGGGACTCGTTCAGAGATGGTGAAGAGTTAAGCTGCAATGAGGCTGTGGCATGAGAAGAGTTTGAAATTAAGCTTGAGAATATAGGTTAGGGGGTCAGATAAGGGAGAGACTTGAATGCCTTTTTAAGGAACGAATTCTATTCAGTTGATAACAGAGGTTCCTCATTGTTTTTGGAGTGAATATGAGCCATGATTAGTCATTTTGGCATATTATTCTGGAAGTGGTATGAGTGGTTGACAGAAGAGAAAAGAGAAAAAGGGCAATGGCCCTTATGTGTGATATGAGAACAAATACTAACCAGCGTGATCATGAAGAATGGAGTACATGTAAGGTCTATGTTAGCTGTTCATAGGAGCACTGCAACTTTCCCTGATTCTTCGATGAGTATGGACACACGTCTGTTTTTAAAAACAAATACTAATATTATTTGTTTTTACAAAACATTATTTTAAAATGCCAGGGAATAAGAAAATAGAAGTGAAGCATTGGGGCAATTCACAGTTCCATATAGTGTGATCAAAAAAATCTTTATAGGACAGGAGCCATTTACTCTTGACTTATAAGGATGGCTAGGTTTAACTATGTGACAAGTAGGGTACTCCAGGTGGAAAGGACAAAGTAGACAAAGGAAGGTGGAAATACCCCTGAAGAACACAGCACAGAGTAGAATGGTGGTCGTCAGGGGCTATAAATAAATAAAGTGGGGAGAAGTTGGTCCAGGTGTACAAGGTTTTCATTAAGCAAGATGAATAAGATCTAGAGATCTAATGTACAGACTATGACTGTAGTTAACATTACTGTATAGTATACTCGAAATTTGTTGAGACGGTGGATCTTAAGTGTTCTCACTACCACACAAAAATGATGGTGACTATATGAGGTAATGGATATGTTATTTAGCTTGATTATGGTGATTATTTCAGTGCTTCTCATCGAATCATTTAGTTGTACAACTCACATATATACAATTTTTAATTGTCAATTATACCTAAATAATGCTGGAAAAAAACACAGTTCCACAAAAAGTAAAAACTTTGAAGTTTTAATAAGAGATTCATGAGGAACTTAACACAATACATATACTGTCATACAGAGTATTAAATCCATGAACTATGTGGCTGGGATTTATTTTTTCACTCCTACTCTCCAAACTACTCATATCACAAAACAAACACATAAACAATTTTTAAAAATATTTTAGCAACTTTCTTTGCTATTTTAAAAGTATGTATGAAACATTATGAATAAAATTATCATTTAATCTGTATAAAATCAGTCATGTTTTAATTGATGGCAGTTAAAAGATATTCTATCTCTTTATGTCATTAGCCATCGTGTCTTTGGGGCTCACTCTCAACTCCATTCCTCTAGTTCCATTTGCCATCTACCCATGGGAAAAAGCCACCTAGATGTTGAAGGAACCCTTCAATCTCCATAAGTGCTCAACTAAACATCTTTTCCTTCATCTTCCTCCTTTGCTTCTGTATCATGATGAAGTTACTACTATTCTCCTGATAATCACCCAAGCTCAAAGCCAAGTCTAACAAATTGTAGTTTCACAATACGGCTGGTCGTTATAGCCTCTGCTTATTTCCCACTGACAAGACTGTTGTTTAATTATTCTTTTTTTTTTCCTGGCCTGGGCTAATAAAATCATTTCCTAATTAATTTCTTGCTTCTTGTTTTTTTTTTTCTTCTCTAGTTCAATATACATAATGACCATCAGATTAATATTACATAACTATAGTTCTGACCACATTATACCTTTAAAAAAATTGTTCAGACTCTGAACAACTGTTGAAGGGAAAAGAACTGTGAATGTGTATAAACAAGGATGGGGGTGGGGCAAAGTTAGCATTCTACCTTTCTGGACTCCGTCTTCTGTTGTATCATTTACTCTCTATAGCTTTCTGTTGGTGCAGAGTGGTATATCTGTATTCCTTTTTATTTATTTCCAAATCTCTTGCAAATTTTGGAACTGAGGGTAGTGTGAGAAGAAAGAAAAGAGAAATATAATTTGTGAAGTAGAGGAGGAAGAGGTAACAAAAACCCTGGGTGACTGAATAGATCCTTGATAAATGCCAGTCACTAACTGGGAAATTGAAAGCATAAATGGTATTTTAAAGAACTAGAATTTATAAATATGGTTAAAGTGTAACTATTGACCAGTGTTCTTAGTGACAATATCATTGCTGGGGGCCTGGAAGTTACAGAAAGGGAAATGCCCAAATTCTATGTATGCCAATCTGAATGAAACCAAAATCAAAGTACTTGGTTCAGTAGCTAGTCTGCAAAGTCTTGAAAAATAGAAAATACATGACTTGCTTAACTATAAGATCACAGTCCTAAAAGTTAGGAAATTATTTCTTCTTTGCTGCAGCAAAACATACTTAGAACGATTTGGTAAGAAAGATAATAAATATTAACTCTGATGGGGAAATGAATCAAGTTGAAAATAAAGATAATGAAGATAATGTAGAGCTAGTCCACCCAGAGAATGTGAGGAAGAGAAGGGGAAAAGAGAAGGAGAATGAGGACAAGATGAAGCAAGCTCAGAATTAAGAAAAGTAGAAGGGAAATAGACCTCTCACATTCATAAAAAAGAGAATTTCAAAATGAATATTATGATGGTTGTGTTCACAAGGAGGGTATAGAGGACAGAGAAGAAATTCTTCAAGGAGAAAAGAAGAAATTTGATACTTAGGATGAGAAAAAGAGATGACTAGATGATTCTAAAATGAGACTCCCCCAATGCTTCTGGTTTTGCAGTAGAATGGTCATTACAACTATTTCTATAGAAAGTAAGTAATATGTAACTTTTTAAGGGAAGAACTGCTTTTCTATTTTCGTACTGTCTTCATTCAAAATAAGCTTTATTAATGATTATATTATATGTAGAGAAAAATTTTCATGATCTTGTCAAATTCCCTAGAAATTTATTTGGAATCTTAAATTTTTTCATTTTCTTATTCTTGTTACTTAAGCACTTATGGATATTAGAGGGTTTCTTCAACATCTTGGTGTCATTTCCCCATGGGTAGATGGAAAATGGAACTAGAGGAATGGAGTTGAGAGTGAGCCCCAAAGATAGGCTAATGCCTTGAACAGATAGAACATTTTGATTTACCAATTGAAAAAAAAAACATTTAAGATGAGATACTGAGAAATGAATCTGACAAGAAACAGTAAAATAATTTGTAGGAGAATCTTGAGAGTTAATTCTTTAGAGGCTGAGAGAGAAGAGAATTTAGAAGTAAGGAAAACTTATTTTAGAAGAAAGTTTTGAGATGATGATAAAAGCATGGGTAAGAGGTTTATTCTTCCAAACAAAGAGACATATTTCTTTTCCACAGACAGGAGTGTTATCCAGTTCTGGGTAAAACATTCAGGCACAAAAGAAAGAAGACCCACCCCCCAAATTCCTCTTTATTTTCTTGACATTTGTTCTGCTCTGGGGGAAAAGGAGGTGGAAATGAGCTTCATCTGGTCTCTGCAGAGAATCGAGTGCATTGGATAGTGCCAGTTTGCCCTTCTAAAGCCATGCTCTGTTTTTCTCCACTCTGCTATTTGCCCTTTGAGGCTGATTGGGTTGGATTATATCAATGGGCTTCCTTAACTCCTGTTTTCCTGTTGGATTTGACTAATAGTGATCACTTGTGGGAAATCACAGGGCAGTAGAAAATGTTATTTTCCATGTTCCTCCCTGCTGTGTGTTTGCCTTGTATATAGTAGTGCGGAGTGGGATTTCGGCCTAAGATTAGCTCAAAGTAGTGATGTAAGCATCAATAAATGACCTAAGAGAGATCACTTTGTAATATCTGGGCTTTATATTTTTCACATGACCACCTAAGTTTTCCCTTTAAAACTCTGGTATCCTATGATTGTGGATTAGTCCTTTGCTAGTCAAAGTGTAGTCTATGGAATAACAGAACTGACTTCTCTTGGGAGCTTCTTAGAAATGCAGAATCATAGATCCTACCCCCAACCTACCGAATTGGAAGGTACAGTTTCACAAGATACCGAGATGATTTGTATGCACATAGGATTTGAAAAATAATACTAAGCTTATGTATACTCATATTTAACTTGCTAGCTCAGTGAACTCATGACAAGCTACTATCCTTTTCTGAACCTCGAATTTATCACCTGAAAATTATAAAAGTCATAGTGTTGTTACAAAGAGTCAACAAGCACTTAATCATTAAACATATCCTTATGGATACCTTCAGTGTGCCAAGCACTGTGCTAGATGCACAATAGTTAACAGAGCAGTTTCTGGCCTCATGCAACTAACATTGTTTTTGAGTCTTGTGGACCGAAGTCATTTCCTGTTCCGGACTGTGGCAACTTAGTGTTGTAGGTAGGTAATTGGCATCAGAGGTGAGAATTCATAGATTTCAGTCCTCTTTCTTTTATTTATTATTTTTTTCAGCTTTACTGAAGAATAATTAACAAATAAAATCATATGTATTTGTAAGTGTACAACATGATGATTTTATGTATATATTATTACCACAATCAAGTTAATTAATATTCTATCACCTCACATAGTTAACTTTTTTGTGAATGTGAGAATACTATATTATTAACTTCAGTCACCATGTTGTACATTAGATCTTCAGAATTTGCTCATGACTCAGTTTGTATCCTTTGACCCACAACTCCCCATTTTCACCACCATACCTCCCAATAATCACCATTCCACTTTATTTCCATGAGATCAGCTTTGTTGGTTTGTTTGTTTTAGGTTCCACAGGTAACTGCTACCATGCAGTATTTGTTGCTCTCTGTTTGGCTTATTTCACTTAGCATAATGCCCTCCAGTTTCATCTATGTTGTCGTAAATCAGTCCTTTTAAATGCACATTGTAAGACATTCATCAAGTCATTTCAGCTTGCTGATCATTGCCAATCAAGCCTTAAGACTGTTGGACTGCAGTAGCTATCTGAGTGTATGATTCATAGAACACTAACTGCATGCACTTCTCCATGGAAGGAATAAAAAAGATATCTGTGGACAACTAAGTTGAGGGAAATTAATTTCCCTGCTAGGAAACCACAGTACCCTTTTATCGTATTAAAGGCATCAGGAAGTATCAAGTAAAACACTACTTTAACTTGGTATAATCCAGCAATTTTGACACATTGACAAAAATTTCTTTCTTTCCCTTTCTTTCTTTCTCTCTTCTTTCCTTTCTTCCATTACTTCTTTCTCCCTTTCTGTCACAATAATTTTGAGAGATCTCTAACACCACTTACAGATATGGTAGTTTGTGGATCTATCTTAGAAAATTCAGAAGAGAAGGAAGATTTTGCCAACAGCAGTCCTCTATAGCTGCTGGTCAGGACAACTCCCAGTGGTGGTTGTGTTTGTCAGAGGAAGTGTCACATTTTAATAAAAGGGCAGAGGATTAGGAGCACAGTCTTGATGAGTTGTCTGACATTGAGCAAGTCTCTGGCCCTCAATTTTGCGTGACTTATAAGAGGGTGTGGGATTGGGCTGGTGACTTTGTCATGGTCTGGAATGCTAAGGTTATGTCTGAGCTGTGTAGAAACCTAATGCTGGAAATACCTACCTGCCTTGGGTGAGCAGAGAGCCATGTGTTGGCTTCCAGGATATTCAGAGGTAAACTCTAGTGCTCTTGTTGGTTCACTTGGAAACTGTGTTTTACCCAGTGAAAGCTGGACTTCCTCTCCCAGTGTAAGAATTAGAGAGTCCTACATTTGGCTTGGAGAAGGCCTAATGACATAGATGAAGTGCCCAAACCTGTCCGGCTTGCTTAGAATATAGATTTAGGAAATATGGTTATAGCCAGAATAAAGTGCAAAGCTTGTCTCAACAGGTATTTTGAAGCTGTCTCTCCTCCCACATAAAGTTCCCAAGCCTTAAACATGAAGAAAAGAAGCATTTATTATGAAGTTCTACTTCCTGAAATTTACTTTTCTGTATACTAGTAAATAGAACTGTATAAGTGAGTATATCCTGGTTTAGTGCAGTAGAAAAGGAAGGTAGATGGTGGTGCACCAGCAATTTTTGACAGGTAATTCAACAAGTGAGAAGGAGTAGGCATGGAGAAAGAGTACTAAGGTCATGGGAAGTTTTGTGCTTCATTCAAAGGAGATGTTCTCCCCACCTAGGTCCAAGACATAGGCCCAAGTACAGGAATCACAAAAACAGTTCCTCTTAAATGGATGCTACAATGCAGTTTTTAAAAATATTTTAATTAGTTTCAATTACACAGTACATTGGTTAGACATCTATACAGTTAGTAAAATGATCCCCCCAATTTCTCCCTCCCTCCCCTGACCCTCCACCTAGCCAGTGTATTAATGCTAATTGCATTCCCCATGCTGTGCTCCCCATCCCTGTGACCATCCATCGGCTACTAATGTGTACTTCTTTAACCCCTCACCTCATTCTCCCAGCCCCCCCAAATCTCCTCCCCTCTGTCCGTCACCAAATTGTCCATTATATTTGTGAGTCTGTTTTTGATTCATTTGTTCTTTTTATTCCTTCAATTCTGCATATAAGTGAAATCATATAGAGTTTATCTTTCTCTTTCTCACTTAAATACCTTCTAGATCCATCAAAGGAATATCTTTTTCCATTCCTTTCCTTTTCATATGTAGAGGTCTTCTTTTCTTATCCTTTCAGCCACTCTGTCTTTTGGTTGGAACACTTACCTCTTTTCCATTTAAAGTATTTATTGATAGGAATTTAGTTGTTACCATTCTTTATTCCTGTTTTTGATACATGTTTTTTTCTTCTTAAAGAAGTCCCTCCAACATTTTCTGTAATTCTTGCTTGGGGGTGATAAATTCCTTTAGTTTATTTTTAGTCTGGAAAGCTCTTTATCTCTCCTTCAACTCTAAATGATAGCTTTGCTAGAAAAATTATTCTTGGTTGTATATCTTGGGTCTTCATTCTGTTGAATATTTTTTGCCAAGCCCTTCTGTCCTGCATAGTTTCTTTTGAGAAATCAGCTGCCAGTCTTATGGGTGTTCCCTTATATGTAATTATTTGTTTTTTCTTGTTGCTTTTAATATCTTTCTTTGTATTTAAACTTTGGCATTTTAATTATGATGTGTTTTGGTGTGGGCCTCTTTTGATCCCTGATTTTTGGAATTCTCTGAGCTCCCTGGGGTTTTATGTCCATTTCCTTCACCAGGTTAGGGAAGTTTTCCATCATTATTTCTTTAAACAGCTGTTGAACATCTTGATTTTCTTCAGTTATACCAATCAGACAAATATTTGGAGACTTAACAGTGTCCCATAAATTATTTTTATAGCCTTGGCATCCTTTTTCTTGCCATTCTAATTGAGTGTCCTGATTGGCTTTCCTGTCCTCTAGATAGGGCATGTGATCCTCTTCTATATTGACTTTGTTTATTACTTTGTTTATTCCACTTAATATACTTCTCATATCAGATAACGTGTTCTTCATTTCCCTTTTGTAATTTCCATTTCCATTTTTGTCTCTTTGCTAGACTTCTCTACACCTCCCAAAAGTTCATTGAGCATCTTTATAACTAGTGTTTTGAACTCTGCATCTGTTAGATTACTTGACTCCATTATATCTGGGTCTCTGTTCTGTTCTCTCGTATGGTTTCTGCTTCTTTGTCTTCCCATTTTGGCTGCCTTTCTGTGTCTGTTTCTATGTCCTAAGCAAAGCTCCTAAGTCTCCTGATCTTATTAGTGTGAATTTGTGAAGTAGGTGTCCAGTGGCACAGTCCTAAGAGGGGTTCAGCTGCAGGCCAAGTTTAGCTTGTGGCCTTCTGGGGCCACCTGTTAAGAATCAGCAAGCAATCCACAGATACTATGTTTATAGTTGCCTCAAAAGGCCACACCAGAAACTGAGGCCAGCTGCTACCAGTCCAGTGTGAGTCTCAGCAAGGAACACCTACCTGACTTGCTGAAGACAAACCTGGATGTGGCTTAGGTGGGGCCTGAGTTGGGGTAGCTGGGTTTCAGGGAATCCTCCGGGCAAAGCGACCTCTGTTATCCAGGTTGATGAAGTCACAGCTATGGCAGCGGTGTGTCCATGCACTGGGAGCAGGGAGGACTCAACAGGGAACAATGGATGCTCCCAGCACTTCTGTACCCAGTGGGTCTCACCTCGGCCCTCACTCTGACAGTGTCTCCCTGTAAGTCCCCAGTGCCCCCTGCAAGCAGCCGAATCTGCACTGGTGCTCAGAGTGAGCAGTCTGTTATTGGGAAAATTAGGCTCATGGGTACGGTCCCTTTAAGAGGCACCTACCACGGCCTCCATCTCACTCAGCTGCTCCGGACCAGCAGCCCTGCATCCTCACCCCGTCCCACCTTCTGCCGCTGCAGGGTGCTTTCTTGGATTTCTCCGTGGTTGTATGGCTTGTTCCTCTAGATCCCAGGTGATTTTTCCTTGCTGCTACTGATCCTTGTTTCCATCACAACTTTGATTTGGTCGCCAGAGGGATGAACAGAGCCTCTATCATCTACGCCATTTTTTTCTCTCTCCACTGCAATGCAGTTTTTAAGAACATGGATTCTGAGGAAGATAAACCCAGGTCTGAACCTGTCGGAGGAGATCATGAGAGGATGTGACTGGTTAACCTTCAAGCTGGACCTGGGCAATGGGAGGCTCCTCACCCCCTCCTCTGACCTTGCAATACACATTATGTCCAATGTTCCCACAGTAGGATCCATTTTGAAAGATGCAGCCTTGAGAGAGTAATGTGTTGTTGAGACCGTCTGGATGGTATATATGACTGAGCTCTATTCAAAACTTCTACATAAATTTTTACGATTCTGATAGACAGGTGTGGAAATCTACTTGTATGTCTTGCAGTAACCCAAGACAAGACTCATGTTTCCTTGCTTATTAAAACTGCCACCTACCAATCTGGAGAGGTCTGTCTTTTTCATAGTTACCCATATATTTTGATATTCAACAAGAGATTCTGACGCTATATGGTACTGTGAAGAAAGAATCTATCTGATTTATGATCAAATCAATTTGGTTCTGCTACTTGGCCTATTTTAACCTCTCTGAAACCTTGCAAGGTTATGAAGATCAAATGAATAACAAATCTATGTATGTTTTATAAGTGCCTGCAACATATAAACCTTTAGTAATAATAGTTTTTGTCCTTGCTAATGTAGAATATTGGAGTTAAACAATACAAACAGATGAAGAAGTTGGTAAACGTAGGACCAGAATGGGAAAATGACTTATCCAAAGTTACCAAAAGGTGGGAGCTGGAACCTAGTCCCAGAAGCTCTAAGCCAAATGCTTTTGCCTTTACATACTCAGCAGTCTCTATAAAGTAGTATTTGAAGCACATTTGAACAGTGGAGACGTGTGGCGACAAGCTCATGGAGCCCAGTGGACTTGCAGTCAGAGATCAAAGTTAAAATCCGGCTCTGCCACATACTGACTGTGTGACCGTGTGAAAGCCATGCCACTTCTATGAACCTCCTTTCCCTCATCTTGTAAAATGGTGCTAATGACCCTTACTTGCTTTCTAGGAACATTGTGAAGTTCAAATGAGATGAAAAAGAAATGTAAACACTTGTAAATACCCACAAGTATATAAGGGATTTGTATTTATATCACACACTTACAAGTGGCAAAGGAGCAAAATTTGCTTAATTTTGGTTTATCAGTTTTGAAAATGACTAATTTGACCAGTTCTGCTTTGGAGCAGAGAAGAGCAAACGGGCTAAGAACTGCTCATTCAGCCAAGGTAGGTGTGTGTGTGTGTGTGTGTTTTGGTGTGTGTGGGGGGGTGCCTCTGATGAGTCTTGCTGTTACCAGAATTAACCTGAAAACTCCAGCCGGCTGAAGCTCTCTGTGTGTTCATCTTCAAAGAAATCAAGTTTGTGCTCCACAACTAATTCATAGTGATTCGAATCTTTACTTGAATCTCTTGGCAAACATCAGCAGAGATATAATTCATACTCAGCCCTTCATTTCCCCGTGCCTCTCAATCTTCACCTCTCTCACTCTACAGCCACCCCAACCCTTTATTTTAAATCTTTACTATCAGTTCTCCACAAAACTCACCTTGATAAAAATACAAAAGAAAACAAAACCTTCATTTTTTTTCTCTTCTCTTATTTTAGCCTCTATGTTTTGTGCTCTTAATTGACTCAATATATGCCTTTCTGATACAGAGTCTCTCTCTCTCTTCTCCATTTGTCTCTCTTCTCATTTGCCTATTCTGTATCAAAAATGGGCCAGCAGCAGAACTGGAGTACTCTAAATCTGTCTTTTGAAGTTGGGGAGGAATTGAGGTCTAGCAAAAAACCCAGAACAATGCAGGATTTTATTTAATATATTGGGGAAGGTAAAAAGTAATGAATACATATATTAATATATACATAGTTTAAATTTAATATAGTTTGTTTTTATCTCTCCAAGGGCATGACTGAATTACCAGTGAGTGTATCTATGGAAGCATGTTAGTCATAGGAAGCTGCTTATTTTCTGGTTAACTCTCATAAAAGTTTCCATCATATTTTTTTCAAGTGTTTAAAGTGCCTCTCTTGTACCCTAACTTTGTGCTACTAACCAAATCACCTATTTATTCTTATTCTTTTATTATTATCATTATTATTTTACTTTAAAAATTTACTCTCTTAGCAACTTTCAAATACGCAATACAGTAGTATTAACTATCATCACTGTGCTAAACATTACATCGCCAGGACTTATTTATTCTCCTTGCTTAAAGTCCTGCTTTTGGAGGAAAATGCCTTTGTTAAAAATACCAGTTTACCACCATGAGGCCTCATTTTGAGTTGCTGATCCCTTTCCTTGAGAGCTTTTAGCAGAACAAGCCACTCTTTATAGGTGAGCGCCACCTTATGGATAAATAATGAGCAATGCAGGCATAATTGGCCTGTTGCAAGAGTGTTCAGAGTCAGAATTCATGGATTAGAATTTTGCCCTGCTACCTACTAGCTGTGTGACTGTGGGCAAGATACTTAATCTGTGTTTCAGTTTCCTCCGTTAAGTGAATGTAATCTTCCAATCTCATGGTTATAGTAGCACACAGAGCTATTAATACGATGTCTTTGTATTCACAATCAGAGGGCGCTATCAAATAAGACCAGATCGCTAGATAAGAACAATCATAATCACAAGTATTAATAATATTGTTAATAATAATGGCTAGCATTTACTGAATACCTGTAGCGGGTGCTGTGCTGCATTCTTTATATTAACCATTTCATTTAATCCTTACAATCGTCCTTTGTAGTGAAGAACTCTTATGTTCAATTCACAGGTGATGGAACTGAGACTCTGAGGGAATGGATTTGTCCATAGTTACATCTCTCACAAAGAACTGAAATAAAATTCAAGTCTGACATTACAATATATCATGTTAACTGCTTCTCAGAGTCTGAGATGCTTGTGAGAGGACTGGGCAAGGAAATAATATTTGTTTGGGAGAAGACATATTGTGCGTGCACATTTGTTACATACAAGGGGAGCAAGAGGCAGGAGAAGGGTGGAGGTACGGTCATTGTCTTCACATTGCTAAATAGTTGTCATAGGGAGAGGAATGCCATATTTTTCCCAAAGTGACTCCAAATGTTGTAATATTTTGGGTGAATCGGTTTTTGCCTATTTATACAGAATAATTTTATAATAGCCAGAATTGCTTAAGTATGGAGTGATCTGCCCTTGGAGATAATAAAATCTTTATTATTAGAGTTTTCTAAGCAGAGTCTGCTGATACTTCTTATAAATAGTGCAGTGATTGTGTTCACTCATTGAGGGACGATTGAGAGGAACAATTAAGGTATTTTCTAATCTTAGATGTCAGTATTTCTCTAATAAGTTTCAAAATGCAATTCTTCTGGACTGCATTTATGGCAGAAGCAGTCCTTTGGCTGGACTTGTGCATTAGATAGTCCATTTTCTATTACAAGTTGTAGAATAAAAACTAGTTTAAGAAAAACATGTTAATTATAAGAATTAGGAGATATCTCAAGAAATCCTCAGGCAGGATGAAGATAACTAAAACTAGAATCTGGAATATCATCTATTTTCTCGCTCCATCCTGGCTACAGATTAAACTTGTTTCTTCTCTGCTTCTTTGCACACAACTCTCTCTGTTTCTCTGTCCACGTGGTAGACAGTAGATACCCATTTGCTTGTTTCTGAGCTGACATGTCACAAATGCTGCAATCTTGGCGAAGAGAAAAATCTTACTTTTGCTTCTAATTCCAACATATTTTTTGTGATGCTTTTTTTTTTATTGAGGTAAAATTCACATAAAATAAAATTAACTGTTTTAAACTGTACAATTCATTGGCATTCAGTACTTTCACAATGTTGTGAGACCATCATCTCAATTTAGTTCCAAAATATTTTTATCACTTCCAAAGTAGACCCTTTACCCATTGAGCACTCACTCACCATCGCTCTGCCCCCAAGCCCTGGCAATCACTAATCTGCTTTCTGTCTCTGTGCATTTGCCTGTTCTGAATATTTTGAATAAATGAAATAACGCAATGTGTCACCTTTTGTGTCTAGCTTCTTTCACCTAGCAAAATATTTTTTGAGGTTCACCCATGTTGTAGCATGTATTAGTACTCCATTTCTTTTTTATGGCTGAATATATCACAGTTTATTTATCCATTCATCTGTTGAATATTTGGGTTGTTTCTGCTTTTTGGCTATTATGAATAGTACTACAGTTTTTGTTTGTAATTTTTTTGAGAAAATTTCAGGAGTGGAATTGCTGGGTCACATGGTAATTCTATGTTTAACATTCTGAGGAACTGCCAAACTGTTTTCCATAGTGGTGGCACCATTTTATGCTCCTACTAGCAATGTACAAGATTTCCAGTTTCTCCACTTTCTTATCAAAACTTATTTTCTTTCTTTTAGAAAAAAATTATAGCCATCCTAATAGGTATGAAATGGTATCTTATTGTGGTTTTAATTTGTATTATCCTAATGACTAGCTATATTAAGCACTTTCTTTCCACCCAGTTTTATTGAGATGTAATTGACATATATCACTGCGTAATTAAGGTGGACAGCTTAATAGTTTGACTTCCATATATTGTGAAATGATTACTGCTATAAGTTATCATCTATATAGATAGAATAGATTGTAGCATATAGAGCAATAAAAAGAGAAATCAAAAAAGAAAAGAAAAGAAATTTCCTATGTTAGGAGAACTCCTAGGATTTACTCTCTTAACTTTTATGTGTGTCATACAGCAATGTTAACTACATCCATCACGCTGTACATTA
>CM053515.1:19099788-19132114 GCA_028627145.1 Eidolon dupreanum | reverse complement strand
ACATTAATCAGCCTCAGATTTTCCAAGTCTAGTAGGAAGACAAGAGGAAAAGAAGTGTCTTCCAAGATTTGAGTTTCTCAGAACAAGAAAATTTGTAAATATGATAACCACAGATCAGTGTACTTAAGTTATTCTAGTGACTTTTTGCATTTGGGATAAAATCCAGACTCGTTACCAAGGACTGTCAGCATTCACATGCTCGGGCCTTGGCCTCCCTTGGGTAACCTGCATTGTTATCTAATCACATGGGCCTTTTTTTTCTATTCTTGATGCATGATGAACCCATTCCTGCCCTAAGGCTTTAAAGGCTTCTACTCTTCCCTCAGAAGTGCTCTCTTAGATTTTTGCATAGCTGGTTCTCATTTCCTTCACTCTCATTCCTGTCTCAGCTCAAATCTCGCTTCCTCAAAGAGACCTTTCCCAATCATGCTATCTGGTCCCTGCTGTCATTCCCATCACCAACTCCTTATCACAATATGTAGTTGAATTTTGCATTGCTTCATTCACTTGTTTTTTTCTGTAACTTCTCAATAGAATGAAACTTATTCTCCCTGGGTGGTATTACAAATACCAATATCACATGGCACTAATCAATCAGAATTGACACTGACCAAAGTCCCGGAACGAGGACCAAGAGGTCATCTATCTGCCTTTTAACCCTGAAGTTGCTGACATTTAGGGAGGCCTAGGAGTCTTGAAGGAGGGGTTCAAGTAACTAGAGCAATACATGTGAACTAGGAAACTCAAAGAAATGGCTGTGTACCCATTACTATGAAAATATTTTCCTACTTAAGAAATCAGTACGGCCAGTTTGTACTGGTTGACTATCATCCCTATGTGTCTCCCATAATTAACACTGTATGTCAGGGTCTAGAACTATGACTAGAACGTGACGTAGCAGCAGTTCCTTGTGTCATGAATTCCTTGAGTATTATCAAGTCTTGTCCGCATACTACTTTCTCCAACTTGATGTTTTCTAGAAGAGCTGCGAGGTACCTCGGGTTCATAGGTTACTCAAGGGGATAAGTAATGGTGTATGTGAGCCATGAGGTCTGCTTTAATGTTCACTAATATCTGTAACTTCATCATTTATAAAATCTGCACATCGATTTTCTCATTTTTTCTTCACAACCATCCTGAGAGGCTGGCAAAACAAGAATTATTATATTCATTTTTCAGTTGACTAAACTCAGGCTCCCATAAGTCAACTGATAGCTAAAGGATGGGCAGAGCTAGGAAATAGCTCACGTCTTCTAGGCTGGGACTATGTTCTATGTTCTTTCCACTAGGCTGTCCCCAGCCTTGGTTAGACCTGAACCTGAGCATTAGAAGCAGTTACTGCATATAGGTGGAAGGATTCTATAACTAGGGTTGTATATACCCTTAGAGAACAACAACTGTGGCTGAGTTACAAAATAGGATAATTCAAGCAAGAGTGACCAGCCACTGAGAGTCTAGAGGAACATAGAAGCCCTGTCTAAGAGGTTAGAGGAACAGGAAATGACTAACCTGGAGAAGCCTTAATGGAGACCTAGTTAATTTTCTTAGACACTTAAACATCAGTCTTGATGACAATATTGCCAAGACTTTTTCTTAGTAAGCTCACAGGGCAGGATTAATACTAACGACGAAAAATAATGACAGAAAACAGGATTTTTATTTAAAAATACACATTTGAAAATGAGAATACAGCTTAGGACAATGTTTACCAAGACATAGTACATGCAAAATGGTGCTAATTGAGATGTTTTTACTTCAAACATGGTTGAACATTTGAAAACTTTCATTAGTTGTGAATTTATTTTAATACTTATCAAAGAAAATGTATAGCTAATAGAAAAACTTTATAATTTCAGATGTATAACAAATGGTTAAAGTAGGTATTTAAGTTTGTTTTAAATGAACAAGATCATTTAAAGAGAAATTTTAAGTGCATAATAGTAAAGGCGATTTTCAGTCATATTACAAATAGTGATAGGTGATTGAATAAAACTGAAAAATTTATTTGTGAAAATCATAGTTCTTGAAGCTCGCTCTATCACTTTTCATTACCTTGAACACATTCTTAACACTTCAGTGCTTATTTTCCTTACCTGTTTAATAAGTTTGCGGCAGGGATTTAACGGTTTAATGGCATGGAAAGTATTTAGCACAGTTTGGCACATAGAGCTCAAGAAATGTTAACTATTGTTTTTACTTTTTATCAATAACAATGAGAACGGTTGAACCATGGAAAGCCACCCTGTGGAGCAGAGAGCTCCTCATTATAGAAGGTATGTAAACAAGACTAGCTCAGCATTTGTTAGGGATGCTGCAGGGGAGATACCTACATGTATGGGAGCTCAGCTAGACTTCTGAGGTTTCCAATCCCAGCTGCAAGATAGATTTCTGTAATTCTGCATTTTGGTGGACTCCGGGACATAGAAGGGGCTTGGAACTAGATTTTTCCACCTACCTCTTGGGAAGGCACTTAAGTGTCATTGCTCTATGAGCACCATTGTTGACCGTGACATGCACACTTGGCCTTTACGTCACCCATATCACTCAAGAAGGAGAGCTGTCTGAGAACCACACAGCTATTGTCCCACAGGTCTTGCCCAACAGCAACAAAAAATATGACTGTCCTGTCCTCACATTCTTCATCACAACCGTGGGAAAGGCTGTGAAGATTTCTCATGGGTACAGAGAGGTTGCATCCTGTCTGATTTTCAGCTGGAACCTCAGATGTAGCTGTTGACAGGTGATCAATTCCACCTTGAGAGCTCTGGCTATGGAATATCTCTCTTTAAACAAGCTGAAAAATTATTTCTCTGAAGCTTTCACCCACTTGTCCTAGTTTCATCTCCTTGAACCACAAAGAACAAGTCTCTCCATTGCTTCCCATGAGAACCCTTCAGAATGTTGCAGACTGATGGAGTGTTTGCCCTGTGGTTGTTGATTTCTATGTCATCTCAGTTGTTCCCACAGATACACTGTTTCTGTCCAGCATAGTTTCCAGTACCCTCCCTTCCTAGTCATCAACATCATGTTCTAATGCAGTGAGTCTGCTCTTTCTGAAGGCCAGAGATTGTGGAATCTGAGGCCCTTTTTCTTCAAAAGAGAGTTGCTTTCTGTAACAGTTCAGTTATGAAGGATCCAGTACATGTACTTAGGAGAAGACTTTGGTGACAGATTGTAGTGTATTTAGTGCTCTTTAGAGCTCTGTTCCCAGGGATAAAACCGCTATCCCAGCTTGTAACACTGGGATAACACTTTTTTCTCTTTTTGAACTTTAATTAAGTGAATTCATGGTATGTGTATTTTTTGTGCATTTGTCTTCTTTTGCTCTGTCTCTCCTCTACATTGTTTTGGTATTTATATACTCCTGCATACAACAGAACTTGGCTCCTCATGACTGTATAGTATTTCATTATATCTACATTTTGTTTTATGACTTTATAAAATTCCACTATAAGGATATACTATAATTTATTTATGTAATTGCTTATTGATGGATATTTAGACTTTCTCCAATCTTTAATATGCAAACAAGGTTACAGTGAAGAACTTTGAATTTATATCATTTTGTGCATACACAAGTGTTTTTGCTTATTGATGGATATTTAGACTTTCTCCAATCTTTAATGTACAAACAAGGTTGCAGTGAAGAATTTTGAATTTATATCATTTTGTACATATGCAAGTGTCACTACAGAATAAATTCCTAGAAGTACAATTTCTGGGTCAACAGGTATAGATATTTTTAATTTTGAAGGATATTGACAAATCACCCTTCATACAGGATGTTCCCTTTACAATATTACAGAGTATTTGAGAGCTTATTTTCTTAGAGTTTTAAAGCCAGGAGCTTGAAGGCTTAGAAACTACATCATGTAGCCCAGACATCTTACATGGAGAGAAATAGAAGCCCTTAATGCCCTTAATGGTGAAAAGACTTGCACAAAGTCACAGAGCAAGTTAGTTATCAGACCTGAATGCTGATCTCGTGTATCAGAGGCAACCAGCAGTCTCAAATGCCCTGTCCTGCTCACAGCTATTTGCATACTGCTCCCTCTTCTTTTCCAACTGCCTTCAAATAAATACCAGCACAAAAATGCTCAGCCATATACACCAGGGCCACCAACCTAAGAGATCTCCTCCAGTTCTGCTGCCCTATTTTCCATCCATAGACTAAGATTCTAATATCTAAATCTAATGTCATATCCCTTCTGAGTTCCAGAATTATGTATAGTGGCCTCCTGGATATCTATGCATGAATATCTCACAAGTGTTTCAATCTCACCAAGCTTAAAACTGAACTCATCTGCTTTCTCTCAATTTCCCTATCTCTGCAATGAGGATCTGAAGTACTAGTACTTAAGTACTAAAGTAATAGTACTTACTTTACAGCTTTGCTACAAAGATTAAATGAATGAATTCGCATAAGTTCTCAGGATGGTAACTGATACATTTACTATGTATATATTGCAGGGCATAGAAAAACAAATAAATATAATATGCTGAATGATGATGTGGGAAAAAAATGAAGCAGGAGAGGCTGAGAAGTGCTGCTTGGAATAGGAGGATGACGCAAGGCAATTTTGAAAAAATGATTATATGTCCTTCAAAGTGTTCTTCTTATGGGAAATAAATGTCTGAGGAAATTCTTGGTAAATCAAAAAGGTTTTCCAGAAATAAACCATTATGGTTGTTTAGTCAGTCTGAGTGTTTTTCATGTTGATCAAAATGCTCACTGTGTGAGGCCTTTTGCCCTATGGATAAAATCTATGGATTAAGAGGCTTAAAATGGCTAATTTTTGATTTCCATTTCAGCTTTAAAGATGGCATAATCCTTAGAATCCTAAAAATTTTTTAAAGCGAAAATTAACTGAGCAAACTCCATTGCTTGATTTTAAGCCAAGTAATCTTGCTTTCTGGTAAAAAAACTTAACCATAGCCTAGACCTAGAATGCTTTTCTTCAGATCCGTGAAAGAAGCATAGCATTTTCCTTGGGTGACCATCCCTCATTCTGTCATCCTTAACTCTAAAGATTTTTTTTCTTGCTACTCTCAGTTTCCCCCCTTGAATCCAGATATTATATAGTGAAACTCTTTTTCTGCTGAATATTCATGGACTGATGATATTGAATTTGCCAAGAGTACCTCTGAGGATATTCTCTGAATAAAATCTAAGAAGCTGAATTATAAAGAATTTCAGTTTTATTCCAAGAGTAATGAGAAGCCATAGGATGGGATTAAGAGGGGAAGTTACATGATCTAGTTTATGTTTTCAATGTGACATTGGCTGATCTTTAGCACGTAGATTGTAGGGAGACAAGAGTGTATACAGAGAATAGTACAGGGGCTAATGCAGTGGTATAGGCTCTGAAATGTGGTTTGGCCTTTGAGACATAAGAATAGGTCATAGGTCATGCTACCTAGCCTCGTCACCAGCCTTACTATTCCCAGGGTATAGAATTGCTTATACGTCCTAGATGTGGCTTCTCTTTGCTGGATTGGGATCATAATGCTTTTTTTTCAAGGGGGTTATAGGCATTAGTTTGCAGAAATTAACATTAATTCATAAGAAGTCATAGCTTAGAATTATTGTTGAATGCCCCATTCATATAAGTATATGGAATCAGACAAGGTGCAGGCAAAGAAATAATTGTAGATGCAGGGTGTCAGATAAGGGCCTTTCATCCCTTTCATCCTTCCATCTCTTTCACTTAAAAAATGAAGTAACAAAAGTACTGCAGTAAAAGCCAAAAGCCATCCCAGACAAAGTGCTGGCTTATTGGGTTCTTAGGCCTGGGGCTACTGAGAAGTTAAAGAAGCTTGCCTTTGAAATCAGCTGCTGTCAGTCACACAGACCCCATATTAGCTGACTCAGCATTAGAAGTATACAGGCATTCAGCCCATTATTTTATTTTGGATTGTATCCAGGCATTTGACTGGGAAGTGAAAGACTTAGGGGAAAAATTAGGACTCCACCCAGGTAAAAGCATTCTTATGTAATACAGTTGGTTGGAGATTTCCATTTGGAGAAATTCTCAACTCCACAGATGACCAATATCAGCAATAGACATTGAAGAGAATAGCTTAGGGTGAGGAAAGGATCCAGGAACACATGAAGGGAGGCTGTGGGAAGTGACACCAATAGCTCATGCTTTGGAGTTCGAGCTGAGATTTGATTCCCCACTTTTTCTTCTGCTAGTTTCTAACTTCAGCTTCTTTTCTGATTACCAGAGGCTGTATCCCTTTGCAAGGTGTGCTAATTGCACATTGCATGTGAGCATCAAGTGAGAACTAGATAAAAGTTTTCTAAACTATAAAAAGCCACACACATTCTGTTTATAATATTAAGGTTTCCACTGAATTACATCAGACTATTAATACTATTTGTGGAATTCATGTCGCTTGCTCAGTCACAGCACTGCTAAGTGAAACTTGAAAGACACTGTGAGAAAATGCCTGTAGGTGTAGAATTGCATAATAAATAAATATGTTGATTTTATGTGTATGCATGTATGTATGTGTTTGTACTATGTGAGTGATATATTAATGCTCAAATATTAATTCAGTTTTGGTGGGATGGGATCAGATGTAATATGGGACAAAGGTTTAGAGCAAGGGCTTTGGAGTCAGATAGACCAGTTCAAACTCTAGCTTACAGAATTGGTGACAAAATTACTTTATATGAGCTCCAGTTTCATCAGTTGCAAAATGGTGATAGTAATATCTAGTTCATAGTATAGATGTGAGAATTAAATAGGATAAATAATATGAAACATTTAGCAAGCACTGAGAAAAATAGAAGACTCCAATAAATGCAAATTATTGTCATTGTTGTTGTTATTATTAATAATAAACCCACTCCCTGCATACGTTGGATGCATGATGACTCTTGCCTGAGTGACAGTTCCTGGTATGGGACAGGTGAACATAGATAATAGCTTGCGTGAGGAAGAAAAGTCACTTCTACAGTCTGTACCTTCCTAGTTAGTGAATGAAGTCTCCAGAATCATGCCCAGGGTTTGGTTCTCTATTCTTTTCTCTCTAACTTCTTCTAGAAACAAAAGAAGCTTTTGGGTTTGGGAAATTATGAATGAGAAAAACAAAGGAGTAAAAAAATTTTGCTATAACCTCCTCTAAAATCATTTAGGGAATTAAACAAGACAAACAAGGAAGGCAATGGTACTGACCCAACTAAAGAGGAGAGAAAAGGAATGACACAGGAAGCTAGTGGAGCTTTCTTTAGGATTAAGGAGTTGAGAGACTCGGTAAAACATAGTGGTTACTAGAAATGACTTTAAGATCAGGCAAAGCTGGATCCAAATTCCTGTTCTATCACTAACTGTGTGTAGTTAGACAAGTTACTTAAATTCTTTGTCAAATATAAAATGGAGATAAGAATAGCACCTTTCTCAGTTGGATGAAGTAATAAATGTAAACTATTTGGCAAAGTGATAGTATATTGCAACTTTTAATAGCTAAGAACCAGATACTTCATTTTGAAACTTGTTAAATTTTATTCCCTAAAATTATCTTATTTTTTATTTGGCATAGGCTGATGAAGATGTTTATTTAAAAAAATGCTACTCTATGTTTTTCATACTAAGATTAGCAAAGAAAAAAAGATTTGGGTCCACGCAGGGACACAATTGTAGATGGGGAAGGTGCAGGCTCTACGTGATTCTGGGCATAGAAATGGCAGCAGATCTCAAAGAGAAAAACCCAGAGGGAAGGGAGAATTCTGAACTACCAAGTCAAAGCTGCTAGAACAGTTGCACCTGTTCTTCTGGTGATTATTGTGCTGGCACACCTTGCTTTTAAAATCTTGGAGATGTTTATGGTCTGATTTAACTAAGTACATTCTTCCCTGATCAAATGGATCAATTGCTCTTCTCTTTCTGTTCTTTATTTTATTTGTGCTGCAAATAATTATAAAATGGCTGCTTGCTCTTCAAATTGGAAGATGCTGGAATAATGAGAGTTCTTGACATTGGAAGAAACAGAAAGACTATGTTTTGTGTCCCCACATACCTATAACACAAGGTAGCATGTGATAAAAAAAAAAATCTAAGGAAAAAGAGTTTCATGAGAAAGAGTGGCCTAGATCTAGAATTCTACTTATAGAGCTATTTAATAGTTCATGAAAGTAGAATTTCAGACAGAGATAAGGACGTGGAGAGAAACTCAAAGGTTAAATAAAGCATAGTGTGTTTTCAAAGACTAGTAAGTAGTTTGGTTGGAAGGAATCAGTTCTCAGGAGTGATTCTAGAATCAATCCCTTTTCAAAATGGTGACACATTTCAGAGAATTATCACTGGAGTCTACATTGCCTTGTTTTAGTACCAGCTTTATTTCTTAGCTAGCTTGTATGACCTATGGCAAGGTATATAATCCCTTCATAACTCAGTTTCTGCATCTGTAAAATGGAATCATAATGATATGAATAACTCTTAGTCTGGGTTAGTTAGATTAGGTAAACAGTATAACATTGTTAGTACAGAGCCTGGCACATTGCAACCCCTAATTAAGTATAAGTAGTTATTATTATTAGATCATCCTGAATTGTTTTTAAGGAGACAAAAAGAGATTTTAAATTTGTATTAAGTCTTGTTTTAATATACACACCATTTTCTTGAAACTTGGACTACAAAAGTTTTGCTTAGAGGATGTAACTAGAATCTCTGCTTTTCTTTGCTTAAAACACACATAATATTGCTGCTTCTATATCTGTTGTACTCTGAACCAACAAAACTTAATCATAGCTCATCATATTAGGTTAACAAGAAAGGTGATGGAACCCCCATGCTAATTTAAGCTTTACCCTATTTGAGTCAAACTGGTGATTCTTCCAAGCCTGACTCAATGGTCTTTTTTTGAATTAGAGTTTCTGATAAATTTAATATTCACTTTTCTTTTCTAAATGCATTTAATTAACATATTTTCTCCTAATCAAGATATCATAATAAAAATGATGATTGTAATATTTATAATGGTTTATGAAGATACTAGGTAATATTTTTGCATCAGTGCTGTACTTTATAGCTAACCATGTGGTAGGGCATTATGCTTAAGAGCTTGATTTCAGGCCTGGCTCTGGCACTCAGAGCCACGTAGCTGCAGGATTTCAGGGGTTGTCGTACATGGAGACTACATCAGTGGTGCCAACTAAGAACCACTGTGGTGGTTCTTATTGGCAAGTGATCTAATCTCTTGTGCCTTGGTCCTTTATTTTAAACTTTTTTTTGGAAATCCATCAGTACCATAGTGTTTTTGTAAAGTTTATTTAGCTTATGTAGATAAAATATTTAATCCTTAGCATATAGTAAACCATAAGTGGGAGCTATAATTATGATCATGATCACTAATTCCCTTATACTTAAAGCATTTCTCCGAACTTAATAGATATTATTATATCCACTGTATAAATGGGTAACTGTGGCACTGTAAAAAAATATTTTTTTCAAAGCAGAAACAAAGTATGCTTCTAGGCTGAGAGACATTGCCATAAAATTAAATAATATAATAATATTTCTATAGAATTAATTTATACATTTAATATTTTAAAAATTGTGATTTTCCTTTATTTAATTAAATGGTATTTGCCATTTGTGTGAACCTATTTGAAAACTAGGGGTTAAACTCTAAGCATCAAAATAGCCAAGGGGTTGTTTTACCACTGAGGCCATGGAAACCGAGGTGGGATGTGCTATCATCTTCACATTCCTGAACGCTGAGAAACCACAGGCAGGTTGACTCCCAAGACACGTCACTTTGAAGGTTGCTTTCTCCTGATGACACTAAATGTAACAATACCAGCACTGACTATTATCATTTTTGCCCCTCACAGAATAATGTGAAAGTACACATGGAGAAACTATTTCCTTAGTCATTAGATTTGTTAATGGAAGGCATTAGTACTTGATGAGTTAAATGACACACTTATTGCTAAGTGGTATTCAGAAAGGTTCTTATAATAACAGTGGAAGAATTTGTAACATTTAATAATGGTGGGAACAGAATGACTCATAAGTGAGGGATATAAAGAGTCAAGAAAAAATAATTTGCAAAAACTGTTGGGCAGGTTGGCTTTACATTAGAATGATTTCTTCGCATAATTACAATTTTGTGTTTTCCATCAAATAAGAAGGCTACTTCTTAATTGTATGTTATTTCATCAATTTGAATACTGTTTTTAATAATTATTTTATCAGAAAAAGTTTATTAATCACCAATTACATGGCATGAACTTGTTAGAAGCTGGGGACATATTATGAGAGGAAACAGATATAATTACTGCCCTGACAATAAAGCAGGGAAAACAGATACTTGAATGAATGATTTTCAATAAAAAAAGAGTACAGAGGGATCATGTCATGGGGAGAGTTTATCTTATCTAGTGGGTCATGGAAAACCCTGCCTGAAAGTCATGTGCAAGTTGATATCTGAAAAATAAACAATAATTAGCTAAACCCTAAGGCCTGTCTGGTTCTGTGCATTCTTTCATTCATTTATTCACTCATCCTTTCTTTTGATAAATATGTATCGTTTTCCTATCATGAGACATGTCCTAATCTAGGCTCTAAGGACTCAGGAATGAACACGAACTTTCTTTCTAAAATAAGGGACTAGATAAGCAAGTAAACATAATTTTAGGTATAGTAAAGAATAAAGAGGAAGAGGAGGGGGAAGTTGTAACAGAAAGATGCATTACGGAATGATTTGGCAAGGTCTTTCTGAGGAGATGACATTTTAGATGATCCCTGAATTAAGAGGAACCACCCATGCAGAGAATCTATTATTCTCAGTATTTCACTTTCATTATTCACAAAGCTTCAGTAAATTATATTTAAAAAAGTAGAGCTTTAGTTCAGGGATGTTTTGAGTAGCAAAGGCAAAACAGTTTGGGGAAAAACACCTGCTCAGTTGATGCCAGAAAAGAATGACATTGGTGATCTCCTTTGGACAATAATGGTAATCAACAAGATTATGATTCCCAAGGGTCACTGTAATAGAGACTACAGAGCGATAGCATGAAAAAGAATTGAGGGCAGATGGACTAGAACTTCTATTTCCTAATGGCATAAATAGCAGTAATGGGAAAAAATCTCAGAAATACTTGAGGGACTTATAGAGGATGTATGATTTTTGATCTGAGGGTCATTAGTCCCATCACATTTGGGTTATAAAAAGGAAGTGTGACCTTATGTTTTTGTCATATCATGGTGAAGCCTGGAATATGTGGATTATACTCAGCAATGAACATTTTTATTCAACATATATTTAAATACTGTATATGTTATAATAGTAGCTAGCGCTTATTAAACATGAACTATGTGTCGTCTTCCTGTCCAAGTGCTGAATTATGTTAACTCATGTAATACTCATAGCATTTCTATGAGGGAGCTACTATTATCTTTTGTATTTTCTATCTGAGGCAGAGAAGAGTTAAAGAATTTATCCAAGTTCACAGAGTTGGCAAGTAAATGTTCCAAGAGTAAAGTGCAGATAGACCAGGGCCTTTATGCATTTTGTAAGCCTGTTCCTTATATTCCACATCCACAATTTTCCCCCTCATCAGCCACTAGGTAAGCATCAGTGTGTTATTCTTTACATAATGAGGAGTGAGTTGTGTGGGAGTAGGGAGGGAGAAAAGGAAGGAGGGGATGGAAGGGGGAGAGAGAGGGAAAGAATGAGAGAAAGTGAGCAAGCATGTAGATAAACTACAGCACAAGAACGACCCCTCTAAAAAAGTTCTGAAAAAGAAAAAGAAAAGCACAATTTCCATGTATTGTTTCAGTTGCAGTCCTTGTTTCTCTTAAGCCTCAAAGCAAACAAACAAGGAATTTTTATTCTTGTTTTACAGATGAGGAAATTAAGCTCAGAGAAGTTCAGCAGCTTGGGTCTTCCTTACGCTAAAATTTAAGGTCCTCATGGTTCTGCTCTCTAGGGATATTTGTAAACAAATGAAAAGCAAAAATAAAGCCATCATCTGACCTGTCCTTCAGCCCTAGATCCATGATGCTCAGATGATAAAAGATGATATGCATAGAGCTAGAGGTTATTATGCTGAGTGAAATAAGTCAGACAGAGAAAGATAAATACCATAGGATTTTACTTATATGCAGAATCTAAGGAACAAAAAGAACAAACGAATCAAAAACAGACTCACAAATAGAGAGGACAATCTGGTGATGTCAGAGGGGAGGGAAGTTGGGGGACTAGGAGAAAGAGGTGAAGGGTTAAAGAAGTACAAATTAGTAGTTGATAGATGGTCACGGGGGTGGGGAGTGCTACACAGGGAATGTAGTTAGTATTAATGGCTAGGTGGAGAGCTAGAGGAAAGAAAGAGCAATTAGGAGGATCATTTTATACACTATATAAATGTCTAACCAATGTACTGTATACTAGAAACTAATAATAAAATTTAAAAAAAGAAAAAAGAAAGGGAGCTTTTTATTACAGACTACATAAAGTACATTTAACCTTATAAAAATCTACATGGTCCATTACCAAAAAACACTCATGGAAGAAGTGAGGACAACCGCAGTGTACTCACTATGATTGTTCTCAGTGACTAGTCGGAGCCTTACAAGCATCACATTGTCCTTATTTATTCCATTGGTGCCAAGGATATATATTTACACACACACTCGAGGAAATAATGAAAGTTATTTTATAGCACGAAATCAGGACATACACTTAATAGCAGTTTTAAGAAAATTATAAACAATGTAAAAGGCTTAACACACAAAGGCCATTTCCTTAATTTAGAAATCACTCTAAATAGGACTACTGCCTCTATCATAAAATATAAAAAAGACAGTCACTTTGATTAAGTTACATTTTCTTTATCATTTTTAGGCTTATTCAGCTTCTTGCATTGTGTTTTTGATATTTTGGATTTTTTGATATAAAATCACCCATGTTAATGGCACTATTTGAAAAACTCATAATCTTTAAATGACCATTTTACTAATCCTCCCTTCAATTTTCTGAAGTTTATTCTACTGCTTTTTCTTTGATTAGATTCCGTGAGTTTGGTCTATATAGCTAGTCATATTTAAGGAATGGGTCTTGATTAATTTAAATGTGCTTGTAATTTCTATATTAAACATACCAGCTTTGATATAATTTATTTTCTTCAGTTTATTTTCTTGTGATGTGGCTTTATTTTATTTTTGCTATAAGTAATTCTTTGACCAGATTCTATAAATTCTGGTATATAGGATTTAAACTTTAAGTATTCTTCAATGGTCTGCTTTTGTCATAAGTTTCTGTTTTATCTGCAATATATTCATTTTGTTGCATTGATATAAAACTATTTCTGATCATTCTTTAAATATGTATAATACATTTTGCTTTACACATTCTTTCCATTCATAAAGTTTTGTATATTTTTAAATTATTGTAACTTCAATTATGATAAAATAAGCCTACTAAACTTGCTATGTCTCATTCAATTTCTTCTTTTTCCCCTTGTTCTTCTTTTGTTTAAACATGACTTTTTTTTTTTCATTTTTCCCCAGCCTTTTAAGTGAAATAATTAATTTGTAATTTTGTTTTAGAAATGTCTTTAAAGGCATTGTTGCTAAAGTTCTTTCAGATACAGTTAGAGTTCCCTTGCCGTTGATTAGGGAAATTTTCAATCATGTATATTTACTGAATAACTTCATAATTTGACTTTTGTTATCTTTTTTAATATACTTTCTTGGATTTATTTATATTTATTTATTGTTTGCTTATTAGTACATGGACTATCTTCTATTTAATTTTATATTTAAAATTGTGAAGAGATTCTTTTTTCTATGCTGTTATTTCTGAAAAAAATTTTAAAGATTGTTAATAAAATTATTTATACTCATATAAAATATTTTACTTTTATAGGAAAAATACCATTTTTATTGGTACATTTTTGTTTTATCTTAAGAATGAAACCCCATATTTAACTGTATTTTTATTGGTCTTTATGAATTAAACTTCTCCGAAGCATTATATTAATTTAGGATGATTATTAACTCTAACTCTTCCCATTTGCAGTTAATGTTTTTTATTTTTCCCTCTAATGTTGATTTTTTTGATAATCATATGGTTTGTTTTTTGTTTTTGTTTTTGTTTACCTTTAATATATTGTTAGGTTTGTATTTGTTTTCTATCATTGTGTACTAAATTATTACCCATGTATTGCCTTGTAATAACACACATTTATTACCTCACCATTTCTGTGAGTCAGGAGACCAGGCATGGGTTAGATGGGTCTCAAGTTCAATCTCACTAGACTGAAATCAAGATGTCAGTTGATACTTAAATCTCGCCTGAGGCTCTTCCAAAGTCACTGGTTGTTGACAGAATTTAGTTCTTCGCAGCTGTCGAACTGAGGTCCTCAGCTTCTAGAGGTCACCTTTCATCTCTCTTCAAAATATGGCAATATGATTCTTCAAGATATGTGGGAGTGTGTATGCTACTGCTTTAAATCTTTCTAACTTTCCATCTTTGACCTTACTCTAGACCCTCTTTCAAGAGATCACCTGATTTGGTCAGGCCCACCTACGCTTATCTTCCTTTTAATTCACTTAGAGTTAATAGTTTAGGGAATTTAATTACACTTGCAAAATCCCTTTACTTTGTCATATAATATAGCTCAATCTTGGTGGTGGTTTGCTCTCGTATTTATAAGACCTGCCACACTCAAAGATACTCACAGGGTATGTGCAACTTGGGTTGGGAATCTTGCAGGCCTTCTTAGAATTCTGTCTACTAGAAAGTCTCATTTAAATCATACAAATTTTTCAAGGCATTTGAAGAAGTATTTTTAAAGACTTATTTGAGGATGTCTTTCTATGTGAATATATTTTGTAGTATTTAGAAAAAAAATTATGATATATTCTTTTTATCTAAGTTTTGTGAACGTGCTATTACATAGATGAATGTAAAAGAAAAATATATTATACATTATTAGTAAAATTGTAATAAAATATATATCCTAAATCATTATTTACTCTAATTCTAATACTTCTTGGTATCATTATAAATTAGTATAGCATAATAAAACATTACTTTGCCTTAGATTGTTAATGCTTTTTAGGTCAATAATCCCACTCATAAAACTCCATACTAAGAAAATAAAGACAAGGAAGATCTTTCTGTACAAAAATGTTTATTTTAACACTCTATCATCGTAAGTATTTGAAGTAGCCTCAACTTAATTAACCTTCCAGGCACTTAGGGTGAACTCCCTGAATAGATATTGTATGATAAATATAAATGCCATAGAGTATGAAAGATTTGTGCAACATATGAGAAATTATATGTGCATCATGATTACAACTATGTAAAATACGTAAGTGGTTGCTATAGGACTAGAGTAATTTCTGGGAAGATAGAAGCAGTTTGTGAAACAGATTGCCATATCATGTGTACATTTTAAAACAATTTCTCTAAGGCTACCAAAAGGTCCCCAGGTGTTTGGGAAAGGGTAGGTGTGGACCTCCTTGACTTCTGATTTTCTTTCATCTAAAATATGCTGAGCTTTTAAGTGAAGGGTGAAATCTTCTATTGCCATTGATGAGAACTAAGTGAATTATATTGGGAGTAGACAGGCTGGCCCTTCCCTAAAGATGATGACTAATTGACAAACCCTCCTGACTGGGCGTGACCTAGGGCTGACCCTCGATGACTGGGAATGAATTAAATACAGAATGTTCACTTTTCCTTGCTTTTCTGTGAGGTTTCAAGTGAGACTGGGTCATTGTAAGCAAGAATGAATTACTAGATCCTTTTCATGAAAATTTTCATATTGAAGGGACCAAGAGGATAGTTTTGTTATAAAGTCAGTGTTTTCATCCACTGTGGAAATCCCTTTCAGTGCATGTGTGAGATCGCCATCTTGCCTCTGCTAATAAAACGTGTACTTGCTAGCACTGAATGTACCCTGTGTTTTTGTTACGCAGCAAACTTACTTGAAAACAGACCACCATTTTCATAGAATGCATCTCGACAGCACTGTCCCCTGAAACACAATTTGGGAAAGACTGAACTATAAATAATCCGTAATCCTCCTACAAAGAGCCATGTCAAATAAAGAAACTTTGGATGTGAAAGAGGGATTATATTTATTTTTCAAGGCCCCATAGGGGTTAAAACTAGAATAAAAGGACAAAATTATAGTGAGTTATATAACTACCTAGAAAGATGATTTTATTCTAGAAGTCAAGCTTCCCATTGCTAGTAATTCTCAAACATGGATTCACTGATCATATTTACTATAAATATTATGGAGAGGATTCAAGAGTTAGACTAGAGACAAGACAAATTTAGAAGATTTCAGCCTTGACTAAGCATTAGAATCATGTTTCCTTAGTGTAAAGAAAAAAGGAAAAGGAAGGCAATAACTGGGTCTCAACTAAGCCCCATTGAATTGGAATATCTGGGTTTTGGGCCTAGGCATTTGAATTTTGAATAAGCTGTCTAGGTGATTTTATGTGAAAAATTTGAGAGACTAGCAAATGGATACCAATGGGTCAGATTGCTTTTTAAGGATACGTGTACCCATAAAAATCTGTTTTTAAGGTACAAACAAACAATGTGGCAAATTAGACAATTAGTAATACCAAAGAAATGATATTGCTTGTCTTCTGGGAATTAGAGAATAGAGACCTGGTTTCTGAGATTTTTTGTTCTCCTACAGAGACTAGTCTGTGCTATTGAAGTTAATATTCTAAGAGATAGATGGTAGAGATGAGAACTAGGGAAGGTGGAGGTGGTTTGGGAGAGCAGTTTTAGAAGCAGATTTCTCCACTCATGTACAATCCCTTCCTTGCACTCTGTTTGCTTGAATCTGTAACTGTTGCTTCATAGAATTTAATAAGGCTCATCATACAGAGATGCTGCGGGCCTTCTCAGATGGCTCTTTGCAAGGAGTGGCTTCTTGGATCACAGCAATTCATTTCATCTCTCCTCTGCCAGAAAAGGTCAGGCAGGATATGTCTGTACTGCCAGACTTCCACCTCTAACAGTGCCAGCTTGTTTTGCCCAAACCAAGGAGGTGACCTTGGACAGTGCTGGCCACAGGTCACTGTCAGTTTTAGCTGGAAATCTTGGTTCTGCCTAGTGCTACATAGAGATATAGGAACAGAGGCCACCACATGTGGAAAGCCTACCTAGACACTGATTCTGGAGGTGGCCACCAGGATGCCCCTCCCAGAAATCCCACACTATTTACCCAGATATATAAGAGAGCACTGCTCCCTGGGATGCTAAAACCTGGGCCACTGGAAGGTGTTTGCCAGGTCCATCTATCCATTCATTCATCTATTTTTGTCAAGTGTCAACTATGTGCCATTCACTACGCGATAGGTACTGAAGATAACATAATGGGTAAAAACAGACAACCAGGAATTCAGTCTGGTTGAATTTCTGTACTTACTCTGAATGGGAATTGGCCGGCTCCTCCTGGTGATCATCATTGCCTTGTCATTAACATACTAGTAGCTAACATTTATGGACTTGACATCTGTGTGCTAAAAACTTGCCATGTTCCTAATGAGATAAGTGTTATAATTATACCCATTTTTCAGATGAGAAAGTAGAGATACACGGATAACGTAACTGGACCAAGACACATGGCCTCCACTTATCATGAGGGTGAACATGAGAAAGCAGAGATTTAGGATCCCTTCACTACATTCTGTGAGCTTGGGTCTTGCTTGCTCTTGATCTCAGGAGTTGGGGTCCTAACTAGGCCAGGTTCCATTAGTAGTTCATAAAAACAATCCAGTCTCCAACACTAGTGAAAATCATTCCACAGAACAGGGATTATATCCAGGCCCCACGTAAGAGAAGAGAAATGGGATTGACAGTAGCTAGTTTGGAATCTCAGAAGACCAGATAGGCTCAGGAGAGGAAGGAAGGTTCTCAGAGTTTGGAGATAGCTGTAGGCTTTCCTTTGGGTGGACCAGAGGGTGAGGCTCTTTCTACTAAACTCTTAAACTGTAAAGAGTCAACAGGACTCCTAAACTGACTTCCTGGGTTCAGAGGGCCAGCTGGACATAACCCCAGTGGGTCAAAGAGACTGGCCAAACCTGAAGAACAGAGTCCTAGCCAAGTAGCTCAGATTTAGTTAAGTTTTGTTCCTATAATACTGAAAAAGCCTCATAGATGTGATTCATTTTAATGAAATTTAAGTGGAATGCAAGAGTTGAGGTTCTCCAATTTTTAACCTTTGAACTATTTTATAAAGACAATAATATCTTCTAATGTATATCACTGTTCTCATTTGAAAAAAAGATTGTCCCTCTGTTTTTAAATTAATATTTTAGCTGCTTCTTCAAAGGAGGTATACCATATCCTTATTTATAGGTAATATATTTCTTTTCAACAAGCCAAAGATGGCATCGACTTTCTTTGCAGCTGCATTCAAATATTTACTGAGTATTTTTTATAAACAAAGTTGGAATCATTATGCTATATATGATTTTGTATTATTTTTCTCCCTTAACATTTAATATTCTAGAACATTTTCTTATGTCAGTCAAAATTTTTTGTTCATATTATTTTGGAGGGTGAATAATGTTCTGTCATACAGATATAGATATTTAACAGTTTCCCTCTCATCATTTCCAACTTTTCACTCTTTCATTTTATTATCCATATTCATAACAGTGGGACAAACAGGAAAATCTGAATGGTAATACTGTTTTGAATACATTCGTTCATAAATCTTTCCAATAAGTTATTATACTAGGTCAAATATTGATACTTTACATTTTCTTGTTGTATAACATCTAAGTAATTTTCAGATGATTGTATTATTTTAATTAGTGGTTGGGAAAGTTATTTAACTTTTTGTGCTTCAGCTCTTTCATCTCTAATACATAAATAACAACAGTACCTATTTCACAAAGTTGAGTTGATACATGGAAAATAATTAGAACAGTGGATGTAAAGTATTTAGAATGGCACATTCTATATAATTTCTATTTTTGTTGTACTCTTACCAACAACATACATTAATGCCATCTTTTATTGGCAAGTTTCACAGCTTTTCCTTTTATTTTATATTAAAAAATACTAGTTTAATAGATAAAAGCTATTTGCTTTTTATTTGTACTTCTTTGATTACTAATGCAGTCTGATTTTTTTTTTGTATTTGCTTAACCCCCTTTTATTCTTTTTTATGAATTTTATTCATTCTTGAACTGGATCGTCATTGATTTTCTTATTAATTTTATGAGGTGTTTTTACGGTGAGGCTTTGCTGTCATTTATGTTACAGATATTTTCCTGGTTTATAAGACAGCATTTGCTTTGCTCTCGTTATTTTTGATTGTGGGTCAGAGAGGACTGAGATGGCTTTGGGGAAAAAGTCACACTTGGGCTGCTCATTAGGTAGAGGTGAATGGACTTTGCAAACTGCAGGGGCAGTGACTGTAGTTGGGGAGGAAAACTCCTGCACCAGGGATCAGAGATCGTAATTTTGTTCCAGATTTTCTCCCTTGGATGAGCTAATTAACACCTCTGAACTCTAATTACTCATCTATAAAATGGGCTGTTATTAAAGATTGCAGAGTTCCTATCAATATCAAATGGGTTAGCACATATTCACTTTCTGCATAAACTAAACAAACCTCAGTGAAACTGTGAGCTTGCTCAGAATGGGCTTTCTTTCCCTCATGTCTTGGTTAGCCAGGTATGCAAATATCAGTCCTATTGACCTTCTGCTGGACCCACCCCACTTTGACAAGGTCAAATCTCTTACAGCACTACCCCTCTCTTAGTTGTAACACTCAACACAGATACAGTTTCACATTTACTTATGTGACTGCTTGGTAAATGTCCACTTCTCCCTCTAGACCACAAGCTCTGTAAGGGCAGAGACCATGCTTCCCTCCTTCCCCGCCCCCACCTCACCATAGTGTTCTACATGTTTCCTATGTCTGAGTAGGCCCTTGATTAATATTTCTCTAATGAAGAACAAGTGGCTTGGATATGCATGAAAGCATCTCAGAGGGCATAACAATGTAAGGAATCTGCAAAGAGATGAGTATATCATGCTAGAGTGTTGATGAGGAGATAAGCATGTCTGGATTGGAAAGTAGTAGGTGGAGGAGAGCCATGGGAGGCAAGACTGGAGGTGGGACTGGGTTGGAGCATGGAGAGCCGTGGATTCTAAGTAAAAGAGTTTTATTGAGTGAGACATGCAGTGGGAATCACTGAAGAACAATGAGCAGGTGCGGCATTTGAGAAACGTGTAAAGAGGATGCATGTGGTATGTAAAGTAGATGGGAAGAGAAAGGCTGAAGGCAGGGAGATCAGTTAGGAATCTGTTGAAATATTCAAAAGCTATTGAATACTTATTTTAACGTGCTACCACTAGAAATGGGGAAAAGTGGGCAAATGTGAGTGCCATTTCTAGGGAAGAATCGATAGTATTTGTTGGCATTATATGGTAGAGTAGGGTGGGGGTAGGGGGAGATAGAGAGAGAGAGAGACAGAGAGACAGAGAGAGAAAATGAAGTCTTGCTACAAGTATTAGTTCAGAAAGGTACCTATTAGATCATCCCAGGTAACATCTTCAGCTTTGTAGTTGGGGAGTTGAGGCCAAGAGGACTTGAACTTCTAATGCTGCACAACATATGCCATATTCATGGCAACTGGGAATCGTGAAGACATTGCTCCTGAATCATACATATTGTGTCTCTTTACTCAGTAAGAAGGGAATGTGTCTTTGCTGGAAACAATGGAGGTGAGTTAGCAGGGATATTATGAATTCTATTTTGTAAACTTTAAGTTTGGAAAAATGGTGAGATAATCAAATGAAAATAGGAAGCAGTTTAATATGTGGTGGGAGGGAGTCTAGTAAGGCAGTCAGAGTTGGGTTACATATTTTTGACTCAGTGGCTTCAGATGAGCTAAAATTTTCCAGTATGAATTCAATTATTATCCCTTCATTTTCCCATTTTTGGAAAAAAAATATGACATTCATAGAGATTTCTTGAGCACTTACCATATGATAAATGCTTACCCAGCATCTTATTTAATCTTGTTGTGAACCCTATGAAGGAGTACTATTACTCTGATTGCTCCATTTTACAAATGAGAACACAGGGTCAGAGAGGTCAAATAAATTTCCCAATGTCTATCATTTAGCAATCCTTTAAAGCAGGTTTCTCAGTAACAGCACTATGAAAAATTTTGGATAGGTAATTCTTTGTTGGAGAAGGGAGGGAGGAAGCTGTCCTGTGCATTGTAGGATGTTTAGCAGCTTCCCTGGACTCTACTGATTAGGTGCCACTCAGTTTAACCCTCCAGCTGTGACAACCAAGTATGCATTCAAGCATTGCCAAATATCCCTTGGTTGAGTCAAAAAACTCCTCTATTAAAAATCTTTCCCAAAAATTTCATCCTTAGTTGATATATTCTTCCTTTGTACTCACGTACCACTTACTGCCAAATTTTAAATGTTTTTAATTTTGTTTTATATACATCTTGTCTTCCCAAAAAGCTTACGAAGTTTTTGAAGGCAAAATTTTTTACATTTAATTCAATGTTTCAAGCAAGCATCTTGCACCTTTGTTCCCTCTTTTTCATTTCTTCTTTCATTTCCCCTCCTACTTTAGACCCTCATAATTCTTACCTAAACTGTTGA
The DNA here is from genome assembly GCA_028627145.1 of Eidolon dupreanum. Taxonomy (NCBI): domain Eukaryota; kingdom Metazoa; phylum Chordata; class Mammalia; order Chiroptera; family Pteropodidae; genus Eidolon; species Eidolon dupreanum. The sequence continues at coordinate 19,110,478 of CM053515.1, read as the reverse complement.
AATAACTTAGCAGGGTTCCCTATCTATATTCTTCCCTCTTCAGATGACACCATTTGTTCACTAATTAAAGATTTTCCCTAAAACACAGACATGATAATGCATGAGTTTGTTTAAAACCTTACTCAGAAACATCTTAGCCTAATATTAAAGGCATTCCACATTCTGATCTCAGTATTTCTTTTAAAAGTGATTTTTCATCATCTGTTTTTGTGTGAGCTTAGCTCAAGTCGAAACAAGATGTTCACTGTTATGCTTGGTGACAATGGGTGAGAGATTTACTTGTGAAGAATGACAAAGGAAGTGTCTGAAATTTAGTTACTTATTATAATACTAATACTGAGATGTTATGTACCAATAATCTAACCACCCAATGGAAAGCAGCTTTTGGAAGGATTTTGCAATAGAAATTTAGAGATTTAGTGGATAATGAGGCCAGTCTTGCTGAGAGTACTCAGAGGAGCTAATTGGAAGGTTTCCATGGCACAGAGAGAATGCTGTGAGTGAGCTAAAGCAGATGGCACAACATCAGAGAGCAGTGGGTGGATAATGAGCACAGAGTTGAATGGGAATACATGGTTCAGGGAACATGAAATGAAATCCTAGTCTTTCGGTTCAAAGTAGACAGTTCCACTTGGCTGCCAGAGTCTGTTTCTGTGCAAAGCTCAGTTTGTCAGACCAGACAATGAAAATTTGTGGTCAAAGTCATCACCAGGGTCCCAGTTGATAGATCTATCACAGATCACAGACTTAGGTCAGCACCAAGGCTAATACTCCCAATGGAACAGGGAAGAGCAGGAAGAGGTGGGATTTTGTGGCTTGCTACACCTGTGAGGAGCAGGGCACACAATTGAGGAGGGCCCCAGAAGTAGGATAAAAGAGGGCTATGATATGTGTAGGTGGCTCTGGCCACATACAATGTGTAGAACTATAGTCATGTTTGTGGGTGGCTTTCAAAAACAGGGCTAACCCACATGAATTGATATTTGGGGGCAAGCTCCTAGAGGACAGGTAATTATAATATTTATTGAGCAATTACTATATGCCAGCCATTGTGCTAACAGCTAAGTATGCATTGTATTATTTAACCTACACAGTAACTCATTGAATGGATGCTATTGTCATCCTCATTTTGAAGATGTGTTAAGCAAGGTGCAGATTTTAAATAATTTGCCCATGATCACATATGCAGTGAGTAGCAGAGGGGCGCTTTGAATGCATACTGTTTTTCTTTTCTTTATTTTATTTCAGGACTTCTTAGTCACTACAATCATTGGTGTTTAGAGGCAGGAGAGATGAGAGGCCATGTGCTCCAATTTTCTGATTCAACAGAAAATCTAACTAAAGTTCAAAGGCATAAATCATTGTCCTAAGGTCCATGGGGAACCAACCCATGACAGAACTGGAATGGAAGGCTCAGACTCCCTTTATACTATGCTGTACTAGGGATGAGGCCAGAGTTGGAAATACAGAAGGGCTCACCTGACCGCTTAGCTTTATGTTTCTCTTGACCAGGACCGTGGTTGGCCCAGATCCTGGGCACGATAAGCCTGAAGGAGCACCTGTGACACAAAATACTCTTTAATAATAAATCTTCTGTCAGAAAAAAAATGAAATCAAATATAAAATTATCATAAGGCATGATAAATGAGATTAAAACTTTAATTTTTTCCTCAACTTCATGTTCAAGGAATTTTCAATGAGTATCTTCTTGAGAATGTGATGCTTATTAAAATCATTTCACAGAATAATTATTGCAATTACAATAAAGGAATTGTGATATATCACATGATCAAAAACAATAACTGACCAGATGTCTGTGTTATTTTAGTGGATTGGACCAGAAGTGAGGGAAACCCAGCAAAAGTCTAATGACTAATTTCTGTTGCTAATATTGTAAGTTTCCCAGTAGACTCTATTCCCCCAAATGTCTGCATTAATAGGATAACATTTTAAAATATTTAGTTTCAGTAGTTGGTACCAGATATAGGATTTGAACTTCTACTTTTCTGAATTTTGATATGAATGGTCATAGAGGAATATGCCTTGTAGTATTTTTGCTCTTATTAATCATTTTTAAAAAATGTCTCCTGTCCCAACCAACACTGAAATTCTCTATTATAAACCTCATAAGACTATATTATAATTCTGTTTAAATAACTGACTCCAACTCTAAGTGACTGTAAGCACCATGAGGACAGGATCAGGTCTCTTATCTCTTGAAAAAATAAATTTACTTTTCAAAATATGCTCTAACTTAACCTACCCCATGAAGTTCTCAGCAGATATTCTTTGATTTGTTGACTTCCTTTATTTCTATTGCACTTTGTTCTGTTGAAATAGCATGTATTATGTGGTATTAGGTAGCTGGATGTGTCATGCTTTCTTTTATACAGTGAAATCATTTTGAACAAAAACTTTCCATATTCATATTCCCAGTATGGCACCTATAATATTTTGGTGTTTTGAACTTAGTAACTAGACCTTCCTCACAAATCCCTCATTCAGCATGTCCAAAACTGATAATGATTTTAACCCTTAAAACATACCCTCTATTTTATATCCCTAGTGTGGCTGATGGATTTTCAACTATTTATTCTCACACTCTAGATCTCTGGAACTTAATTCTTTCTATATTTCACTATCCACTCTCTAAATCCAATTAGTCACTAAATCCTATGAATTTTATTCACATTCCGAATAACCATTGTCTCTATTCTTTCTGTTTCTATGGTTACTTGACTTAACTGCAAGTGGTCTGTTGTATTGATTTTCACCTGGGTTTCTAGCTTCACTCCTATCCTTTAGCCCATATTTGGCAAAGTTATCAAAGTAATACTCTAAGAAAAATAAATAAAATCAGACATTTTTTCTGTTTAAACTTCCTAAATTCTATAAAGCCCAGCCAATTATCTATAGAATGCACCCAATACTTCCTAGCATGGCAAATAAAGGTCTTCATGATTCAGATATATTTTTTTTTAGATTGATTAATGCTATAGACCCATTTTGTTTTTATTCTGCAAACATTCTTTGGATGTTTATCTTACATCCATTTTTTTGCTTACTGGAGAAAGTGCTTTGTTATCTATATCATTTAAAAATATCACATATTGAATATAATATATATTGGGCATATCAAGATGCAAAGGACATGTGGAAGGCTTTGCAAAGCTACTTCTAGTAAAGGATACCCCTATAAAAACTCATACACATGGCTAAGTGTGATATGACTAATACCACATTAAAGAAAACACAATTTCATGGAGGTGAAAGGAGAGATGCTTCTACTGCAGACAGTTGAAGAAGATATCCAAAAAGCAGATAAAGGATAGAGGGAAGTGGATAGAGAGAGAGAAGTCATTCTAATCATAGGTGGTAGCACAGACAAAGACAAGAAGACTGGAAGAATTTCTAGAGCTTAGGGAAAGAAAAAGTCTAGTGTGTGAGAGTGTAGGTTATTGTAGTGAGGGGCGGTTATCAGAGAGGAGACTGGTAAAGTCTGCTGGTCTGGATTTGAAGGAACATTCATGCAACACTAATGATTATGAACTTTCCCTTAATTAAAGGCCTCTGCATGTTCCCTATTACTCAGAGAATAGTAAAACAATAATATTTGCATGTCAAATAGATAACCCTGGTGCTCCTGTGTGGGATGAGAAGAAAGAGACTAGAGTATAGAAATCAATACAGAGACAACTGAAATGGGCTTGGCCTGAGAAGAACAAGGACATGGATTAAGGTGGTGTTGATAGCAATTAAGAGCAGATGACAGATTTCAAAGAGAATCTAAAGTTTGAATTAACGGGACTTCTTGAAATGTTGGTATATTCAAAAGTGAATGAAAGTAAAGAATATGACATGATAGATGCGAGAAACTAGAGGACAATATGAAAGAGAGGCATGTTTCTTCATCAGTATACACTAACCCTGAATCAACATTTGAGCGTTATCGTTGTCGAATGAAACAAAACATAATGAAAAACAAAGCAAAGCAAATAACCACACAAAAACAGATGGCCATCTTTTCTTTGAGTACTCTACTTCCAATGACAGGTAAGTGAGGATTACTGTGAACTGTTTTAAAACTCTCATCCATCCTAAAGATGAAGGTGAAACTTTTAATTACAAAGTGAATTGAAGGATCAGTAAATACTAATCAAGTGAGGCAATAGAGCTTGCTAGTGGAACTCATACCCAGCAGGACTTTCCAGAAATGCGTATAAGCTTGCTATTACGTATCTTATACCACTCCCCTTTTCACGCCCTACATTCAGCCATAACTAGATGTGTTTGTTTCTTCAGTTTGTCAACTTCTCCTTACCTGTGCACAAATTCTTCCTTTCCCTCTGCTTGTAGTAATATTTATGGAGCATTATCCCCTCTGCTATGCTGAGAAGTAAAAAAGACATTTTCTCTGCCAGAGAGAAAAGTGAATTGCACCCCTGGAGAGTGAGAACATAGTTAGAATTGGTCTACTGAAAACATAATCTATCTGTGAAAACTTTAAAAAATCAAGCAAATGTGCTGTTATAATCAATGAGTTATATATACATAAATATAAATTATACATATCCAGTAGTCCCCCATTATCTGCAGGGGATACATTTCAAGTACCCCAGTAGATTGCTGAAATCATGGATTATACAAAACCCTGTATATACTGTATCTTTTCCTATATATACATACCTGTGATAAAGTTTAATTTATAAATTAGGTGCAGTAAGAGATTATCAATAATAACTAATAATAAAAGAGAATAATTATAACAATGTACTGTACTAAAAGTTATGTGAATGGCTTAGGGGACATTATTTAGTCAAATAAGAGTTATTTGAACACAAATACTGTGATACCACAACAATCCATCTGATAATTGAGACGGCTACTAAGTGACTAACTTATAGTATCTCTGAGGTATTTCTATAGATACTAGTTTGCACTTTCTTGAGTTTTACAAAAGATCATGCGGTATGTAATTTTTTGTCAGTTTCTTTGCTCCAGCATGATTATTTTGAGATTCATTCATATCGTTGCAAAAAACAAATAGTTCATTTGTTTTTTATTACTGAGTAGTATCCTGTTGTATGGATATAACACTATGCGTTTGTCCATTCACCTGTTGACAGACATGTGAGTTGATTCCAGTATTTGTCTATTACAGTGAAACTGCTTCGAGCTTTCCAGTATAAGTCTTTACATAAAAATACAGGCATACCTTGGAGGCATTGGTTCCAGACCACAGCAACAAAGTGAACATTGAAATAAAGTGAGTCATACAGATTTTTTGTTTTTTCAATGCATATAAAAGTTATATTTACACTATACTGTAGTCTGTTAAGTGTGCAGTAGCATAATGTTAATAAAATAACATACACACCTTAATTAAAAAATACTTCGTTGCTAAAAAACATTAACCTTGATCTTAGCCTTTAGCAAGTCATGATCTTTTTGCTGGTGTAGGGTCTTACCTTCAATTTGTAAAAAATGCAATATCTGTGAAATGCAGTAAAATGAGGTATGTCTGTACACTTTTGTTTCTCTTCATTTAATACCTAGGAGCAGATTGGCTAGATTGAACAGTAGGTATATGCTTAACTATTTAAAGAAACTGCTAAATTATTTTTTTCCAAAGTGAATTGTCCATTCTGCAGCGCTACCAGCTGTGTATGAGAGTTCCAATTCCTTCACATCTTCTACAACACTCAATAGGGTTAGTCTTTTTAATTATGGCCATTCTATTAGCTATGTAATAGTATCTGTTGTGGTTGTACTTTTCATTTCATGAATTATTAATGATGCCCAGCATCTTTTCATGTGCTTATGCGTTATTTGTTTGGTTTCAGTCAAGTATCTGTTCAAATCTTTTGCCTATTTTTCAGTTTGGCTTAAAATCCTATTATTATTGTTAAATTTTGAGAATTCTTTACAAAGGGGCGTGAGAAAATTTGAGGAGAGACGGACATGTTCATTTTGTTGATTGTGGTGATGTGTAAACATATGTCCAAAATTATGAAATTGTGCATTTTAAATATTTAGGGTATATCAAATTATATCTCAAAGACAGATGGAGGCTACACATATCTGTAATTTTATATAATTATAATAAACAAAGGAATTTAGTTATTGAAATAACAACTTTGTAAATAGATTTGAAATGGTTAATCAAGTAATCGATCTGCACTTATCTCTTCAGGTTTAGAGCTTGCTCTGTTATTCTCAGTGTTGCAGTATCAAAGACAGTAAGTCTGTAAATTTTACTAAATTTATAAAAATTCATTGGTACTAAAAGAGTACTTATTTATCACATCAATCAATTTAAATACTTGAAAAGGAAATTAAGTTTATGAACATAAATGGAATAACAAAATTTGCATGCTAATGTAATTGATTAATCTAGAGGAAAAAGTTATTTTCAGTGGCTTCTACAGCAGACCTCACAGTACTGCAAATAAAGGCTCGGTGACAAAACAACCTCAGGTCTTGACCAGGAAAACCACAAAGCTAATAGCATCAACTTTCACCCTTACTTCTCACTATGTCTGTCTCCTCCAATTGTCTCTTACAAGGATGGTAAACAATTACACCATAACTCTAATGTTTACAGCTTTGCAGACATATAGATGCACATATGTTGAGTGTGTCTGTCCAGAGACTGGGGAACCAAAGATGAGGAATCAACCCATTAGCCCCGCAGAATATGACAGTGCCTTATGTCAGTGATGGGAATGGAGGTAGTTGAGGGGCTGGAGTTTAATGTCTCAACTAAAGACATCCTTAATAAATAATGTGACCCTTTGTAGATCACGTATTTTTAGCCAGATAAGTTCACATTTCCTTTCAAATGTATATTGTTGCACCTTTTCCAAGTAACTCTTTGGACTTTGCTACTTAAGGCTACATGGCCCACCTTTTCCTTCCTCTTCTCAGTGACATGAGGTCTCCTTTTTCTCTGAGTGCATTAAGGTTTCTTCTCATCTCTTGGCAAAAAGGCAATCTCAGAGAAGTACTTAGATTATAATTGTATATGATAGTACATCTTTAATTTTGATATTTGAAACTGGGATGAGGTGGTTTGTTCTCATCCCACGGTGGTGAGTGCTGATATTCTTCCTCCCAGCAAAGCAGTTTAAAAAATAATAAAGGATGCTTATCAACAGACAATTTGATAAATAAGTTATGGTTCATATGTATATACAACAGAATATTACTGAGTCATAAAAAAAAATAAAATCCTACCACTTGCAATGATATGGATGGACTTAGAGGCTATTGTGGGGAGTGAAATAAGTCAGACAGAGAAAGATAATTAGCCTGTAATTTCACTAATATGTGGAATCTAAAGAACAAAAAGAACAAACTGTTCAAAAATAGACTCACGAATACAGAGGACAATCTGGTGATGGCCAGAGGGGAGGGGGGTTGGGGGACTGGGAGAAAGAGGTGAAGGGGTAAAGAAGTGCAAATTAGTAATTGAGAGATGGTCATGGGGATGGGGAGCGCGGCATAGGGAATGTAGTCTGCAGTAACGTAATGTCTGCATGTAGCACCAGGTAGGTGATAGAGTAATCGGGGGATCGTTTCATAAACTATATAAATGTCTAACCAATGTACTGTATACTTGAAACTAATAATAAAATAAAATAAGATGCTAAAAAAAAACAACGAACATTTTTTTACATTCTTAATTTAAAATTCTAAATCTGTTGTCTTATTTGCCACCACAGAAACTCTAAATGGTTGAGCAATGTCAAGTTAATCATGGGGCATAGTTTTCTTTTAATGAAAAAGCACTGTACATGGAATGTATGGCTAAGGCACCTTCCCTGTCTAGGCATCAGTTCTTTCATCTGTGGCAAGAGGGAGCTAAGGACAGATTTAGCACCAGCATTCCTTGACCCTGATTAAGAAAACATAGCAGCATGGGGGAAGGGGTCACCTAGCAATTTTATATGCATTTAGAGATTTTCAAGTTAGTGGAAAGCAAAGTAGGGTAGATATTTGAGATTTAAGTGGAACTGGAAGGCCAGGATAAAGATTTTGATTATGAGCACCATTCTGAATCTGAAGTCTTCATTACAGGGAAAATATTACCTTCCTTCTACGGAAGTTGATTTTGTTTTAAACTACCAAGACTAAGATCAGAGAAGGTCAGATTTCACTAGGAAATTTTTGCTTTTTTGAGTAAGACCCCCAAGGACACACAAAGAATTATAGTGAGTTTATTCTAGACTTTAAGTCTAGTCCCAGCCATAAGTTTCCAAAACTTGTTTGTAAAGGGTTTTTAGTAAAAATTTTTGGCTCTGCAGATTGCAACTACTCAAATCTGCCATCTTGGTATCAAACTAACCATTAGCAATACTTAAAAGAATGAGTGTGGCTGTGTTCCAATAAAACTTTACTTACAAAATGAGACAGTAAGCCAAATTTGACCCATAGACCACTGTTTCATGATCTCAGTGAGTTGAAACAGCATTGGCATAAAAATTCATTTGCTGGTGGTCTGATCTTAATCTTGCTCTTGGCCAAGTTTGTGACTTTGGGAAATCCCTTTTCCTTCTCTGGATCTCATAGTTAATTTTATTGATTGAACATTTCTTATGTTGCCATAACTTTATGAGCTACATCTGTTTAATACTCATAGCAACCCAATATGCAGATACTTTTACTAGCTTAGAGCACATTTAGTAAGTTTCAGAGTAACAATTTAAACGCAGGTCTGTTTATATCTAAAGCTCATATTCTTAATTATAACTAATTAATTACATAATGTCTCCTAGTATAGAGGTGGATTTAAACTTACTGTTTCCTATTTGCTCTTCTGTAGCCTACAGTATGTTTTTGGTGGAAATAAGAGTGTTCTTTGTAGAATGTTTTCAACTTTTTTTAGTCTGGTACTTGGGGCTTTGTTGAATTTTGTTTTGTTCGTTAGCTCTAAGCTTGTTTTTGCATTTGGCCAGTCACTGGAATGACAAGGAAACAGATGCCTCTCTGCTAAACCCGAGGTTAACCAAGCTTCCCCACCCTCTGCAGAACACATTGACGATTACTGCCTGTCTCTTCCTAGTAGTGACACTTACTTGCACTTTAACATAGAATTATTGTATTCCACATTTTAAGACATTACATTTTTATATTTCTAAGTCAGTGAGAGATAAGGCATTGACAATCATTGAGAAAACCACTCTAAGGCCTCTAGGAGGCATGCTTAATTTTTCCATCTGAGACGTACAGGCATTTAATGTTCATTAAAAGGGCAGTAAAAATGTAAATGATCCAATTATCCTGTGCTCATCTAAAAGCAAAGTTTCCCATGCAGTATCTTTAGAAATCAGATTGTGTAGGTTTAGATAGGAAAAGCAAAGGCTTTAGAACTTGAGTAATATATTGAGATATTGAGCAATATGTACATAATAGATTCTCAAGAAACGACAAGATTAATTTTTTTTGGTCATAGAACTATAGTTGACAAGTTATCCATTTAGAACATATGTAAGATTTATGAGGCTAGTTGGAAAATAATTTGCAAGTTTACATTACTATGTGTGTTATATAATTTTTTAAATTGATTGCCTTTAGATAAAATATTTTGATATTTAGTTGAAAGGTCTATTATAAAAAAAATACTCTAAAGTCATTTCTTTCTGTTCTTTTGGAAATTGAGGATCAGAAGGAGATGGATGTTAGGAAGTAAGTGGTACAGAAGGTGAAACTGGAAAGATAAGTAGAAGACCGGGAAAAGAGGAGGAAAACAGTGGTCAAGAAAAAAGTTAATTTTTCCAGACTCCACTTAAGAAAGAGAAAGATGAAAATGAGACTGAAGAAATCAGAAGAAAATTCAGAGAGAGAGATTATGGAACATGTTAAAAGGCAGGAGGAAAAGTAAGAGAAAGAGAAGTTGAGCAAGAAAGGGTGACAGGGGAAAGTGAGATGGAGAGCTCAGATGAGGGAGTTGGGAAGAAATAAGAAGTTTCTGTAGAGTGAAAAGAGTGGGATAAACAAAGAATCAAAAGAGGAATGAGATGGACAGATGGGTGAGGATTAGGAGAAAGGAGAAACTCAAGGAAAGGAAAGAAAGGGGAGGAGGCGGAATGTGAGAACAGATTGCGATGGCCCTCCCTAACCTCCTCTTTTTAAATTTCCCCCTCCCACGCAGCTTCCTCGCTTCCTCTTCCTTCTCCTCTTTACTTCTGTCAGTTTTAAACCTGGCACCAGAAGGCAATAGGTGGTGAGACACTTAAAAGTAGGGCAGAAAGCCTTCTGGGAGGAAGATGGTTGTCATTGTGTCTCATGACCTCCTTTGAGTTGTCAAATGAGTTTCAATTTAAATACCTGCTTTGATTGATGACGATAGCCTTGGCATGGAAGAATCTCCTAGGGTCAGCAGAATAGGGTGCAGAACTCAAGCAGGGAAGTTTCTCAGCCCTTGATAATTGGTAGTAGTGTCGTCTGGACAAATATTTGTTGTCCTTCAGCTAGACTCATAAATAAACTTACAATAATTTCTCTTAAGACCCTTTTTTGTCTTTTTTGTTTCTTATGTCTTTTCTGGTTTGAAAATAATTTCCCCAATTTCTGATGTCCCACCTCTGTATACAGATAAATTAAAAGTCTTATTTTTCAAGGATTTTTTTGTCCCCTGAGACCTTCTTAACTCTAGTCATTTATCTCATTTGCCAAATATTGACCCTTT
>CM053515.1:19062002-19099288 GCA_028627145.1 Eidolon dupreanum | reverse complement strand
TACAAATGTATCTCTGGGGTGTACATCTAGAATTTGCATTGTTTGCTTATGTGGTATATATATGTTCAACTTTGTTGGATAGTGTCAAGTTATTTCTTATATAGATGTTAATGTGAACAAAATTGACTCCATCTTTGTACTCCCCTACACTTTCTTTCTGTTCAAGCTTTAATTCTGACTAACTTAATTGGTCTCAGCCAGCATACCAAAGCCTCACAGTAACGATTAGCTCTGTCCTGTAAGCTTATACAATGTAATCCATAGGATTCCTGTCAGTAAACGGCCAGAATGACATAGCAACCAAGATAAATATCAAACTAGGTACTGGTGTCAATTGTAAGCAATTATTCATCATAAGGCCATCAGGAAGTATGGTTCCTGGCTCCTACTGTATTATTTTGTTCCTTTTTCTTGTCAATTATTACTAGTTCATCTATACTATAAAACATATACTGTAACAACTAACTAGTAGTGGAGATTATCTGCACAGACTTTTGGGGTTACCTTCCTCTTCGACCCCTTCCCTGTAGGTAACTACTCTACAATAAATCCTGTTATAGTCTATACAGTTGCCTACTTCATATTTTGGTCTTACATTACCTTCTCCATTTGGTGGTCAGCGTACCTTAGCTCCACCGTTGGTCATTCTCCAAAGTGTTTTTGGAATGGAATTAGTCATGATTAAACCTTTGTCTTTAGGAATCCTAATATGAAATAAAGCTGGAAAGGAAGGTGGCAATCAGACTGTGCAGTAAGGTCACATGCCAAGGTGTTTGGATTTTATTCTAGAGGCAAAAGGAAGCCATTCATGTGAGACCCTGTAGGTAACTTACCTTCTCTAAATCTTAATTTTCTTTTTGCTAAAATGAGAACAATAATACTTTCCTCACAAATTTATTGTGAAAATCCTGACATTTAGATATTAGTATCAGAAGCAATTGTAAAGTGAGCATGATATAAACAGGTTTATATTTTAGCAAGCTAATATTGACTGGGTGTAGAATGAATGTTTTCAGGAAGACAGGACGCTATTGTGAGCATTTAGATAATGGAAAATCCTCATTAATCTTTTAAGATTTAATTCAAGGTTTCTCAACTTGGCACAATTGAAATTTTGAACTGGATAATCCTTTGTTTTGGGGGTGTTGTTCTGTGCATTGCAGAATGATCCCTGGTCTCTACCCACTTGATATCAGTAGCAATCCCCCTCTTCCCAGTTGTAACAATCAAAAATGTCTTCAGAATTGCCAAATGGCCCTTGGGGGCAAAATCACAACCACTTGAGAACCTCTGATCCAATTCCGAAGTTAACTTCGCCATGAAGCCTTTTTTATCTCCTCTAGAAAAGCCAAATTGTTTTCTTCCCACCGTTGCCATTTTATGGCATCTCCCACATAGTTTTGTAATTATTAATTTGTCTGCTTGTGTATAAGACTGTACATTTTCACAAGCCACATTAATTATTTTTGTATTTCAAGTGCTTAAAACATAGCTGGAAATAATGTAATCTTTTAAAATGCGAATTATCAAATAAATGATAAAACAATTATTATTGAGCACATCCCTTGCCCCATATCTGTATCAGGCATAAAGCTACAATAACAAACAGAAAGTTGTGGTCCCTGACCTTGTAGAATTTATAATGTATTGGAAGGGAAGCAATAGACATGAAATTATGAACTAATAAAATAGCTACAGATATGAGAAATTTCATGAAGGAAATTCAAATGGTGCTTTGATAAAAAAATGAGTAATGAGGGCATTAACTTTAGATAAATTTTTCAGAGAAACTGGTGACATATAATTTGAGACATGAAGGTTGAGATAAGAAGTATATTATGGGAAGAATCAAGTAGAAGAAGAACTTTCCAGGCAAAGAAACCAAGAAGAATAAAATCCCTAAGTAGGAAAGATTTGTGATAACTCAGAATCAGAGGGAAAAGTAATGCAATCAGAGGCAAGTGAACAGTGAGAGTAGCACATTAGGGAGATGAAGAGCTAGGCTAGGATGAGATTATCCAGGCCATTAGCCATAGTAAGCAATTTGTGTTTAATTATAAATGTAACACAAATCTGTCAGATGGTTGCTAAGAAAGAAAACATATGACCTAATTTAATTTAGATCTTTGGTCTAAAGCAACCCATTTTAGGTCTCTGAACCTTGGACTTCATAGAGGTATTATGGAGATAAAATTATTTAACATATGTAAAGGACTTAAGCAGTGCCTGGCATAGTATATATATTCTATGTGGTGATGATGATGATGATGATGATTGTTTTTATTTATTTATTTTTTAATGTTTTATTTTTTAATTTTTTAATTTTTAATTTTTTATTGTTTATTGGTGTAGCATTGGTTAATACAATTATATAATTTCAGGTGTACATTATAGTTTGACATCTATATATTTAATTGTGTGATTACTACCCAAAGTCTAGTTTTTTCCTTCATTTATTATGTTTTTTAAATAACACAATCTGGCTCTATTTAAAGAATAAATTGAAAGGGGAGTTATGGATTAGGAGTAAAAATAGAATAGGTATTTAAGATTTCGAAAGCTAAGTTAAGAGATCTTGTTGGCCTCACCCAGGATGATAGTAGATGTGGTGAGAATGTCATATTGGTTCATGATGCTTAGAAGGTGGATCTTCAAAAACAGATGATGAATTTCATGTGACAGTTGAGAGAAGTGGAAAAATCAAGGACCATCTCTAAGTTTTTGGCATCATTGATTGGGAGAATGGTGATGTAATTTACTGTCAGAAAGAGTCATATATTGAATGAATCAAAGCAAGTAAACAAGCAAGCAAGCATGCAAGCATTAGTAATGAAGATAAAAATACAGGCAAAGATTTGGGATTTTATGAATAAAATTGATAAGATGTTGTGACCAGTTAGACATGGCTGGATAAAAAGATGTCAAAAATGGCTTGTATATTTCTTGCTGGGGATGGGGAAGCTCTAATTACTAGAAACAAAAGAGGAGAGATTTGGGTATGAGGATGAAATTGTGAGTTTAGTTTTGGATACGTGAGTGATAATGATTACTAGAGATTTAGAAGTTTGGGTCAAGAGGGATACTGAGATGGCAGATAACTATCTGGGGCTAACCTCATATAGCTAAAACTTAATAGCTAAGAAATTAAATTGTGACACATATATCAGATTTAAATGGTAGGCAATGAAGGAAGGGAACACAAGTAAATGAGATTGAGAAGAATATTTTATGTGATAGAAACATAGTTGAAGAGAAAAGTATAGTAATTATGTTAAATTTTGATGAGAAATAAAAAAGAATTTATTTTTCAATAACTAGTGTTTCATGATTTTCAGTAAAACCATGAGAGAGAAGCTAAATTAGATGTAGTGGAGAATAAATGAATGATTGAGAGGAAAGGACGTAAAAACCTACTTAGTAGACACCACCCTTTGGGGGAGGTTGGCAAGATGAAAGACAAGAGAAACTTGGGGTAGTAAGTTACAAGAGAAAGGTAAAGCATGTATGTGGGTTAAAGGATAAACATTCATTCTGGTGAGAATACTATAAGGAAATTTGATCAGGCAATGCATTGAAGATGTGGGAGTACATGAAATATAGAGAGGAAGTAGAAGGTTAGTAGTGGAGAAATATAGTTATCTTTCCCCTAAGGCAAAATGGAAAAAGAAAAAGTCACCTCAAGTTGTAGATATATTTTGAAGGGAAAAGAAAGAACAGTAAGTAAAATTAATGGCCTTTCCTATGATGTTAAGGAGGGAATGTTAATTTTCATTCAGTAAATACTCATTTTGCATCTAATTTTTGTCAGGTGCTATGCTGGGGACATTCTCAGTGAATATACCAGACATACAGAACTGAGGCTCAAAGAAGTTAAGTAAATGATGTCAAGCCATAGAAATAGCAGGTAAAAGAATTGAAATTTAAAATTAGGTGTGTCTGAATCCAGAGCCTAGTTTCTTAAGTATAAGCGAAGCCCTCCCATGAAAATAGCTGACTTTTATTGATTAGGTTTGGAATTTTACAAAGAGAAGAGGTAGAAATCCACAATTATGTGGTCCTGAAGATGAGATAGTGCCTGATATATCTGAGCACTGAATTTAGGTTGGAATAAAGAGGAAGCAAAGCTCAAAATGAACATTTAGCCACAGGTCGTAGGAAGGAGAGAAGGGACCTTGCGTGTGATAAGTGTAAGGAGCAAGTGGAAGTAGGAGTTAGAGAAGGGGAAAGATAGGAAGATGATCTGATCAGAAGCGGGACTTTAAGTTTTGCATCTTGAGAGTGGAGAACTTCCATATGATGATGAGGGCCAGGATGTGGTTATGCTGTATAGGTTGCTAAGGTAGAAAATTCCACAAAGAAAACTTACAAGGGTTCTCAACACATAAATTGGGGAATAAAACAGTGCAGGACAAATAACCGCACATATCTTAATTAACCCAATGAGTATAACTATTTTATACAGTTTTCAGAATAGATTAAATTATATGGATTATTTTTTACTCAAGAAGGCAAAATGTGTGTGCATAGATTTTTAGAATGTTTCCCCCCAGACATGGATATATGGCATATAAAGGGTAAATTATCAGTCATTCAGAAATCTTGACCATATTAAATAACTCATTCTCTATAATACTGGCTTACTGATGTCACTTTATTTGAAATTATTCCCATTACCTTTATGCTTACTAAATGTGCTGTCCCTAATGTTTAACTGATTCTTCCAATACACATGGGCATGTTGGCTATGTATCTGCCAGATAGAGTGCCAGTAAGTTCAAGAATCCTCAGATTCCCTAGAACAGTCTCAAACCTTTGGTGATATCTCAATTGAACTTCCCTTTTACCATGTTTGATAAGTTCTTCCCTCCAGATAACATCCCACCTACATTCCACCTGAGAATTCCAGCTGCTTCCTTCCCATGCAGACATTTTCGATAGCTGCAAAAATATCTTCTGTCAGTTTTTCTGTCTTCTTCCTGATACAAGTAAAATTCCTCAAGAAGAGCAATAACAGATATATGTGTGGTACAGTTTTTAGAATGTTTCTGTAAGCACATTTTTGTCTTTACTCCAATATGAGAAAGCTAGAATTATTTTAAACTTACTGACTGTTAAGAAAAGTCAAATAACTTGTCCAAAGTTGTTTCTCCTAGAAGTACAGGTGACCAGTGTGAGAACCTGGGACTCCTGAGGTCAAATCTCACCCCCAAGAGCTTCATCCTTTTAAAGAAATATGGAGTTGGAAGAAAAAGATTTTTGGTATTATCAATTGTAACTTTGCATTTGTTAATAATATCCCATCCTTGATATCCTTGCAGAGGTAAGCAGTATGTTACCTCTTGAGGCAGGTTAGTCCATCTTGGATTATTTGCTTTCCTTTATAATGAGTGGAAATTAGTCTCCTTATAATTTCTACCCATAGGTCCCAGTTCACCTTCTGCAGCCACATAGACTAAAGAAATCAGAATCTATGTTCCTTAAACAGCCTTTTATTACTTTCAGGTACTCTTCTCTGAGTACAATGTTGCTTTTTTTTTTCCTATTATTTTACAAGACATGTTTTCCAGGCCCTTTTTTGGAAATAACACTCCTCTAGATCTGTCTTATTTCATTAACCATATCTATAAGCATAAAATCTACAATTGAGAACAGTACTGTAGGTGTGTTGTGTTTGATAGATGAGAGCACAATGCAACTATCACCTACTTTGTTTCAATAATGTGCCACTGTGAATAGTCCACAGTTCACACTGACTTTTTGGGGTAGATGCTAATGATTCACATTCAGCTTAGAGTCAATTAGAAATTTGGATCGTTGAGTTTCTTGTGATAATCCTATAGCAATTGTACCTCTTAACCCATTGACATTGTAATTTATACAAATAAAGGTAGTTGATTTCTGATTACAAATTACCTGATTCAAACTCAATACTCTTTCCACTATGCTTTTTCTACAGTACTACAGGGGTCTCCATTAAAACTTATTTATATAATTCCAAGTATTTCTAAGCCAAAATGGCATGAAATATAAAATCCAAACCTAGCTGTTGTCTTATTCTAGGATATTAAGTAAATTTCTTCCCTGTTCCACAGAGCAATTTTCCACATCTGCAATCCTAAATGTAATTCTGAATGTACCATAAAATAGTTTTTAGGTGTTCTTCAATAAAAGATGAGATTCAGACAGGCATCTTAGTATATAGGCACTTATGTAGTCTTTTTAAAATAGGCTTAATTCACTTTATGTATGTATGTGTGTCTGTGTGTCTGTCTGTATGTATAAAATCATTACAAGGGAGCCATATAATCTTTTGTGTCTGGCTTTTTTTCACTCCACATAATGTCTTTTAGATTCATCCAAATTGCTACCTCATGTTTTAATGTCAGTAGGGTTTCGGTTTTTCAATCTATACAATGAAAGGAGTTGGGCTAGATGAACTCTAAAGGACTTTTCAGTTCTGACAATACATGAGACATTCTTTCCACTGATTGGCAAAATTAAAATGCAGGAATTCTGACTTGAATCTGTTGCCATGATACTGTAACAATGCTGGGAATGACAGCTTCGACTGTGCAATCCAATGAGAACATTGACGTTGCATCTAGGCTGGAAACAATTTTATGCACCTGTGTTATGTAAGGACAGAAACTGCGTTCTATCTCAGGACACCCTTGATGACTTCTGAGCCCTCTCACAGCCAGCTTTCTTCCTGTGTAAATTACTAAATTGAGTTGCTCACATTACAATTTAAAAATTCATTGATAAACAGGCCTAAAATAGGACTCTAATGAAAAGCATCCTCCTAATTTTGTTTAGGACTCCTTATATGTGGTATTTGGGTAGTCCATGGTTTTAGAGAAGGACCATATTCAAATCTTGGTCCTTCATTTCTACCTATGTGACACTGGGCAATTCAGTCTTAAACTTTCCAAGTCTGACCTGGAAATGGAGATAATGATAGCTACCTCACAGGGTCATAATGAAGAACCAAATGAGATAATGCATGCAAAGTGCTCAGGGTGCCTGGAATATGGGTAGTGATCCATCAAGGATAGCTACTACTGCTGTTGCTTCTCCTCAGCAGTCTGTCATCCTGTGCTTCTGGGACTACAGTTTCTCACTGAAGTTCCCTTTCTATGCCAGTCCTATGTGTTGCTTTTGCTGGGACAAAGATGCATATAAGAAGTGAGTAGTGAATAACCACTGAATTTTTAATCAGTCTCATGAAAAGGGAGACTTACAATAGAGAACGGAGTGGGACAGTTAAATGAGAATAAACAGTGGTATGGGGGAACGGAAAACAAGTTCTAACAACTTCTTTAGTCATAAAATATTTCATTGTCTGACTGTGGCACTAAATCTCTTTGGAATGAACAAGAAAGTTTGGTGGTTTAGAATATGTTTTTCATTCAAAACTTGTTCTGCCACTTACTCTCAAATTCTTCAAATTCTCCCCTCAAAGAAATTTTTTCATATGTGAAAGCAATATAGCATACAAGTTAAGAAAAGGGATGGGGTCAAATAAATTGGGTTTGAGTCCCAACATTGCCATTAGCAATATCTAAAATATCAAACAAGTTAATTAATTTCTCTGTTTCTTAGTTTTTTGATCTGTAAAATGGTTTGTTAGTTGTTTTGGAGATTAGTTAACGTAAGAACACTTTTAATAGTTCCTGGCACAGAATAATCAGTCCACAGATGTTAGCTCTTATTCCCAAACAGGCATAATGATACCTACCTCTTTAGGTTGTTGAGGGTATTTAAATGGGAATAAGGTAGGTTAAATGACATAGGCTTTACTCAGATTCAAGTCTTATTGCTACATAATCATTATAATTTAGAAAAAGAGCGTTGGGAATATGATGAGAAGATTTGAGGAAAAATAGAAATCATCAGCACCAAGTTAATAAAATAGCTACTTTTTAAATGGAAGTGTAAGAATAAATGATTAGAAGAAATGATATTTATGATTTATGAGATCTATGTAAAGGAATGCTTTTATTTTTGCTCTGAAATAGAAAAAATCAAGTGGAAATTCTCAAACCTGACAATAAATAATAATGATAATGATAGTGGTATAACAATAAAAATAATTGTGAAATATATTTGCATGGAGTAAAATCTGAGAAAGAACCCAGAATTTTTCAGGTGAGGTCCGTGCTTTATGGAGCATATAATCTATTAGGAAAGACAAATAGTAAATAAGTAAACAGATGAATAACAAGAGGATTCTATGTGGTGATTATTCTACAAATAAAATAAAATAAACCATGTTATGAAAATGACTGGAATTGGAGATGCAGTAGGTGGAGGACCTAATTTAGATTTGGTTGTAAAGGAGGATCTGTCTGAGAAAAATATTTAAGTGGAGCCTTGTGTGGGAGTCAGCCACTCAAAAATCTTAGGCAGGAAGAAAAGTTAAGCTGGTATGAGGTTCTAAGGAAGGAATGGGCTTGACATGTGAGAAATAGGAAGAGGGCTGATATTTAAAATATAAGAAGTGAGGAGAAGAAACAATAGTAAAAGTCGACATTGGAGATTTATTAGCATCTTGTAGGGTACAGCTGGAAGTTTGGATCTAATCCCATATGTGAGGTTTGATGAAAAACAATTAGAACCTCTAAGAAAGTTATTTAATTGATCCGACATATATTTTTAAAAGATATTTCAGACTACTGTGTAAAAAATGAATTGGCCAGGGCAGCAGAATAGAAGCAAGGAAACTGACGAGGAGGTTAGAGCATCATTCTATATGAGAGGTGGTAGTGGCTTGGTTCAGTTAGTAACAGTGGAGAAATCCAAGGTGTGTTGTAAAGGAAGAATTGATAGGACTTAGTGAAAGATTAGGTAGAAGAGACTCAGATGAGAATTATAGGTATTTGGCTTGAGAAATTGAATTGAAGCTCGAGACATTTACTACTATAGATTATAGTAACAGAGAGTTAGAATTCAAGGGTTCATAGGCTCAAGTGCAAATACCTGTCATAAATATTCTATGGTTTATTTTACCATTTTTCCTTTGGCACAGGTTTAAGTTGTTATTTCTCTTTATATAGAGTTATGTAATTATCAAACTTAACATGTTCAGGTTGCTGCACTTGATCTATCATTTTACTGGCATAAAAAGTTAAATTACAGATTAAAGATATGCCCCTTTAAAATACTTATGGACTCTCTATATTGTTTTTCAGAAGGTCTATACCAATTCACACTCCCACCACAGCATATCAACTATGCTGGTTTCCACACACTCTCCCAGCACTGTCAGTGTTTTTGTTTTTAAGCCTTGTAAATCCATATTGAATCCTATTTCAGGAGATTCTGAAGACTCTGTCTTTGGCCAGCTAAAGCTAAATGTTTAGGGAAGGATTTGGGAGAGGGTTATCAGAGAGAACAAAGCATGAAATAATTATGAATATGAGAAACAATTCTAAGTACTTTCCATATGTTTTAACTTACTTAACTTTAATTATTTAATTATGAGATGGCTACTATTATTACCCAGAATTTATATATGAATTAACTGAGGCAAGGAGAGAAGTAAAGTAACTTGGGTTTACATAGTTAGTTAGTGGTAGATATAAAGTTAGGAAATTTTCAGAATCCATACTTAAATAGTTAAATTCTTGACAACCTATAAGACACAAAAGAAAACAGCATGAGATTGAATATTTGGTTCAGATCAGGTATGCCAGTAGTTAGGGAAAAATAGATGTGTGTTGAATAAGTCAGTATTGATTTAGTTAGGACTTGGTTGAAATATTAAGAGAGAAACTTTCTCTACTCTTTGCATCTCTGCCCAGTGGCCAGAAAACCATCATCCTCATTATCAGCATCACTACCAACTATTGGCTGCTACTATGTGCCCTGAGTTATAAGCTCTATAAATATTATCAGCAATTTTTGTATTATTAACACCTTTTCACAGACGAAAATAGGTTAAGTGAAATCCATAAGATCCTGTAGGTATGACGTGTCAGAGCCTGACACGTCCATTTGTTTGTGTTTGGATTTCTCTAGTGACAAATGGAGGAAGAAGAAGACATGTCAACGTAGGTAAGCCATAACCAGGTTATGTGGACTTTGAAAAGTAGAGATGAGGAGGACGATCTTGATTCTGAGCCCAGGAGGAATCATTGGAAGATATCTGTAGATGAAAGTCACAGGGTAAGAGTAAGTTTTTTTTTTTTTTTCTAAATTAAGATTTTGTTTTTCTAGAGCAATTTAGGTTTCCAGCAAAATTGAGGAGAATGCATAGAGATTTCCCATATACCCCCTGCCAACATCCACATGCACAGCTTTCCCATTATTAATATACTCCACCAGAGTGGTACATTTGTTATAATTGATGAAGATACATTGACTCATCATAATCACCCAATGTCCATAGTTCACATTATGGTTCACTCTTTGTGTTGTACCTTCTATTAGTTTGGACAGATGTGTAATGACATATATCCATCATTATAGTATCATACAAAGTATAAATCTAAAAAGTCATCACAGTACCCAAAGTCATCTGTGTTTTCTCTTATGTTATCTTCTAGGGATTTTATAGTTTTCCATTTTCCATTTAGGTCTGTGATCCATTTTGAGTTAATCTTTGTCACTGTGAAGGGTATAAAGTCAGTGTCTAGATTTTTTTTTTACTTGTGGATGTTAGGTTGGTCCAACACAATTTATTTAAACACTATCTATTGTCTTTACTCTTCTGTCAAAGATCATTAGCCTACATTTATGTAAGTCTATTTTTGACTATTCTTTTGCATTGATATATTTGTCTGTTCTTTCACCAGTACCCCATTATCCTAATTACTGTAGCTTCCTAGTAAGTCTTGAAGACAGATAGCATCGCTCCTCCAACTTTGTTTTACTTCTTCAACATTGAGGATATTCTGTGTCACTTGCCTCTTCACATAAGCTTTAGAATCAATTTGTTGATATCCACAAAATAATACACTGAGATTTTAATTGGGATTGCACTGGATCTATAGATCATTCATAGTTGTAAACTCATTCAAAGTATTTAAACTTTAAAATCCTGAGAGAACCAAAATAAAAAGTTCTACTTCTCAGCAAGTAGTCACTGTCTTTAGATACTCTGTCAGTTATTGTGGTAATGGAGTGTGTAAGGTGTTGACTCTGCTGTTAGATATACAGCTATGAAAACAAACCGAAAAAAGCAACTCATAATTTAATTATTAAAATAATGGTGCTTATGTTTATGCTAGAGGAGGTCAGAGGAGGAAGCTAAGTGGACAGGGAAGTTTCCTTGTAGCAGCTGGAACTCTCCTCCACTTCAGTTTTAAGGTAGTGGGCAGATTCCCTGATGCTCTGCTCCCATAATAACACTGCATCAGAAAACTGGGGGAAAAAAATTAAGAATTGGCTAACCCTACCTGCTTTGTCACAGATGTGAAAACTGAGGGAAAACTCAGAGAGGGAAGTTTTTCTAGAATTAAGCTTTTTTGATGATGTAATAAATAAGTACTCAGTTTATTTATTTATGTATTTATTTATATTTTTATTAAAAATTATTGTGGAGACAATGATTAATAAAATAAAATAAGTTTCAGGTGTATAATTCTACAGTTTTCCATACACACACACACCCCACATTGTGTGTTCACCACCCAAAGTAAGTACTCAATTTGAAATGTATCTAGCTTTCAGGCAATTGTATCTCAGTACTTCTTCCCTTTTCTAGTGGCCATTGTTTTTTTGAGAGACGACTGAAAGAGTGAGCTCTTTTGTGTTATGTCACTTTATACTCAGGCATTTTGATTTAAGAGTTAAATTGTCTGCCTCAAATACTTTTTAGAACAAGGTAAGGTGGAAATAAATCTGGAATTGAAGTTAAATAACATGAGTAGTCCTGGATAAAATAATGTTCTTTAAATCTAGGGAAATCCTATATGATGAATCACACTTTACACTTTTCACATTATAATTCAACCTTGGAGAGTTTGGTGCATATTAAGGACAGCGTGATTTGATTCTTTAAAAGAAGGTGGGTAGGATCTGGGATGGAAGAGGAAGAGGCAATCATTTATTAATTACCTTTTATTTGCTAATTATTGGTCTAGGCTTTATTTAACTTTAATTCTCACAATATTCTATGAGGTCAATATCATTATTTCTCCTTTCCTATTAGTGATGTGCCTTTCACATTTCTGGTAAATGGCTAAGGCAGGTTCTAAAGCATGTGTCCTTTCCTCTGTAGTGGTTTGCTTTATACAATTTCCAGATTGGGTGGAATCTTAGGTTTCCTCACCTGCAAAATAGAAATGATGCTACCTTTTTCATTTATCTCCCACATCAGAATAAGTAAAATAGCCTCATTATCCAATGAGCTAAAGATATGAAAGTATTTTGAAAAATACTACACTATTATTTGCAGTTAGAAATGTGGGGTCACAATCTGTTACAACTTTAAATTTGGAAGGCAGCATAATAGCATGGCCTCTACAGTCACATATTTCCAGGTTTGGGGCCAGTCTGTGTACTCTCTAGTTTTGTAATTTGGGGTAAGATTCTGGACCTCAGAATTTAAAATAGAGTTAATAACAGCTTGTATGTTTATAGGTAACATTAAGTCAGATCACAGACAAAAAGACAGATTTGTTCTCTAAGTTCCACAAAGAGGTTTTCCCCAAGCTACCTCTAGTAATTGGGATGTACTGTAAGAATAACATGGCAATAATAAAGAAAAATCCTAGAGGAAAAAAGTGGTATAGACATACAATGAAATATTTTTCAGCTGTAGAAAAGAAGGAAATTCTGTTATATGCCACAACATAGACGAACCTTGAAGACATTATGCTAAGTGAAACAAGACAGCCAGAGAAGGACAAATACTGTATGATTTCACTTATATAAGGTATCTAAAGTAGTCAAACTCAAAGAAAGAGAAAGTAGAATGGGGGGGAGGGGTGCCAGCGCTGGGGGTTGGGGATGAGGAATTATTTTTTAGTGAATATAAAGTTTCAGTCATGCAAGATGAAAATGTCATGAGATCTGCTGTACATTGTGCTTATAGTTTAAAATATTGTACTGTACACTTAATATCTTTTTATAAAAGTAAATCTCGTTATGTAGTTTTTACCACAATTTTTAAAAAAGAAGAAAAAGAAAGATCCTAGGGGAATTCTAGAAAGGCTTTGGTTTGAGATCACAAGCAGCTCAAATAAATAATCCAATAGCCAGACTGAGAATGTGCTTAAGGGACCTACAAAGCTGAGGAACCAGAATTTTATTGTTTAAGGTTTTGATATTTCATTACAATCAGTGCATAGTCATACAGGGAAGACTCAAGTGTGCTGGACTGCTGTACACATTTTAATTAATACTAATTTTATAATTTTGAATTCCATATTTCATGGAGAGATGTATCAGTACTATCACAATACTTAGAAACACTGTCTTCCTCTTCAGGAAAAATGGATCTTCCTGCCACCCCTTTCACTAGTCCTGACTCCGTTACTTTCCTGGCCTCAGCTACTTTTTGTGTCTTATTTCTTTTTCTATTTGTCAGTACATCGATTCTCTCCATATTACACTACTCAAATCCCAACAGGGGTGATTGTTTAGCTGAAATAATATCCATGGCCCCTATTATATGGGCTTCTTTGTACATAATATCCTCAGTCTATGAATTGACTGCCCTAGGACTATATGTCCACTTTTGTCCAATTAGTAGTGATGCCTCCCATCCTCAAAAGAATGACCTAGAACTTCTTTTTCCTCAAAGAAACTGGGTGGGACAATTTCTCACAGACATGTCAGGCATCATGGAAGACAAAATTACTATTATTGTTATTAATTAAAAATAGAAGTCATTTGGTCTGTTCTGTATATGGCATACATGAGTAATCTGTTCCGAGAGGGTGGTGCAGCTTGCCCAGGGCCAGGTGACTTATAATTAGTACCAAGCTTACAGCCTATGTCACTGGATTTCTACTTCCAATGTTTCTCCTATACAAGTATTATCAGCATGGTAATCAACATCGCTAAGGAAAATTGGCATGTGCCAACACTTTTTCTTAGCACTACCAATCTGTTATTGCATTTGTCGTAGTTAATATAACCACTGAATGTTTGGATAGACAAATAGAGATAGATATAGATATATAGATAGTTGGTATATTTAAAAACACAAACTTACAGTATCCTTTTTAAACAACTTTGATGATTTTTTTATCTTAATTTTTTCAGAATGTTATTTATAAAGTTTGGCACATGTCCAGTAAAATTACTATTCAATTTTATTTTAAAATTCATTGATGTTATCTTTGGCCAGGTTTTTAATATTTCCTTATTGATTATATGTAAATGGTGACTGTTTCGATTGATTATATTCTCTAGCTTATGAAGATATATCAGATTACTCTTCAGTTCAGCATGCCAATATTTGTCCATACTCAACAAATATTTAAAGCAGAATAGTTAACCAAGATACTTTTTTAAATAGAATATTAACCCAGTATACAGATTTCCTAGAAAGAAAAATTTGGTATTAAAAAATACCAGGCATAAAAAGCCATGAGAAAAAATAGAATGAGACTCCAAAATCCAGGAATTGTGCCCTTTACGTTTTGGTCTTGATATTCTTTTCTAGTTATATCTATCATTTTCAATCACCTTTTGTTACAGTCAAACTCTGCAATATCACTTTTCCTCCAAATATACTTCTCCTGAGCCTTATTCACATATCTGTGTGTTCAGATCATTCGTCTTTCAAGGCCTTTGTCAAATTTAATGCCTCCTATAAATTTTTTTCTCAATATTTCAGCTGATAATAACATTTCTCAGTCTAAACTCCCAAGGCACCTTATCTTTTGGCAGCTGTCACTTTTTATTTCAAAGCAGAGCTATACTGGGCATCTATCTGCCTTATCTGTCTTATTAGAGTATAGATTCTCGAGGGCAATGCTTATATCTGATTCATCATCAGTAACTTTCAAGACTTTGAAATCGATGCTCAGTAATGACTCAGTGAATCAATGAATGAATAGTTTTAGTATTTGTGCTGTGAATAGTTTTGATATAAATAATGGAAAATGAGTAATGGACTTTAAAAATGAAGAAAGGGGATGGCAACTCTGAATATTGGGTTCAATGGGTAAGATACAATTCTTTGTGGCATAAAGAATCTTCACCTGATAATGAGACTCGACGTGCCTCAGAACAATAGCAATGTTGAGTAAAACGTAGCAGCGAGAAAAGTCCTCACTTGGCATCATTGTGATTTTCAAACCCCTTATGCCTTTTCTCTTTTTCATTTCAATCAATAAATATGTATATACTTCTTTGCATGTACCCCCCATGCTACATGCTGGTTATACACTGGTGTTTTAAAAAGCTTTGATCTCTGCACTTGTAAGGAAGGGGGTGGGGCTGGGTAAGGCAGACTGGTCCTTCCATCTCTACTTGAACACAAAACACTTGTTTATTATGTATATTATTGTTATATTCAAGTTCTTATTTGAACAAATTTTATTGTTTAAGCATTGAATTAGATAGATATAGCGAAGACAGAAACACTGCAAACCCCATGAAAGAACAGAAGACACCAAGGGAAGGTCTAAGGAAGAAAGAAGAGAACTTAGGAAAGCAGGCTTTGGAATGCAAACTGGAGGCAGACAAGGCTTGTAATAATGAGGAGAGTCAGAAATACAGATAAACCTTTAGAATGTGACCGACTGTGAATTCTTAAATAACCTGGTGAAGTTTCAGCAAAGGTGAGAAACCACTTAATGATCCTTGGAAAAGAAAGAGTCTGAAAGTTAAATCTCAGAGGACATCAGCTTTAGAGATGCTAATGACAAAACATAGATTGGAAAACATGGAGGAAGTTGATAGAAAGGAGGCCATAGTAAAATGTACAGTATTCTACATCTTCTCTCGAAAGTGATCTTATCTCTGGCCAGAAAGGATTATTGATAGATATAAAATTTGTTCCTGCATTATGCACTCAGGAGATGACTTAATCTTTAAAATCAAAAATGAGAAACTAACTATGGGTGGTGAACACACAATGATATATATATATATATATATATATATATATATATATATATATGCCTTACTGTTGAATTGTACACCTGAAACTTACTGGATTTCGTTAACCAATGTCACCATAATAAAAATAAATTAAAAAAAAAAAAAGAATTCCCCAACCAAAAAGAAAAAATAAATAAAATAAAATCAAAAATGAGAAACTGGTCAATCTACAAAGTCATTAAAAAATAAGTATCATTTGGCTTTTCTATCAATACCCCATTCCCTTTGTGAGTCATAGCAGACTCCCTTATTCCAGAATCAGCTGTCTAATCACTGACATAATTAATGAAGCTTGAAACTAATTCTGGTCAATAAGCATAGAGCAGGGGTTCCGAGCATCTCAATGGGTATTTTGGCCTGGATAATTCTTTCCTGAGAAGGGTGGATGCTCTCCTGGGTATTACAGGATGTTACATAGTATCCCTGGCCACTATCCACTAGATGTCATAGAATATCCCTAACTGTGACAACCAAAAATGTCTCCGGATATTGCTAAATGTCCTCTGGTGGGTGTGTGTGTGCAAAATTGCCTCCAGTGAGATAGAGTAAAGCTAATAAAAATGTAAACTAGAGGTCAACCCCATTCCATAAAATGATGTATATGAGTCTGAGTTTGATCCCCGGAATACAGCGGGATGAAAAAAGAGTCAGTCTACAAACCAGGCATGAGTGGGTGATTGAAAAGCTGAGGTTTGGAAAAAGCACGTGGGGCTGGGAGTCAGGAAGTGGAACGAGTTCCGGCTCTGCTACTCTCTAGCTATTTGTCTGGGGATCTATGGCTTTCCTTCATAGGGCCTAACCAATAAAATGCAGATATTTGAATATACTAGACTATACCGAGGCTCATTTCAGTTCAAAGACTATGATAAGTTTGTGACTATTCACAAATGTACACCTGGTTCTTTGGGTATTGAATTCTCTCAGAGACTACATTCAAGAAGGTTGAGAGTGTTTTCTTGCAGGCCTAACAGGTTCCACCCATTCCTTTTCTTCTTTTGCGAAGAAGGCTGATCCCTCTATCTACTCTCCCTGCTTAATTCCATGAGAACTGGAAGGAAAATTCTTCTCTGGCAAAAGCATCTGTTTTGCCCTAAGACATTATTCATTCTTTCTCCCTCCGAAGAGGAGGCCTAGGGCTAAGCAGTTTTGCTTATGCAAATACCTTTTTGCTTAGCTCAGAAATGTAAGCTAAGTGGGCAAGGAATCAAGGGTAAACTTCCACAGAAATCGTAGAGTCCGGTGCTCTCCACTGGCCTCTCTTCCCATAAACGAATGTCAGAGGACTTTCTGCATTTCCGCCATAAGTAAACTGCCATTTTCCATTGCATCACAACTTTAAGATGAGATTACACTAACTACCAAGAGTTGTTTTCAGAACACACCAGTTAATTAGGCAACAAGACAACAGGGTGGAGCGATACTTTATTATGCTGGATGTCTCCACACCCACAGTAGATTTGACCTAGTGCCAGGGCAGCCACCCTCAGAGCAGTGGCAGCTTACAACGTAACCACACCTAGGTGACAACAAATTGTATTTCTTAAGGACTAACTTTAACTAAAAATTACATGTATCAATTAATCAAAGGACAAAATAAAAAGTGTCAGCCCTTCCCTCCCTCGTTCCCCACTCTAGCCCCATTTTTGTTGTTGTTGTTGTTGTTGAGATTTTGAGATGTAATGAGCTAGCCTTGTAAGTGAGTATATCTGATAAAGAGACGGTTTGAGGCGCGCAATCCCAGTGTGGACCGAGGTCAGTGACTCGCTTTCGGTTAGCACCTTACAGCCCATTGAGTACTTGCACTGATATTGCTTAATTTTATCTTCTCAACAAAACTGGTATATAGATGGCAATATTTTTGTATTTTATCAATGAGAAAATAGATGTAAGTAAACACATCTAACATCATAGATAAGTTGTGAGATCCAGTTTTCTGACTCCGAATCTGATTTTTTTTCCCCACTGTTTTTTACAGCAGTTTCCTAACTGACTTAATTGGTAGAATGGTCCAAAGGGTCATCATTTAATTCACTATATTGAGTGCTGTTATATTTCAGATATTGCTGTCTTTGAAGGCCATATATATGTGTGTTTGTGTGTGTGTGTGTGTGTGTGTGTGTGTATAAATTATTTAATAAACTTCATTTTTTAGAGTGGTTTTAGATTCATGTCAAAACTGAGCAGAACGTACAGAGATTTCCCATTTACCTCCTGTCCCCACCCGTGCAAAGCCTCCCCTATTATCAACATCCCCCACCAGAGTGGTACATGTTATAACTGATGAAGCTACATTGCCACATCATTATCACTCAGAGTCCATAGTTTATATCAGGGTTCATTCTCGATGTTGTGCAGTCTATAAGTTAGGATACATGTATAATGACATGTCTCCACCATTATATTATCATGCAGATTAGTTTAACTATCTTAAAAATCCTCTCTGTGAAGGATTTATTACATTTGTTGAAATACTTGATTATATTTGTTGATGTGCTTGATTACATCAAGTACAATTTAATTGATCTACCTTCTTTTTGTCCCCTCTGTCCATTTCCCAATGTACCTCACCTCATGAGTAATATAGGAATTTAATCTGTGTTCACAGCCTTGCTTCAGTTAAAAGTTAAGACTGGAATTAAAACACAGACTTCCTAATTCTACATCAACACTAATATATTTATGAACTTGCTAATGAGTTAGAGGCACAAGAAAGACTGATAACAGCAAAAAAAAAGGCATTCTTCCCATCCCCAATCCTGGCTGGATAATAAGACATTTCCTCTCTTTTAAAGAGGAAATATATTTAAAAATTTAAAAGCTTAGAATAAGCAGTTTGATTTTCTGACCTGTTTGAAAGATGTCACGTTTTCATGGCTCAAATGACCTGTCAGACTATCCAGACATGTGTGGCTATTATTCATGGAGGGTGACCTAGTTCCTTGCAAAGGCCTCACCACCTGGAGCATGATAAGCTGTTCAAAGAAAGGGGCATGAATGAGGAAATGACTCCTCTACCCTGGAGGCTATTAGTTTGTGTCCCTAAAATTAGACACAAGTTGTTGGTGCTTTCCACAAAATATTGAGGGCTTTAAAAGGCCTCAAAGTGTATTTCCCCATTGTAATCTCTGATTCAATGTAGTCAACAGGCTAACAAGAAAACATTTCTAATAACAGCTGCCACTGTGTCCTTTCCACGTACTAAGTACTATCTAAAGGCTTTACATGAATTACCTCATGCAGTCCTCATGATAATCACTATTAGTGTTTCATTTCTTGAGCGGAAATCCATTGAATGGATGGACAAAAATTTTCAGTTTAGTTAGGAAGAAAGTAAGATAGAGTTTAGGTAAATTGCATCTCTTCACACAGCAAAAAGAGCCAGTTTTTGAACTCGGGTACCATTGCTCCAAAACCTAACATTTAACTTCTATGTTTTATCATCCTTCTGGTACTCAAGTAGGCTTCACAATATATGACTTGAATTGTCACCAATAATAGTTGCTTTAGCTTTTTCTCATGGTCATCTCAATCTGCTTGCTAATTCTGTCTCATGGATGACACTCTTATTATGATTTACCTGAGGTCAAAATGCTAGTGAGTCACATGTTTCCAAAAAAATCACTGGTCTTCCTTGGTGCAGATTGGAGAACTGGTCATTTTTGTCTGACACTGTCTGGATCCGCCTGCAGGAGAGTGTCCAGGGAAGTGTCAAAACCCTTTGGCATTACAAAGTGAGCGTTTCGAAAGGATGAAAATTACCCCCACTCCAACAAAATAAATCATGACATTTGCAGTTAAATCATACAGCTCGGAGGATAGGGGTACTGGAGGTGTGTAACTTATTTTAAATTCTAAAAATTAGGAAAAATCATTCCGTCTTAGCCCTCATATCTTCATCTGTAAATTAAAGAGGGGAGTTTGGATGACTTTCAATGTCCTATCTACCCCTAAAAATACCAAACTAATTTTTTAAAATAGCATTTTTTGTTTTAAAATTAATACCTACTTAATGCAAAAAACTTACACTAGACAAGAAAAATAGAGAGACATAAAATATCATAAGTAATTCCACTAGACAGAGATAACAAATGTTAGAATTTTTTGGAAAATCCATGTGTATTGTTCTAAATACATAAATATATAAATGTTTTTAAAAAATAGTACGATATTGAATATGAATTTTTTCTAAAGTCAGCCTTATTGAAGTAAAATCTATAAAGGCAAAATGTGAAATCTTAGCTGTGTAGTTACATGAATTTTGACAAGCATAGTCACTTATGAAACTATGAGCACAACCATGATATAGAGTAGTGCCATTGCACCAAAATAATCCTACATGCACCATTGTAGACAGTCTTCTTCCTTGTTTCCCAGCCCCTGGCAACCTCTGACCTGATTTATACCCCTATAGTTTTATCACTTTAAAAATATCACATAAATGGAATCATAAGGTATGTAATATTTTGTGGGTGGCTTTTTTCACTTAGAATAATGTTCTTGATGTTCATTCATGCTGTAGCGAGGGGGGGGTTCATTTCTCTTTCTTCTTGAGTAAAAATCTATTTTCTGGATGGACAATAGTTTGTTTATTCATTCACCCACTGATACATATTTGCATTATTGATTGGTTTTAGTGATTATGAATAAAATTGTAATAAATATTATTTTATAGATTTTGTATAGGCATATTTTAATTTCTCTTGGGTAAATATCTAGAAGTGAGATTGTTGGGTCATATGGTAAGTACGTGTTTAACTTTATAGAAAGAATGTAGAATTTTATAGTCTATGTTTCTAAAACTTTTTTGGGGGAAATACAGAGTCACAGGAATTTGCGAAGATCGTATAAAATGCCCTGTGTATTCCATATGCAGTTTCCCCAATAGTTAAATCTTACCTAATCATATCAAAACTAGGAATTTGATTAAATGCATGTGTATAGTTGTGTTATTTTACTACATGCATAGATTTGTGTAATTACCACTGCAATCAGGATATAGAATTTTTCATCACCATAAAAATCTTATGTTACCCCTGTGTGGTCATGTCAACTTTCTGCCCAACAGCCAACCTTAGGCCTTGGCAAACACTAAATCATTTTCCATGTCTATAATTTTGTAACTTTAAAAATGTTATATAAATTGAATTACAGTATATGAATTTGGGGGATGGGTTTTTTCACTCAGCAAAATGCCCTTGAGATCCACTCAAGTTGTTGCATGTATACATAATTCCGGAATAAGAATACATGGTACATTATACTAACCTTTGTTTAACCAGACACCTATCAAGGGACATGTTGGTTAGTTTCACATTTTGGCTATTAAAAATAAAGCTACTATGAACAATTCTGTGTAGGTTTTTGTGTGAATATAAGTTTTCATTTCTCTGGGATAAATGCCCAGGAGTACAATTACTGGGTAGTATAATAAGAATATGTTTAGTTTTTTAAGTAACTGCCAAACTATTTTCCAGAGTGGCTGCACCATTTTACATTCCCACCAGCAACATGCAAGAGATCTGGTTTCTCTAAGTATTTGCCAGCATTTGATTTGGTTACTAATGTATGTTTTAGCCATTCTGACATTCTACGCTTCTAAAACTATTTTCTACTTTCCTTTTTCCATTCATGTAGTCAAAAGGTACTACATATTCTTTCAAGGAGACCCCACATTATTTTGTTCCTAGAGCTTTGATTATACTGTTCTCCTGAAAAATTGCCACTTTCCCATCTGCATGTGTTCAAATATCCTCAAGCCTTGAAGCTTAATTCAAAGGCCACATCTTTCCAAAAAAGTCATTGCCTGTCTCCCAGGTAGAAATCATGTATCTCTCCTGGACGCCCCATCTGTGCTTCTTTTATGACACTTTATGTTGTATGTTCTATCGAGTCACTTCTTTTCTGATACAAATATTATCTTCCCTACTAGGTTGCTAGATTCTTTATGGCAGAACAATCTTTTTTATTTATTTTTGCTCTCCTTACTCTCTACATGACTCCTACAAATGTATATTGATCTAAATTTTTTGATTGACATTAATATTATGTAGGAGGTGTCACTCAAACAAAACCATTAAATATAAAATAATTTCTATATTCAATTTTAAATTCAACTCCTGATCCCCCTCTCCCCAGGTAGTATTAGATAACTTACTAGTGATATAATGGAAACTAAAGGTATCATATAAAAAAAATTACCACAGCAAAACTTTGGTTCTCATAATTATTTTATTATGATTAACTGAATTTTTCAGATAGATAAGGCCATATACCTTTTTAATCCTGGCTCATTTTTTAGAATTAAACCTAATTTCATCAGGGAATCTCCCTCTAGAAGGCAAATATCTGTATTAGGTGCTAGCTTTACTCCATGGACATCTTTTGAAAAACACTTGTACAGATTCAATTGAGCAATGGTTTCCATGATCATTTTCTACCTCTTCCACTAGACTACAGTCTCTTAGAGGTTAGAGGCCATATATGTTTTGTTTATAAGTTTAACACTGGGCTCTCACACAGTTCCAAGCCCATGTAGGCATTCAGTATTTTTTATATTCATGTTATTCATGTGGGGAGTATTATGGAATCGATTGGATATACTATAACACTTAACTTTGGATTTACATTTTTAATTTTTTAAATCCCATTTTGGTAATTTTGTATCATACCTGAGAATTTTCTGATTTCATGTTTATTATTAATGTCTTTATTATTTTTTTCCTGTCTAATGAATCGAGATTGTGGTATGATACAGTGATTAGTGCTTTTTAACTTGCTACTTGATTTTATGAAAATGCTGCCATTAGACCAAGTCTCAGCTCAATCACTCACAAACCACATGACTGGGTGCAAGTCCCTGTATGTTTGAATTTCCTCCTTTTATAAGGACGTCAGTTATTTTGGGTTAGGGCCCACGCTAATGGCCTCTTTTTAACTCAATTACCTCTTTAAAGGTCCTGTCTTCACATACAGTCACATTTTGAGGTACTGGGGTTAAGGCTTTAAACATGAATTTTGGAGGGACACAACTCAACATAAACAATGAGTATCTGAGATAAGTTAGTTACATGTATAAGTATTGTAGTCACTATGATGCGTAATATTTAAGAGCTTAGTGTCTAGAATTTGACTGCCTTTATTTGCATTGACTGTTATTATTTGCACAGATCACTGCTTTATGACATTAGGAAAGTTACGGAATCCCACCAAACCTCAATTTTGTTACTTGCAAAAACAGAGTGAAATGATACTTACTCTTTAGAGTTATTGTTGTACCAGTTACTTAGTGCACAATAAATGCTAGCAAACTGCATATTTCTTTTCAAATAATTATTTTTTCAGATAATCTTATAAAGATATGTAGATCACCTTTTCCTAATTTTGCTTATAAATCTAACAATTTTTGATTTTGCTTAGTACATATACATCCACAGACATATTTTACACATGAAATATACAATATTCTTTTGCCAAAATTCAGTATACTAGCTACTTCAGAATGAATTTATTGTGATTTTTTAAAATGACTATAGCTCGACAGACCTCTGTATTCCACAGGCAAGATTAATCCTCGGAAACTTTAGAATTTACTAAATTTTCAGGTGATGGACAATGTGGGGGCATGGAACAGAGTTTCACTTAAGTAGCATGAACTATAGGGAGAAACTCTATACTCTATTTAAGAATAAATTATAATCTAATACATAAAACTTAACACAGTTAAAATTAGATATTGAAAATTTTCTATTTTCTTAATCCTAATCTAATAAAAGCAGCAATTATATCTATAAATAGCATGGTCTGTATATTTAGTGATTAGTGAGCGCCCGTCCCATCCTGTTCTTAGATAAAGTGAGATGCTTATCTCTATAGTTTCTTAGCCTTTCTAGACAAACAGAAAGGAATTCCCCTAGTGAAGTTAGCTGGAAGTGAAGTTAGCTGTTAATAGAATATTTTAAGATGAAAAGGTGTATAAAGGCTGTTTGTTTTCCAGTTAGTGTCTTTCATAAGGAGAATACAGTAAAGACATTAAATTAATATGGAAAATATGAGCTTATAGGATAGAAAATTAGAAATTAAAAAAAATTTAAAAGAAATCACTTCATCTTCTATGATGTTAGGACATATACTTTTCAACCATGGTAAAAACACATATTTTCCCCCATCATTATGAGTGTGTGTATATATGTGAGAGCAGAGGATTAGAGGAAAGAATTATGTTAGCAGGAGAATGCTGTACTTAGTTCAAAGAACTAAAATATCCTGATTCTCTCTGTACTGCCAGAAAGTCTATGAGATAACCACACAGGGTATAAAAGGTAAGAAAATGGCGAGGCTGAGATTATCATCCAACCTAGTTCTTACTCTGGGGTTTGTTAATGGTACCATTTGCGGGGGGGGGGGTAGGTAAGGAAAGGATAGTAACACCTACTTTGCTACCTCACAGCATTGCATAAATAAATCAAGAGAGATAATGAATGGCAGATTGTTTGGGAGGATGTGAAAGGCGATTTCGGTGTAAGGGACTATAGTTATTTTTTAAACTATTGTGATCATCAAGGATATCTCTGCATTGAAAAAGAGAAGATGTGAGCAATGATCTCATAACTTGGGATTTTGGAAATAACCTTTGTTGTCAGTAAGATTACTGATGTACAACACCTTATTTTGTAGTTTTCTCATCTCTTCCCTCTGTGTCAATATCCTTAATGTGAATACGGATTTTGGGACACTTGATACATGTGTTGAATTGTAAAGTTTATACTTTTTATAATTCAGCCTCATTTCTTTTTAATGAGAGGAAAAGGAATTTTACATGTTTGATGAATAATTGAAACATCTGAGGAAAAAAAAGATGGAATTTAGAACTTAAGTAAAGTACTCTGATAACCCAAACCCCCAGTCTCTAAAGCCTCAGACCCATTCATTTAAATTTGGTGGTTATCAGAAATAGGAATGATTAATAGAGTGTGTGACATATCACCTCTGGATTTATATCATTCCTGAAATAAAATGGAGAAAAAGCCCTAATGTCATGAGCCAACCAACATGTGCTTCCTATATTGGAGGTTCTCACTGAGTCTTCTTTTGGCTACCTTCTCCTCTTGGAAGAGATTATCAGTTCCAAGCCTCTTATTCATAATTTCAGGAGGTTCTGGGTGTCAGTGAGAAACTCTTTTCCAGTAAGAAGGAAACCAACTCCTTCAACCTTTCCTCATAGCAGAGATTCTTTACAGATGCAATCATATTTTAGTTCTTTTGTTCCACCCTAGCATCACTTCCACTCCTGGGAATACCATCCATTTGGGCTAGATTTGGGGTTCATCAGAGCATATTACACAGTCACCAATTCTATTGTAAGGCATTAAACTTCATTACCACCAGTGGAGTATACAGTTGAGACACATTTCATATAGTCTGACAGGGCAGATGAAAGATAAAGAATTAGTACTAGTATGTCAGTATTTGAAGAGACTTTTACAGATGGAGATAAGGAATCAGTGATAGTTGAACTCTAGCAATGACTCTTGCAAGTTTCAAATGACTAATGCTTTGATTTGTTTTAGATGTTTTTGTTTAGAACAATAACAAAATGAAAAAGAGAACTTTTGGCTTGAATTATTAATTTCACTTCAGAATGTGTTGGGATGTTATTCTATGTTGAGTAAACTTAATCTACTGTTGAGGCTCATGTTCAAGAGATGTTGACTTTTCTTGGAATCTCAGAAATTGCCTAGTACAACCACATCATTATAATGACATAAAAATGCAAAACCAACTATTGTTAACTAAAAACCTTATAAGATATACTTGGGATTATTCTGAGCATTACACACATGCACACACACACACACACACACACACACACACAAACACAAATTACTTCTAACTCTTACAACAGTTGTGCAATCTAGTATTATTATCCCTGTTTTATATAATAAGAAACTGAAGCTGAGAAAAAGTAAGTAATATACCCAATAATTGGTGAGTCAAGATTTAGACCCATATTTATAATACCCCAAAGCCAGGTTCATTTTCATTACACTGTGTTGTTTCAAAGACAGGAATAGAAACCAATTTCCTGACTCCCTATCCCATTCTCTTTCTGTTACGCTATGATAGACATCAATTTTCTAACCTCTAACAGTAATGAAATTTGAACTTGCTTTCTATAGTCACAATTTTTCTAAACCATTGAGAAGAAAGCTAATAGTGCATCCCTTGGAACTAATAATTATATTTCATAGGAAAGAAATTATTTCACACAGAAAAGAAAAGCGAATACTTTGGCTTTGATGTTATTTAGAATATTGACATGATCCCAAAGTTGGCTAGCCTTAGAACAGCTTTTTCTGAAACAAAACTTGCCTTCCACGATGTGGATACCCTGTGGGATATTGATATCAAACCTTTGGGCACTGACTTCAGTCATTGGTTTACTTCTTTGCATGCTCTCTTAAATCCCCAGAGTAAAATGGTCTGGTAGACAAAAGGCATTACTTGTAAAATAGAAGAGCTAAGGAGAAAATACTTTCTCTAGAAAAATGTTACATTTATATATTTGTATTTTAAATATTTTATTCTTTCCTCCTTGGGAGATTAAAATAGTGAGGCAATGCAGGAGTAAGCTTAATTTAGGGGAAAGCTGATTGAACCAGATTTTTCAAACCTAATTTGGGGAGCGATAGGCTGTATGGAAAGTTAAACATTGAGTCTCTAAAGTTTATGATTATGATGTTTAGTTAGACTATAAGATAAAACCTTAGAATATAAAATATGCTTCTGATTGAGGATTTTAAAAAATAGTTGTGTTCAAGCTTTGATTTCACCAAGTTTCTGCCTTTACTAATAACGTGGAATGGTGAAACAGTGTATGGTGCCGAAAAATGTCGAACTTGTGTTTCTTTCAGGTGCCACTTCTACTTCTTTCATCGAAAGTGCGTGCTCTTAGGAAAGTCACTGCTCCTTCTTTAAGTGTCTGTTTCCCCATGTATTCAATGTTAGAATTTTGCTAAGTTATCTGTTAGGATCGTTCCACCCTAACTTACGTGAGTCTTAATTGTGATACTGAATCGATGTGCTTCAGACGATCTGTAGATGGAAGCAACAAGAATCCTAGATTCTCTTATTATAAGTAGCTTTCTCCAGATGTGGTGAAATGTTTAAATGTTTAACTGACTGAGACGACAACCAATCTGTATTCTTTTCTCCTCCCCTCCCACTTAGGAAGGGAGCCCAGTTAGAAACACGTTTGCCTGCGAGGCAAGGTGTCTTGTGTGGCTGAGAATTCATAGCTCCTATATAGGACTGTGGAGTATTAAATTTTGAGTAGGCTCCTTGGACTCAACCTATTGCTCTTTGAGGAGATATCATGAAAACACATTAAAACTACTTGGAAATAAACAATATCTGTTCAAATTTGTCACCTTGACAGGATCCTAAAGAACAAAGGCTAAATTGACGTGTTATATTAAGTCTAGCATGACCTTGAACAACTGGTTTTATAAGGTTGGTTATTGTGGGTGTCACCAGTATATAAAGTAAGCTGCATCTCCACGGGTTCAGTCCCAGAGCACCAGCTGGTGAGCAATGCACGGAGCAGACTTGTAACCAACATATATCATGAAGATAGCCACAGTGCCAATACTTCTGACCCTGGCTCTTTGCCTAATACAAGGTGAGCAATTTGCATGTAATCTAAGCCTTTTACCACACATTACAAAGCCCTGGGCAGGAACTTGTCTCCTTCTCGCCCAGTATTGAAAATATTCAATATTATATATGTATGTGTAATTCTGAAATATCTTGCCAGACACAGTTTTAAAGAATTACATATGTGGCTTTATAACTATGTTTTATTATCTTTTGAAATGGCAAGTAGTTTGAGATCATCTGAATTTTATCCATAAGAAATTGTTTTATTAATTATATATTAGTTCTAAAAGATTCATCTTCCTCTTTACCAAGCATTTCAATTCACACTAATATGAATTTTATATATTACATATACAATATCAAGTATATTAATTCATACTGATAAGAATTGTGTATATAGTAGGTATTTAAAATTTAGATGTATGTTATATACATTTAATACCATATTTATAAACAAAATATTTAAAAATTAAATTTAACCATTATCTTATTTTAAAATAATAGTGCCTTCTAATATTTTATTTTTGTGTTTTCGAATCCT
Organism: Eidolon dupreanum; assembly: GCA_028627145.1. Classification (NCBI taxonomy): domain Eukaryota; kingdom Metazoa; phylum Chordata; class Mammalia; order Chiroptera; family Pteropodidae; genus Eidolon; species Eidolon dupreanum. Next base: position 19,071,030 of record CM053515.1, on the reverse strand, counting down.
AAATGAATTGAAGGTATTTCTCCTAGAAAGTAAGGGACTTTTGTGGGAGCTAGGAGGTAGGTTTTCATATTTGCTACTTGTTTTGAAGGGGATACAGATTGCCTAGAGTTATCTTGCTCTGAAGCATTTACAATTTTTAAAAAGAAACCTGAGATGGACAGTCAGGATATCATTATACACAAATTATTCCCACTTTCCTAAAATAAATGTATAGGTACAAAAAGGAATCTGTTAATGAAGAAGTGTGATGGTCTGTGATTTTAATGAATCTTAATTTTTATTAGCTCTCTAATTTTTGTAGCTATACTAAGGAGGCGGTGTTACCAAAATTCAGAAAATTTGTTTTATGTGTATATATGACATATAATTTATGCTAATATACTTTTAAATTGTAACTGATATGATATAATTGATATTTGTTATAATTTTAACAAACACTTTGCTGTGAAAGAATTTTTTAGAAATTAGATGTATTGAGGGGGTTGGAAAGCATAATAGTACTATTTTCCAAAGTAATTAGATCTTTCTGAATGTATATACTGATCTTCTGGTGTAATACCCTCATTTTATTTGCCATGGTAAATTTTAATGTGTTCAAAAATAATTTGTAGCTTTATAACATATTACCGTTAAAATAAGCAAGGCACTGAACTGAGTGAATTGTTTGTTTTATTTATTAAATATTTTATATTCCCTTAACTTTGGTTTTTGCATTTTTGTCCCAGATGCTGCCAGTAAGGATGAAAATCAGGTTAGTCCTGCTTTTTTTTCTGCTCATTGAATGCATTCCAAGATCTCTAAAGAAAAACAGTTTGTGGCCAACACCTTATTGTTGATAATGCAGATGGTATTATACTGATAAGTACTAATAGCTTTTGTTAAAAACACAGAAACAGGTGTTTATGAATCAAGGCATGAATCTCAGACACACACACATCAACACATTAATCATACTGGATATCTGCAAGAGGCAATCTACCATGCTAACGGAGCGCTTTAAAAGTCCGTGAACAAACAAACCAGCGAGTTAGTATTGTTCATTTTAACACCTGAAGAAGTCATGACACACACGGGAAGCAGAAATCTTTTCTTGTATTATTATTTCAAAAAGGGTTGTCTGTTTCTTGAATATGTCAGTGTATACATCTCATTCAATAAATATTTATTGAGCATCTATCATGCTTCAGACCTTGTTTGAAATGCTGGGTATATTCAAAAGTAAAGGAAATAGATAAGAACTCTGCGCTCATGGAGTGTATATCTTAGTGGAGAAAAACAGACACGTTAATAAATAAATTAGTAAAATATATAATACGTTAAATGATGATTAGTGCTAGGAGAAAAACAAAGTAGGATGCAAGATAGAAATTTCTGGGGATGGAGGTGGTATCAATTCTTCTTAGGATAGTCAGGTAAGTTCTCTCAGAACCTAACATTAGAACAAGGACCTGAAAGTGATGAGAGAGTGAGTCATGAAAATATTTGCAGTTTATAGCAGACCAGGCAGAAGCACCTGTCATGGCAGACACCCTGACTCAAGAGAGGACTTTATCACTTCTTTCTTAGAGGTCTTTTGTTTGAGAAAGGAAAGAATTATTTTCCATAAAAGTTGAACTTTTTATCTATCTGAAAAAAAGTCAAGTTACATACACACACACACACAACTATGCCATTAAAATGGTGCTAGGTATATAGCAAATATTTGCTATGTCTCCTAAAAGCCATAAACAATAAAGTAATAGAACAGTAAAACAACACTTTTCTACAATGAAACTCTTAGAATCATGGTTTAAATATTCTCTTGCTTAGTTTATTATAACTTTTTTTTTTCAAAAAAGAAACTTCTTATAGGAATATTATAGAGAATTTCATCATAGCCTCTATGACTTCATCTAAGTTTGCTAATTAGGGAGCAGTTCAGAAACCTCTACGGTACAAGTATAGTGATATGGTAGAGTAGAGAAAAAGGCGGGATTTAGGGGAATCAAAGAGCATGCTCACTCAGATGTTTTATACTGGCAAAAAGAAGGGTGTTGTATAAATTTCATTTTTCATTAAGCCATAATTTTTTTCAAAGTCTCTGATAATGGGTGGTGATTTTGATAGATATTTCAAATTTTGCACTGATACTTTTTATGCCATTAAACCAAAAAATAAATATTTTAAAACCATGAATTTAGCCACCTCTTATGTTGGCATAAGCAAGAAGAACATACAAAAGTAATCATTTCTCTGGAAATATTTCTGATCACAGTCCTTGGATATTTTGTCAGAAACAAAAACTATTGAGTTAGTCTTTTTTATAGTGCTGGAATTATTATTTTCCAAGTTCAGTGTCTTGAGTTCTTTCTAGTACCATAAATGCTTGTAAAATGTTATAAACATGAGCCAGAAGAGCACAGAAAAGTACTGTAGTAATCTGCAAGAATATTTACCATATACTTAAAGTTGTCATCACAGAGGGTTATTATAAAGCCCAAAGCAACTTTGTTAGTGCTCTAACACAGAGAAGGAGTAATGCCAGCTCCTGGGGCATTTTGTTATGATGTCTCTGATGAAAACAGTGAAGGAAACAGGAAAGGCTTGGCCCTAGAAGGCTTCTGTTTTTCGAGATGTGGAGAAAACACAAACAACAGCAACAATAACAAAACAAAATGAACCAAAGCCTAGAAGTTAGACTGCAAACAAACAGTTGCTGGAAAGTCATCTCCCCGCCTCAGGATGCAGATTTGTCAAAATGTGCTCCTGTTTCCAGCCTCTTTATTATGGTAATTGGCAAGATATTATATTTTTCCAAGAGAAAAACCCAGCATCTACTTTTTAATTTTACAAACTTTTCCTGTTTTTAACTCAGAAAAATAGCACTGAGCTTTATCTTAATGAATTAAACACTGTGAACAAGTTTCTTACCCTACCCTATAGGACTTGGTCATCCATTTAAAAAAAAAAAAATGTATCTTTGTAGGAATTTGGTACTCATCTAATTGTGACATTGGAAAAGTCCAATTCAGGATATATTCTGATTAATAATGTCCTTATTCAATTAATCACTAAAGACTATTTAAAGTTTCATTTCAATGTTCTCGTGAATCTTTGTTTTAAATACTTTCTTTAAAACCTACTTCACAAGGGATAGATTTCTATTACAAAGACACCAGGCTCTACTCAGATTCTATAACAAAGTTTCTGTCTAGACTATAGAATTGTTATATCTGGCAGGCTAAACAGTAACTTGCAATGTTGGCATAAGATAATATAGAATCAGAGACCAGACTCAGATCTCAAGAGGCCCAGTTGTCAGTCTGTTGTCAGAAATTATTACTGTGCTACTCAGATAATATCTCTGGGTGGTGATAAATAATCTTAGAGATATTTTAGTAGGTCACCCTTAGCAAATTTTCCAGGGTTGGTCTCTGACATTATGTAGTTATTCTTTTCACCATTAATCTTTCTGCAAATGCTACTGGCTATCTCCCATGTTTAAGGGGCTAGGTTGTCTACATCATTATCTATTAGATGGTAAGTAACATTTCATCAAGGATCCTACTGCCTATTTACTGTTATACCTGTGGCACCTGGCAAAGCATAATAACTTCACAATAAGTGCTTGTTGATTGATTGTATGATTATTATAAAGATATACAAAGCCAAATAGAATTCTATAATCAATCCTTTGGAAGAGGTTGTGTTTGTCAGAGTTAGAGCAAAGACTTGATTTAATTTTTTTCTGATACAAGCATCTTGAAGCAAGATTTAAGTTTTTGCAAAATCAAAACAAAACAAAACTTAAAAAAAGGCTTTACCTAAAGGTCCAGTGGATTTTCAAAACTAGTAGGCAATATAAATTATTTTAAATAATAGAATAGGTAGAAATAAGGACAGTGGACAGATCTTTCAAAATAAAAGAGTTTTTTAATTCATTTATTAATTCAGTATATTTTATTGAAAAACTACTATGTGACACTCACTCTTTTCTAGGAGCTTAAAATCAATGATGCATTTGCCCTACCTAGTAAAATATTATTCAAAATTATTTCCTCTCTCCTTCCTAAATTTGGTACAGTGCTCTCACTGGCATTTACAAAAAGAACACCAAAACCAAGACTAGCACACTGTGTCTTGAAGGATGTCACACAAAAATAGCAAAATAATAGTTCCAGAGAACATGCCCCAAAATAAAAGAACAAAATGAATTAAAGGAAAAGATAGGAAAGTTTAATTAAATGAGTTTGGGGAAAATTGCAATATTTCTATAGATTCATAAGGTTTTATTCTGGTGCTAGTGATAGTGTTGGTGGTGATGGGGGTGATGGTGGTTGGGGTCGGGGTGGGAGGACTTTTTAAGAAAAGAATACAAATTTGAAAATATGAAATGGCTAAGGCTGTCCCGAGATGTGACAGTGAAGAGCCTGGAAACTTAAGCTTCATTAGCTTGTAGTAAGTAAGTTCATTTGTGTTTATAAGATATTCGTCAGTGGATCTGAGGTTTATTTCAGAAGAGGAACTAGTCTAGAAATATCTTGTTAAAATATATATGACCAAGGAATCCTTTTTTCAACTTTTAACTGTTTTTCAACTTTTTAATTTAGTAACTGTTAGCATTTCTAGGAGCTGGTATCTTGCAGTACATCCGTTGGTGTACATGGACAGAGGACTTTACGGTTTTCAGTGCTCACATACTCTGTCTCAATCCTCCAGCAACTTTTTATAGTCCTTTTTTTTTACAATATATTATGACATGTTGTGTTCTAGGTATTTTACATGTGCCATCAGCATATCCCAGTAGTCCAGTAAAGACAACAGCAACAAAAGTAACAACAAAAATAATAAAGAAGGAGAAAGAGAAGGAGAATCTACTTATTAGATATCTACTATGTATCAGACATTCTTTGAGGGCTTTACATACTTGTGATATTTAGTCATCAGAAACCTAGGAAATGTATGTATTTATATCCCTTATTTTACAGGTAGGATAAGTGAGCCTTCAAAAAGTTAATTTCCTGAGGTTAATGGGCTTGTAAATGAGGACCCTGGAGTCTAAACTCAAGTCTTTTGACTCCAAGTCCCTTGTTCTTTCCATTTTACTAATTGTTTTAGATGAATGCTTATTATGTGAATTTGCAATCTCCAATAGACCATTCAGAGTCACTATTTTTGTTTGTATTATTTGTAGCAACTGAGCAAATGAATATCTTCCACATAAAGGTGGGTAGTGGTTATTAAATAGTATCGCTCAAGGAAGTTCTTAGAAGGTAAAGTCTTGCTTTAATGAGGTTTCAGTAAACATAACTTTTTTTTCATCTTTCCTTTAGGAAACATGCAATGAATTTCGGGTATTGATGAAAAATGGGAAATTATTCTGTTCCCAGGTTAAAAATCTTCAAATCCCCGATGGAATAATGTTCCTTAAGAGATGTGCAAATTGCAAAATAATACTGTGAGTTAAGGTTCTCTTTCTTCCAGGTGTTTGAGTTACCAACTGTTCTCTGAACTAGTAAATGTATTCTTATTTTCTGGCAATTATATTATTCTAAATATAAATGGTTAAATAAAAATACTGCATAGATCACTCTAGCACCTCTCATCAGATGGAGTTGGATAAGTGCCACCCACCTAGAAAGATTTTAATAGTCACTCAAATAAGACTCCAAAATGCCCCAAAAGACCTAGTATTAATACCTTATGTAAAACTTAATAGTCTTTTGAGAATGTAGTTCCAATTAGAGTTTCCTGGCTCTGGAAAAAAAAATAATTTAAGAAAGGAAGTCACATTTTTTAGACCTGTTAAGACCTGACTGTGTTATACCTTAGGGACTGAGAAAAGCTCCTTGGGGATGATGCCAGATTTTCCTTGTGGCAGCCAACCTGTAGAAGAATTTACGCAGGATACACCCTGCCTCTGTGAGCTGCCAGTGTCTTCAGACATCTGGGATTATGCCAGGATGAGGTAGACTAAAGAGTTGATTAGAGCTTCCGATTACTTATAACTCAGAATTAGTATCCCAGAAGTTAACCAACATCACTGAAATGCTTTTTAACTTTATTTCCTTTTCTCCAATGACATCCCAAAAAGTGGAAGAAGGCTTGAGTTATCCATGGCAAATCCTCAAATCAAAGTGTCCCAATTTATTTTTGAACAAGGAGGTCATTCTCAATTTCTGAGCATCATCAAAACTTCAACACTGTTACCAAGCTCATACTAAGCTTATCCACTTAAGATAATTATGTGATAATTAGCTTTTTAAATGCCAGGCCGGTATGTGTCAGTGGATTTAATTTGACACAGTCAATAATATTGGGATAATGAAGTGCTGCTTCTAGTGAAGAGACTGTGGGATGATGAAGGAAGGCAGGGCAAGATTTAGGGTGGGGAAAGCCCAAGGAAGATTGAAGAATCTTTTCTTAATCATTTGAAAGCTGAATGTAAACCAGCAGATATATTATTTAGTACAGTTTCCTTCTTATTACATAGGATGTTTTGATAGTAGACTGAAACTGTGAATATAATAAATTTACTGAAAACTAATTTAAAACAAAAATAAGTTGACTTAAGACACACTTCGAAATCACTCACTCAATTGTTATTTTTGTTACTTATGTAAATTATGTTGGTTTTTTAATCTGGAAAAAAGGAGAATGTATGAGACATATTTTTATATCTGCAAATTGCTAAATTTACTCTGTGAGTCCTTGGAGGTTGGAACCAGAAGCAAAACAGGCAGGTAGATTTGGGTTCAATGTGAATATGGTCTTTCAAAGAGAGCATTCCAACAATAGCACAGGTAGCTTTTAGAGTTGGCGACCACCAGGATGTTAAAAGTATTTAAGGGAGTTGTCTGCTACACATTTAAAGGTAAATTCTTGCCTTCAATAGAACCATGTTTGAGATATTTTTAAGCACTAAGGAGAGATTTGTGGTACCTCGAGACATCCCTCCACTACTGACATGCCAGATTGGGCAGAGGAGAACAGTCCCATTAAGTTTACTGTGTATGCTGTTATCCCTAATTGTTGGGCAAGCATGTCTAAGCTGTGTGGTTCCTTGCTCTCTTCCAGGGAAGAAGAAGCACAATCCCAGAAAAGGGCCAGGCATTTAGAAAGAGCCATCAGAGCCACAGCCCCAGCAAAGGTGAGACTATTTGGAGTCAATTTGCCATATTTGCTTTCGAGATTATATTTGACTCTATGTAGAATTGTTTATTTCCTAATTACTAGGTCCTACCTGAAGTGAAGCCAACTCCTAAGAAGGAAGGGAACATAACAAAATCCACGGGTGGGCTAAATATCTCATACAGCTTGTCCATAGGTACATAACCTAACTTTCTGAAAATACTTTGGGCACTGGCAGACACAAAAAGGTGGAATAAGCCAGTGTGATGTCTGCCTTCCATGGCCATTTCTCATTCCTCCTGTCCTGTCTTAACTCCAAAAAGCCTTCATGAGACTGTAGAACTAAGTTCACATCTCAGAGTTCTTATTTATTGTCTATGTCACTTGGACAATTTATGTATCTCTGGGTCTCAGTCTTTTCACCTGTGAAATGAAATGTGGATCAGATAAGAAATCAAGTCTAAAAAGCCAGATAGTGTTTAACATGCATTAGCAGCCAGGCTTTAAATTTATTTTATTTCCTTTTTCTTATCTCCTTTTACTGCTTACCATATATCTTTTCTAATACCTAGAGAATTCTCTTACTTCAATGAGAGTTGCTTGTTTTTATCTATTTTCCAGATTGGGATTCAGGCCACTATTTGTTTGAAAAAAGTGAAAAAAAAATTTTTAATAAAAAAATGTTATGAAAGAAACTACACAGATGCAACCCACCATTCCACTTTACAGATATTTTTTATTCATACAAAAATTTTCATTTATACAAAAAAAAAAAATTCTAGGCCCTGATTGGGGAAAATTTTTGGCCTACTATGTTTCACAATAGTTATTGACAAAGCTGAGGCTATCACCAGGTATCCTGACAAATACTCGGGATAATACAAGCAAATGATGTTACTCCAGGTCTCCTATGTAGCTTCTTCTCCAATATCTTTTTTTCTCTTCCTCCTTTCCTGTCCCTAACACATAATTAAAATGATCTGTCAGGGCAGGCACACCCAAATTGCTTTAACATCCCTGCTCTAACCAAGCTACCATCTTCCTTGTCAGTGTCACTCAGGAATGTGTGAGAACCTCAACCTCCGCAGAAAATCTGGTCAACCAAATTCTTTGCCTGGGCTCAACCAGTCTCACTTTTAAAACAGGAACACCCTCCCCACTCAATTAGTCAGTCCGCAAATCCTTTATCTGAGCAAAAGGGAACTGCTTCTGTGTTCTACAAAATCTGTGGAGGTCAGAAAATTTTAGTAGTAACTTTCAAATCTGCCTTTATTTGTCACATTTGGAGAGCAGCTCATTCTGTAAGATTTATTCTTCCCCTTCTCCTCCTCTTTTTCCTTTACAAAAAACTGATACATCAATAGTGTTTAAAAATTCAAAACAAGCAAATGACATAAAAATAAAATACACATACCTCCCAAACCTAACAGACTTGCTATTTAAAAAATACTACTAGTCCAATGTTTTCATATATAGACCACACTTACTGAATTTTAATTAAGTAGGATTTTTAAGAAATAAAATTACAGAATTTTAAGACATCTTCACCTCTCTGTTAATATTTTATGCCTGAGTTAGAATTTTCATACCTAAGCAAACTTCTTACAAAGTCATGATTTGCTTCCTAGGAAACCACTTACTTATAAGTTAAGGCAATTAGTGGTTGGCTGGGTGTGTTTCAGGTAATTTCTGTCTAGATTTTTACTTGTCTGTGTTTAAATAGATTCATGCAATTATACCATGTCTTTGTTGTTATTTTTCTTTCTACTATAAATGAGAAAAATCTACCTACTTTTTATGCTTAGATTTCTCCCATCAAAAATTAATCCTGACACTCAAATAAGGTGATCTACCTGTTCAAGAATTTTCCTCCGATAGACATCCTTTTTCTCTTCCATCATCAATTTCTTCTTCACTA
>CM053515.1:19043294-19061502 GCA_028627145.1 Eidolon dupreanum | reverse complement strand
AAATGACATGCTCAAAGTGATGAAAGAAAAAAAATTTTATATCTACCAAAGTTTTTCTATAAAAATTATGACAAATAAAGATATCCTGATATCAGTGAAATCTGAGAGAATTTGTTGCTACAAACCTGATTTAGATGTAGTAATGGGTTAATATGAAGTACTCTAAAAATAGATTTTTAAATTTTCACCTTCTTTTAAAAATATAATATTGTATGAAGCAATAATTATAATATTATTTTATTGGGTATACAGATATTATATATAATAACTATAGTGCAAAGGGGGATGGAGGAAATAGCTATACTGGGGAAAATTTTCTATGTTTTACCAGAATTAAGTATTACTCTGTAGTAAATTGTGATAAATTAGAATGCATATTGTAATCACTAGAGTAACTACTAAAAATGGCATATATAATAAATATATAAACTACAAAAATATTTAAAAAGCATACTAGAAATATTTAAGAAGGCGGTAGTAGATAAAAAGACAAGAGCATATTGAAAACAAATAGAAACATAGCAAATACAAATATAACTATATCGATAACTATGTTAAATGTAAATAATTTAAACATCCCAAACAAAAGGCAGAAATTGTTATCTGATTAAAAAGCAATTATAAACTGTCTCCAATACCTTAGATTCAAAGACACAAAGAGTTTGAAGTGATCAAAGGGTAATACCATGGCAAATATAACTAAAAGAGAGCAGGATTTCTATATTACAATCTGACAAAATAAATATTAAGACAATATTATTAGAGACAAATAAGGGCATTTTATAATTTTAAAAGTATCAGTATATCAGAAGATTAAAGAATTATAAATATGTATGAACCTACTACCAGAAGCTCAAAACCTGAAATAAAATATGCTATAATTAAAAGAAAAATACATGATTCAACAACAATAGTTAGAAATTTTAATACTCTGCTCTCAAAAATTAACAGAACTAGACAAAATATCACCAAAGACATAGAATATTGAACAACACTATCAATTAACTTAACCTAAACTGAAATATAAAAAGTGCTCCCCCAATGACTGCAGAAGGTATATTCTGTTCAAATAATAGTGGAACTTTCTTTTAGATAGATTACATAGTAGAATATAAAATATATCTCGATAAATTAAAAAAGAATTAAAGTTATATACAGTATATTTTCTGACCACAACAGAACTGAATACACAATCAAAAAAAAAAAAAAAGAAAGAAAAGAAAAAAATTATGGAAATCCTCAAATATTTAGACATTAAGAAACTTATTTCTAAATAACTGGTGGATCAAAGAAACAATTGTAAGAGAAATTAAAACATAATTTGAACTGAATGAAACCCAAAACACAATGATTCAAGACTTACAGGTTTCAGCTAAAGCAATGTGCAGTCATCTCTTGTTGGTATCCATGGGGAAATGATTCCAGAACACCCCACAGATACCAAATTCTGCAGATGCTCAAATCCTTTAGTAGGTCCTCTGTATCTGTGGTTTCCACATCCGTGTAGTTAACATAAACAGTGCCAACTGTAGAGAGATTGAATTACCCTAAATGAAAAAAGAAAGGTCACAATTTAATAATCTAAACTTACACATTAAGAAACTTAGAGAAAAAGAACTAAACCCTAAGCAAGCAGAAGAAAGGACATAATGATTAGAATAGAAATAAATAAATTACAAAACATAAAAAAATAGAAAGAAAAAAATAAATCCAAAAGTTGTTTATTTGAAAAGATCAGGAGGCTGACAAACCTTTAGATAAATTGACCCAGAAAAAAAAAGAGAAGACAATAATTATCAATATCAGAAATGAAATATGAAATGTCAATATATTTCTTAGAGAAATCACAATTATAATGGAACATTATGAACAAATTTATGCCAAAAAAGTAATGGGATGAAATGAACAAATTCTTAGAAAGAAATTAATTGCTAAAAACTGATCCAAGAAGAAATAGAAAATCAAAACAAGCTTTTAGCAAGTAAAATAATTAAATTTATAATTAGATGAAAAAACAACTTAGATCCAAGTGACTACACTGGTGATTTCCATCAAATGCTGAAAGAAGAAATAATACCAATCCTTTACAGATTTGTTTAGGAAATAGAGGAGGCGGTAACACTTACCAGCTCATTCTGTGAAACCGGTATTATTCTGATACAAAATCCAGTGGAAGATATCACAAATACAGAAAACGACTGATAAATATCTCTTATAAACATAGATGAAAAAATTCTTAACAAAATATTAGTGAACAGGATTCACAACATAAAAAGGATAAAACCATGACCAAATGGGAATTATTCTAGGAATTTAAGTCCAGTTCAGCAGAAAATCGAATACATCAAATTGATAGAATAAAGAACACAACTACATGATCATTTCAATAGATGAAGAAAAAAGCACTTAACAAGATCCAACACTCATTTAAGATAAAAATTAACATGAAAAACTACTAATAGACAAAATTTCTCAGCTGGTAAAAAGCATTTATGAAACATCTGCAGCTAACATACTTAATGGTTAAAGAGTGAATACTTAGGCCTTAAGACTGAGAAGAAAGCAAAGATGTTTGGTTTCATCACCTCTTTTCAACATACTACTTCTATTCAACATTGAACTGAAGAGTCAACCCAATATAATAAGACAAAAATCTCTTAATTAAAGACATCGTGATTGGAAAGGAAGCAACTGTAATTATAGGGACATAATGTTGTATGTAGAAAATCCTAAGGATCCACAAAAAGAAAAATTATTAGAACTAATAAACAAGTTTAGCAAAGTTTCAGAATGTAAGATAAAAAATAGAAACAATTGTGTTCCTATATACTCGCAATGAACAATCCAAAATTTAAATTATTAATTTTATTCACATAAAATTAGCATAAAACAATGAATATGTAGAAATAAATTTACAAATGTAAGACTTGTACACTAAAAACTACAAAACATTGCTGAGAAAAACGAAAGATCTAAATAAATGGTGAGGTAGTCCATGTTTATAGATTGGAAACTCAAACTGTCAAGATGGAATTCTCCCAAAATTAATCTATAAATTCAGCATATTCCCTATGAAAATTCTGGCAGACCTTTTTTTTGGTAGAAATTGACAAATTGGTCTTATTTTTTATAGAGAAATGTTGGACACTTAACAGTAACTGACTTCAAAACTTAAACATAAAGTAAGAGTGATCAAAACAACATGTTATTGGTGCAAGATAAACATAAAGATCAATGGAATAAAATCAAGATACCTTACATTTTTGGTCAATTAATATTTGACTGACATGTCAAGATAAACCAGTGCTTGGAAAATTAAATATCTATAATCATAAAAATAAACTTAATTTTTTATCTTACATCATACTCAAAATAGATTATGGTCCCAAACATAAGAGCTATAACTATAAAATTTCTAGAGTAAAACACAACAGAAAAAAAAAAATCATGAATTTGAGCAAGACAGAGTTTTTAGATTTAAAACCAAAAACATGATTAATGAATACAAAATTAATAATTTGGACTTTTCAAAATTAGAAACTTTTGTGCTTCAAATAAGATCATTAAGACAATTAAAAAGCAATTGATGGTATGAGAGAAAATGTTCACATATAATACATTGGGTAAAAGACTTCTATCCATAATATATAAGGACCTCTTACAACACACTATAAGACAAGTCAATTTAAAATAAGTAGTACACTAAAGGTATATTAATGGCTAGTAAACATGTAAAAAGATGTTCCACCTTTTACTACTTAGGAAAATACACAGTAAAACCACAATGAGGTACAGTTACACATCCACTAGAATGGCTATAATCAAACAGGTAGAAAATATAAAATGTTGTTGGGTTTGTGGAACTCTTATGGATTTCTGGGAGAAGTATACAAGAGTGCAGAAACTTTGGAAAAGAGTTTGTCAGTTTTGAAAAAGTTAAACATATTTATGTTTAATATGATATGCTATTTTTATAATGTTATGCATTATTGTGATATGTTTAATATGATATGTTATTATGTTAAATAAGATGTAGCAAATTCAGGCTTAGGACTCTACCTTGCTGAAGTAAAAACATATGTCCATACAAAGTTAGGCACATGGATAGTCAGGGCAGCATTGTTTTTAATACTCCAAAACTGAAAATAATTCAAATGTCTGAATGTCTATTGGTGAATGGATGAACAAAATGAGCTAGATTTTTACAAAGAAATGTTACTCAGCAAGAAAAAGAATGTATCACTGATACTCTTACAACATGGATGAACCTCAAAATTATTATGCATAGTTTAAGAAGCCAGAATCAATTACATATTTATGATTCTATTTATATAAAATATCAAAGAAAAGGTAAATTTATAGAGTCAGAAAGTTCAGTGGTTGCCTAAGGCAGGAGCTGGGAGCTGGGATTAACTATAAATGGTCACAAGGGAAACTCTTGGAGTGATGGAAATGTTTTGAAATTGAGTTGTGATGGTGTACACTCCATACATTTACTAAACTTATCATTTAAAATTTGTGAATAATATGCTTTCATTATATTTACATCCTAATGTTTATGGTTATTTCCAATAAACATTGCAGGTATTTTTTATTTTCATGCTTTCTTTTTTCTCTTTTATAAGTCATATTACAAATCTATCCTATCAGCCTTTTTGTTAATCTTCTCTATTGTTTTTTTAATCTATGTCATTCATTCCTGTTTCTTTACATTTGCTCTATTGCTTATTTTATAATGGATTGAGCAATACCTAGTTCTTTAAATTTTAACTTTTTAAATTTCATGACAAGGATATTTCCCTGTATTAATGATCGTTTTTACCTTGTATTATATCCTTTATTATCCTGTTGTTTCAATATTTGAGTGCCTTTTAATTTTAATTTTTATCTTGTGATCCATACACAATTTGATCCAATTTTTTTAAATTATCTTTTGTGGGTTTAATGTATTTACATATTTTATTATTCCTGTCATATCAGAAGTTGGTTTTCCCAATTTTTCATACTTGCAGTTACTAGACTTTTTGTAAAAATTATTTTTAAAGTAGTTTCTTCCTTCTAGCTTTTTTTTTAATGGTGATTTAAATGTAACATCTTTTTTTTGTTCTTATTATGACTACTCTTAATCAAGTATCTATTTATAGTTATCATTATTGCTAATGTATGTGTATGTTTATTGTTAGTATCTCTATCTTCTCTCCTAATGTGTGTTTGTCTGCTCTCAGTACATTCTGTTAAAATCCCCAGAACCTCCACAATTTTATTATTAACCATATTTTAGATTTGAGCTGCTATGGTTCTTTCTCTCCATTTCTCATTGTTTTGTTTTTCATTAATTCTAGAAACGTTTCCTATTTATTCAAATAATCTCCCTATTTTTGTTTACCCCCTTTTCTGGGACTTCTAATTTTATTTTTTATGTTTTTTTCTTTTCTTTTCTATTTTAAATTAGTTTTTCTTTATGCCTTCTATGAGAGTTTCCTAATCTGATCTTTCATTTAACAAATTCATTGTGTATTTGTAACCTATTTTTATTCTTTATATTAGTTTATTTATTACTTTTAAATATTTTTATACCTAAAGCTTCCTCTTTTTTCTTCCTTTATAAACTTATCTCTCTAAAGCATTGTTATACTCTCAGTAAATTATTTTTCTACACACTCCAATAATTCTGCTTCAGTTGATTCTGAATATTGTTCATATAACCATATCTTTTATGTTGTTTTACTCATTAATACATAGATATTTTTACTGCAAGATTCTATAATGGCTTTAGTTGTTTGTTTTTTTTTTCTGCTAAAGTGAAATAATATTCAAGGCCAAGCTTTAGTTGCTTTCTCTCCTGGTGAGTGTAAGAATAAGGAAAGGGATAGGCCCAGAGCTGAAGGATCTGGAACCAGTGTTGAGCACTCCGGTTTGCTGCCACTCCACTGGGACAGGACTCTATCTGGAAGCTCTCGGAAACTGTCAGCAGTGGGAAGAGTGTCCTCTGTGGGCTGTGAACCACCAGCCCTTGGGGTTCAGAGTGGGAGGAGCTGGTGTAGTAAATGCTTGCACCTGTTCCCATTACTTCCCAGCTGGGCTTTTCATCTACCCTGTCATCACGTTGCTAACACCTGTGACCTAGTATACTGCTGTTGATTTTGTTGGTGAAAGGGCAGAGCAGTGATTGTTGAAGTTAGTGACTTTGATCTGTATTCCTGATGTTTCTAGAACTTCTCCAGAAATTATTTTTGAAAGAAAACTAGCAGTTCTCCTGCTGTTTTCTTATGCTCCATCCATACTTCTTTCTGTTTGTTAAACAGGACAGTTTAGTTCCTATCACACATCCCTTGTAATGGTAGTTCTCTAGGTCTCGAATGTTCTTCCCTCAGATCTTTAATGATTGGCTCTTTCCCATTAATCTCACCTCACCTCAAATATTACATTGTAGAGAAATCTTTCTTGACACTGTATTTTAAATAGCAACTCTTCTAGGTACTATCATATTGTTCAATTTATTTTCACAGCACCATAATTTAAAGTTATTTGTATTTATTATCTATCTCTTCCATCAGAATGTAAGATTGTTAGATCATATATTCCATTTCTTTCTTCCTTCCTTCTTTTCTTTTTTTCTTCCTTTTCTTTCTTTTGGCATGGCAATGTGACAGTCCAGTAGAATTTGACTGTGTAATGGTTTTTGAATGTGTAATGGTTTCTAAGGAATAAATGAACAACCAACTAAATGAAAATAACACATATGGCCATTATTTATCCTGTTTCACTCTATTTTTTACTTCTTCCTAAGCATATGACATGAATATTGGGGTATGTTCTATAGATTGTTTTTTTCTATTTATTTTTTTCCTTTTTTAATTGTCTTCCAGAAGAGCTCTTCAATGTAATTTTCTGGTTCACAAATTTATTACATATTTATATCCATCCTAGTTGTAATTTTTGTATTGTATGACATAACAGGTCACAGGTCTATATTCTAAATGTTTCATATCTACAATGAAAATATTTTTACTATGACAATAATGACATCAATAATTTTATTTTTCAGTGTAACATAAAGAAGAAAATCTCATTTTATTCTTTAATTTTAGATAGAAAGTAAATTCAAGTTAACTCTATACCTTTTTTAGATAGCTTATGTCACAATAGCAAGTTACTAAATAATATTTTGTAAGTATCCATTTGATCTTCATCAAGAATCTAATATGGGTAGGGTGTGAATTCCCATTTTTCAGATGAGAAAAGTGAAGTTCGAAGAGTTGAAGTGAGTGGCATATCTGAGATTTAAACACTAATCTTCAGTTACTACCCAGTACAGTTGTTTTTCTCCCCATACAAGTTTGTCCCTAAGTATATGTCATATTATTGCAGTAGATATTTTGGGATTTCTCTCATTATCCCTAAAAGGTACTTAGTTTTATTGGCTTGACTGGTAGTAGAGAAGACATTTAAAATAACAGTGGCAACAACAATAAATGGTTATAATATGCTAGACACTATTTTAAGTGCCGTACATGTATTAACATATTTAAATCTCTTTATAATCCTCAGAGGTTGATAAAATATGTGCATTTTGCAAATGAAGATACTAAAGCACAGAGCAGTTAAAAATTTTTGAAATCACACAGCTAGCAATTGACAGAGTTAGAACTATGAACCTAGCAATCTGGCTCTTGATCACTACCTTAATTTACAATAACAGAAACTTTATTGCAGCTTATAGTTTATAGAGAGTGTTCATATCCATTATCTACTGGACCCCTATACCACTCTGTAGAGAAGGGAGGTAGGATTCGATAGAAAAACAGAATAGTACTAAGTTTCAGAAAGGTGATTTGATCTACCTCACCCAGATAGCAAGTGACTGAAATTCTTTCTTCAGAAATCTAATTATAACTCTGTTCTTGAACCATGTTTTATTATCCAAGATTTTATTAGCTCTCTATGGTCTCCTTAACATGTTTTTCTTCTACAATGAGTTATAATTTTGTGGGCTTAAAACATTAATCTAATTATGTTTCTAAGGAATATTTTATCTCTTAGTATTTTGATATTCTTTGATCATGTCTCTGGCAGTTGAACTGCGATGATTTCAAGAAAGGAGAAAGAGATGGAGATTTTATCTGCACTCTTGATAATGCAGCTGTTTGTGGCACGGATGGAAAAACGTACAGCAACAGATGTGCGCTGTGTGCTGAGAACGTGTGAGTATTCTTTGAAGTAGGCTTTCCCCCTAAAGCATTTTCTTGTATAATTACATGACACATTTTTTCTTATGGACTTTAAGATAACAATCCGTTTTGTGGGAGTTAGTCATCCATAAATTATTAGGACTACTTCTCTTACTACTCTTAAAGAAAAAAATGTTTATAACCCTTTAGATTTTACAAAGCACTTTTGTGTACAGTTTATCTGATGGTTACCACTTCGTTGTTTCTATGAAGTAGACAGACATATAATCTGTATCTATATACATATAGACACATACACACATGTATACACATGCATACATACACTGCACACATGTATCTATTTATTTTCTATCTATTTCTGAATATATCCTTTCTCACAGAGAATTATTTAATTATTAAGTGCTCAGTAATTCATAGTATTAGAGTAGGTAATTAGGATTTTTAATATTGAATTTCCCATCTATTCAACCTCCACCACATAGCTGACGTATCTCACTGTCCTATATTATGTCCCCATTTTGGTTCTCTCTCCACCCTCAATACTAGGTTTGGTTATTGATTGTCTTCAACCAACAAGATAGCATACCTGCTTTGCAGGTTCTGGCTTGTGATATCAATCTTGAATTGTCTGCTCTTCAGTTTTTGCAAACATGACAACCGATGTTTGAGAAAGCTCATAAGGAATATGATACTCAGTCTCCAAGGTTCTGCAGCTTTATCCCTCCTCGTAATAAGTATCTTCATCAAAACACAACTACATTAAATCACGTGATCCCTCATGTGACTGCATTTTCAGAAATACAATCTAAAATTTTGCCTTCAACTCTCACCTGGGTCAACATAAAAGAAACAGAAAACAAAAACAGATATAGGAAGAACATACAGGTTTTTACCAGATACGTGTTTTGTAACACTACTGCAAGCACACTGTTCATTTAGTTCCTACTGTGTCTTATGTGGGGGATCCTGTAATAGGTTCTTTAAATCTCTGGTTCAGGTGAAACTTTCCCACTCCTAATTTCTGTTTTACTTCTTTTATTGTACAGTGAAGGTTATACTGCTCATCGTATTTCTTTCTTAGCTCCATCTACTAGAAGACTCTGGAGTAACATTAGAATTCAACTTTGTTTTGTTTTGTTTTCCTCAGCTATCTTTTGATATAACTTTTTTCTTATCAATTTTAACTACTTAGTTTTTTTCTTCATGTTATTTTTATTGTATTTTTATTGTTATACAAATGCTATCATTGTAACCAGCCTTATCTTTTTAGACAGTAAGAAGCGTATCTTATATTTACAGTTCTATGCTTTCAGATATGCTTTAAAGCTCTATTAGGCTGAATAAAATTAATTATTAGGACTTTAAGTACTTTCCATGAAAAAATAAAATGTTAGTTAGCACAACCTAAGTGAAGAATGGTGTAAGAGGGTACTAGATACTATAAACTTGAATTTGTTTATTTAAAACAATGACAACATCAAAGGCAAGAAAATTCCTTGGGGGGCATCTGGTATCTAGATCCAAGTTTCCTTTTTGCCATGTTTCTGATATGAATCCCTTCTGGATATAGCAGGAAAAATACTGTAAATAATATTTATAGGTTTCACTATTATCAGGCTATCAATGTGATTCCATTCTGTTGACTCCAAGTTATAAGCATAGGCTGTCATTAGAAAGCATTAAGTAAAAACTGCAATAGGATATCTGTTTTCAAAAGCAAAGGAGAATCACAATACACTTGAATGGTGAGAAGTTCTGTGATACTAAACCATCGTGTCTACTCTTTCAATTCCAGTAAAACCAGGTCCCAAGTTGGCATAAAAAATGAAGGAGAATGTGAAAACAGTAATCCAGAGCAGGTGAGGATAATTGTCAGAGTGGCGGGAAACATCGGGAGACTGACTTCTAAGAGAAGGAAGATGCTTTCCTCTTCCTTTTTGGTGGGGTGTTTGGAAGGAAGTATTTCTTGCTGTACTTGAAATGGGATATGCTTGTTTAAAGGAAAAGCAGTAGATCGTTTCAGAAACTGGAGCACGTTACTTTGTCTTTAGACTTTCGGCTCTATTGCTTTCTATGAAAAGAAAAATAGAGAGGAAAGAAGGAAAAGAAAAAGAAAGACAGACAGAAAAGAGGGAGAGAGAGAAGGAAAAAGGAAAGAAGGAAAGGGAAGGGAAGGAAATGGAAAGGAAGGGAGAAAGAAAGAAAGAGAAAGAGGGAGAGGAAGGGGAAAAAGAAGGGAAGGAAGGAAAAGAAGACTACATGTGTAGTATAAAGGTCAATGCAATTCAGTCATTTAACCTTAGTTGAAACCCCGTCATTCTCACTTACTGTCAGGAGACCTTGGCCAAATAACTCAACCATACTATACCAGTATTTTCATATCTAAAAAAGAGATTTGAATTAAATAGTTTCTTTTTATGCTAAAATTCTGTGAGCCTGTGATGGTAGGAGAAGAAAGCGAATGTCTCATACATGTCACATTTGACTTTTCCTAGACGAATGATTTTTCTGAGTCAATTTCTTTATGAAGCTAGAGAACCTGAGGTTACCTGAACCAAGGCATTTAGAACATATTTTAAACCTCTTTGTCGGTGTCACCCAGCAGATGGTGGCAAGTTGAGGGCAAGGACTGTGTTCTACCTTAGTCGTAGCACATAGTAGGTCATCCGTATTTACTAATAAATGAATAAGTAAATGAGTTCCATATTTACGCATAGGAATTACACAATACCTACCGAGCTACTTCTACACGTCTGTGACTGCTCTAGGTTGCTAGTGTGCATTGGACAGAGAGGCACTGAGTTCTATAAAATTTCTGAAAACAGTGTTGTAAGCTTGGTAATCAGGTTGATGAACGTCAAGTTCTTTCCCTGTTCTTCAGGATATATGTAGTGCTTTTCGGCCTTATGTGAAAGATGGAAGACTTGGATGCACAAGGGAAAATGATCCAGTTCTTGGTCCTGATGGAAAGACACATGGCAATAAGTGTGCGATGTGTGCTGAGCTGTTGTAAGTATCATCATCTTTAAGCAGGCCAAGCAGGTGGCCCTGATGAGGGTGCACTTGGTTGCTGTCCTGAGAACCACTCCACAGAGAGATCAAGTCCTTTTTATGAGGCATGCAATCCTTTGTCTTTGTAAGATGGAATAGTCCTTGCTCCCAGAGTGGCTTTTCTCTTTTTAATTCACATCATCGGCTAAAAGTCCTTGCAAGGAGTGGATTAGTGATTGTTAGTTATTACATTCAATACTCTTAATTTGTTTAATTACAATGTCTTGAAAATATATAGTATTTTATAAGATACAATGTTTTAAAATTTAAAAAGTTCTTTCAAATAGAATGACCTAGATTAGTCATTTGACATGTATTACTTCATTTGGGTCTGAAAAGAGACTCTTACTAAAAATGATAGTCTAATTAACAGAGTAATATAATAATAATAGTAATGTTATATGGCTGAATTTATTATTAGTATAAAAGGTGGACTTCTATGAAAGGGGGACCTTTTGGGTGACTCTTTCTCTGACCTCCTGATGTGGCTCTGAGCATTGAGACCCAGATATGAGTACAATCCAATGAGTCTATAATATTCTGGGTGTTAAATAAGGTATGGACTCTCTGATCTGTATGTCAGCAAGCCTTAAAGTGCTCTCTATATATCATTAGATCTTTAAATCAGGACAGAGAAAGATTTACAGGTTCATAAACTTCACACTTGCCTTTGAAAATTACAGTGCACTATTGTAGAATTCAAGGGCATGTCCTATCAGGTTTACAAAACAATGATTATAACTGGTTTCCAGACAGGAAATCGGTCTAATATCCACTTTCTTATCTAGAAGACATGCACTTTTAGTGTTCAAACCTACACTAATTCTGTGACTTTCTTTCCTTTTCATGCATAAGCTAAAAAAGAGAATCTGACCTCCCTAACTCCTGGTTTCTTCCTCTGCAGAACTAAGACAATGCCTGTCTCAGGATGAGTCTGCAATTATATATAATAGATATGAAGGACTTAGAAGCACAACTTCATGTAGCTTTTAATAACAATGATGCTTTAACATGAAGGCAAACAAATACTTTACAAGACATAAAAAGCTATACAGAAGGGTGTGGATGATAGTATGTCAAATACCCAGTTTGGTTTCACCCTTGTCACAGCATTGTTTTAAAGCCCTTGGTTCTGCCTGTTAAAGGGAATTTTCCTGACAGTCTTCTGTTTGTCAATCAAGGAGTCACACCCATCCAGTTTTACAGAACAAAGCTTCTAATTGACTGTCAGTGAGTGAGTCAGTTTTACTCCCTTCCTTATCTTTAGCAATTTTCTGGCTCTGACAGTCAAGACAGAGAAAAGCTTGTCTCATGTATTGGATCAGCTTAACAGGTTAGGGCAAACGATATGAAAGTGCTTAGCACAGAATCGGACACTAAAAATTTAATGGAGCCATAAACTGACCAACTGTTTTCTTTCTTAACAGCTTAAAAGAAGCCGAAGAAAATGCCAAGCGACATGATGAAACCAGAATTCGACGAAGTGCTGAAAAGGTAAATTATTCACCAATACAAATTGGTTTTTGTGGCTATAAATATTAACAAACTTATGCTTGACCATCTGAGGTAATTTAATTTAATACTGTCATTGTCCTTCATTATCACACGAATTTTTTTCCTTTAATTTCACAGTTCCTCAATTAACAATTCCTAGTACGTTAATCATTAAATTCAAATTTAAAACTGGCATTTCCCACCTCATGCTCAAAATATGCAATTTCCTAGCGACAACATGGATGGACCTCGAGATAATCATGCTAAGCAAAATAAGCCAGACTGAAAAAGTTGAAAATCACATGATATCACTTATATGTGGGATATAAACCTAAAAGCAACAAGTGAACAGGACAAACAAACCAAGACTCATGGACATGGACTGTAGACTAGTGGTTACCAGAGGGGAGGGGGAAAAAGGGAGGTAGACGGGGTAAAGGAGGTTAAATATGTGGTGACAGAAAGAAATCTAACTATGGGAGGTGAACACACAGTGTAAATATATATATGCCTTACTGTTAAAGTGTACAGCTGAAACTTACTGGATTTCATTAACCAATGTCACCATAAAAAATTAATTAAAAAAAATGCAATTTCTCTCTTTGCTTAAAAAAAAGAATGTAAGTCATAAAGTTTATAATTTCCAACAGACTTCTCTCTTGTTTAGTGTAAATTAATTTTGCTTTGATTAAATTATAAAAAATGCAACATAATGTAAATTAGACAGGAATAACTTTAATAATTCTTGAGTCTTTTAAATATAATAGCCGCTCGTATATTTTATGTATCATCACATTGACGGTAATCAAAGTCGTTAATTCTTCCATTATGTTTGTTATATTTAGTGAGGCCTGCATTTATAAAGGTCTTGCTTCTGTTTAAATAAAAATCTCCAACAAGTATTGAGATTGTTGTTTTAAAGTTTAATATTCTTAAATTGTTTTTTCCAGTTATTATTAAAAAAAAATCCTTTTGTTAATAGAATAGGCATTGTAGGTAATACAGCCTGGATTTCTTAAATCAATGAGATTATTAAACCCTACTTTGAATAAAAGTGGTAGCAGTTACTTTCCTAAATGACTAACCTTTTGTTGAGAAGTCAGAGCACGGGAGTTTTAGCCTTAGTTCTGTCAGGCTCTGGGTGTGTGAAACTGAGCAAGTCATCTCTTCTCTCTGGGCCTCAATTTTCTAGTCAGCAAAATCAGGAGGTTGGATAAATGATCTCAATTCTGCTTTCCTGTTGGACTGTGATTCTGTCTTGCACTGTTTTGTGCTATCCATGTATACTATTTTTGCCAATTGCAGTGTATTTGCTTTCCTAAAGGAAACATAGATCGAGTTTTTGGTAGTCAAGGGCTAATCTTCCACTTCATAATGCTTTTCAATGAAGCAGATTTCCCACCCTAAATAAGATATTCAGTTTTCAATTAAGTAACACAGAACACTATGGGAGGTGAACACACAATGCAATATACATACAACACACTGTTAAATTGTACACTTGAAACTTATTGGATTTTGTTGATTGGTGTCACCACAATAATTTAAAACACACACACACACACACACACACACATACACACACACACAGTTGTCAGTAATTTGTTCAATACTCACTGAAATTTGAAAAACAGTTCTTTAGTAGTAGTTGTTAAACTTGTCTAAAACTTTGGGCCTTCTTGTGATATTCAGCATTTTATTACTCCATAAACACAGAGAGTTTTTTTTCCTTTGTCTTTCATCACATCTCAGCTATTTTTCCCTTGTCCTCTCTGTGGCTGGAGTCATTGTTTTGGTGGGGTCACTGGACATGATTATGTTGAAAAGGACTGCTTTATAGTGATGGCTCAATATCTGCCCCATAATTAAACTGTCAATGGGTTGCTCACAAAAGTATTTGTTTAGAATTTCCTTGAATGAATCACAACTTATAAACTGAAATTATCATTGTTTCTCTTATGAGAATTATTGAGCATTAATTTTATTACTGTGCCATGATTATCAGGTGACTTGTCATCTGAGTCTTTGTTTCTGGATTGTAACAACCAAGAAGTTTGGAGCACACCCATTGCTCCTCCAAATACAAATATCTTCTTATCAGGAGATAATTAGGATTCTCTTTTAAAGCATTCTAGTGAAATACATATTATTAAAAATAATCAGAAAATACAAGCTCTAGAAAAGGGCCTGAAGGGTATCTTTCCCAAAAACCTCATTGTGTAGGGGGTAAGAGAGGGTCACAGAGATGACAGGGTTTGTTACAGTGTCCCAGTGAGTTAGGAGCACAGTCTAGCTGACCAGGTCTTCTGACTGCAAACCACACTCTTCTTGGCTGAAATGGGAAGGTGAGGGTAACAATTGAAAAGGATTCTAAAGAGAAGCATTTTTGTAGGTTATATTAAGGTAATATATTTCATCACAAAATATGTTTATTGATATAGAGATTCCTAAGGCTAGAGTAACTTGGAGTGTGTGTGTGTGTGTGTGTGTGTGTGTGTGTGTGTGTGTGTGTGTGTAAGTTTAGCCCTCATCAAATAGTAGTTTTCAAAACACAGAGAAAACCTGAAAGTATTGAACCAAAGCATCAGGAAATCTGGTTGCAAACCTTTCTTGGATTTTTTGGGAAAGTTATCACCTTTTTAAAGTTTTCTAAATAAATATTTGCCTTGATTTTTCTACCTCTTTTAAGGTGGGGAATAAAGAAAAATTAGATTTACTCTTTCTGAGGTTTCTACCTACCATATTAGAAATATTATGAACATCAATAAAGGAGGCAGAGTACGTAAAAATGATCCACTGGTCCACATGGAAAACAAATTAAGCAAAATGCCGTCAGATACCAGCTCATTCCTTTCTCTTTGCCAACTAGTTTGGATTGCTCTTGACTTCATTCATATTAAGCAGCATTTAAGCATCTCATCTCACAGATTCTGTACTCTGTTCATTGGCAACTATTTTTTTACCTTGGCTGCTGCATTTTGTTATGTCTGGTGGAACCCCATGAACAAACTTTTGTTTTCATTATCTTTTTTTCTAGATTTGAAAGTTAACGAGAACTATCTAATTTTAGAAAACATTTATTCAACCTTAATTTTTCCAAGACCCTTTGACCTTTTAACAAATACATCATCACATAGCAGATACAGTGTAATTTCACAAGGTAATTACTGTTTTCTATTAATTCTCAATAGGCTACATGTGTTTATCCACACCTTTGAGACCTGACATACTTTGACTATAAAGCTATGATGTGCATTTTCTATATTAAAAAGAAAAGTGCTAAATGTAATTACTTGTCTTTTTAAAGGATTTTTGCAAGGAATATGAAAAACAAGTGAGGAATGGAAGACTTTATTGTACACGGGAGAGTGACCCAGTCCGTGGCCCCGATGGAAGGATGCACGGCAACAAATGTGCCCTGTGTGCCGATGTTTTGTGAGTATATATGTGGTTTCGTTGGAGTGACTCAGAAGGTGAAGTGGAGGTTGATTGGAATAATGACTAGGAACTATGTTGAGGTGAGGATTTGTTAAGAATTTTTGAGCAGTTCCATGCTCTCTGAAAATCATAATGCTACCTAGTAAGTAGATCCTAATGAGTCTGTGTATTTCTGAGTACAAATGGATTCTGTTTTCCAGTTGGAAGACTAGATTACAAAACATGTCTAAACATTTCCTTCCAGGACATTTGTAAACCTTTTTATGAGATAGTCATAATACAGAATAAGGGTAAAATCAGATGCCAAAACTTTGATGGTTTCTTTCAGTAATTATCCCATTGTGACAGTTAGATGGGATACCCACAAAAAATTCATGTTCGTATGTGAATTGCATTAACTTTATCTTTTCAACTTGGACATCTGACCTTGAGGAAGAGCAGATTCCACAACATGTAAATTATGGCATTTATGAAGATGTCACAAAGGTCTCATCACATTTTCTTTCAGATCCTTAAACTCTATAAGCTCTTTCCTATATGCTGTCCTACTACCACTTTGTCTCAGGCTTGGCCAGCTAATGTGTTCTTTTCCTTATATTGCATTTCAAGATTATATTTCCTTGGATGAAACTTCCTAAAATCCCTAATTGAAATTCAATCTTTATAATTCTTAATGATTTTATTTTATAACAATCATTGCTATTGGTAACCATATAATTATTTCTGTGACTACTTGTTGACTGTCAGTCTTCTCCAATTGGCTATAAGTTCCAAGAAGATGGGTATGTGTTCATTTTGTGTACCACTGTACTACATGCCTAGGGCCCAGACCAGTGCTTGCCAAAAAATAGTTACTAACTAAATGTTGGATGAATTCAGGAACAAAGATCCCTGCTCTCAAGAAGTTTAAGGGTAACTAGCAGAAATAAGCCATGGATGTGGGAATATTCAGGTATGGAAATACAGTGAGAGATGTAGAATTCATTTTCATGTTGAGGTCTGAGATATCTTCTGAAAGATGGTTGAATTTAAGTGGAGAAGATTTAAAAGAAAGGAAGATGACTAAAAGAACCATTGCAGTGGAAGGGAATGGCATACATAAAGGAAAAATGAAAAGGGTTCTTTGGGGAACTAATAATGATTTCAATATAATAAGAGACTTTACAGTGGTTGGAAAATGCTTATACAAGAACTCAGAACCATTTAGCTGTTTTCTCACCTGCACCTAAATGACTATTGTATAACACAAAAGTTCGAAACATCTATACTTATTTACTTTTGTTTCTTTCTCCAGCAAACGGCGTTTTTCAGAAGAAAAAAATAAAACAGATAAAAACCTGAGAAAGGCTGAAGAAAAAGTCAAAGTTAAAAGAGAAACTGAGGTGAGGATTCGTTTGATCAATCTTGTTATGACTTTTGCATTGTGTATGTGCACATTTTACTCTAGAATGCATTTTCAATATTGGTTCATTTTTCTTTCACTACTAATGGGTTTTCTAGAAACCAATTAATTTATAGTTATTATTTTATAAGATTTAGAAGAAGAATATGGCATTACGATTTTTAGCTCTATTTGGAGGAAATTAATCAACTCATATTACTAATAGTTCCACATTCCTAAATGAAAGTATATATCAAAGCATTATATTGTTTGATATGTATTCTTCTTCAAATGTGTTGTAGTTGTTTTAGAAGTTTTTATTTTGAAAGCAATATAAGTAGAAAATTTTAATATGCTTTCTTTAAAATCATACTACATTCTACTTTGTAAACATCTCGACTAGTCATTTGCCTTTTTTATATGCTATCACCTTAGCTCAGATGCCTAAGAGCTTTCCTTTGCATTGATGCATTAGCATCCTGCTGGATATCTATATTTCCAGCCAACATAATCCTCAATTCTCAAGATTCAATTTATCTTCTACATTGTTTTCATAGAGTAGGAAATATTTCCATGAACCAATGGCATTATGAAATTCCAACGTTTGAAGTTACCCTAGAGTTATTTGGACCGTTTCACTCCTTGAAAAAAC
>CM053515.1:18994546-19042794 GCA_028627145.1 Eidolon dupreanum | reverse complement strand
TCAATTCCCGTGGTTATACTTGCTTGTATTGAGGCTTGTTTTAGTTTGTTTTTCTTTACCTCTATGTTAATTTTCCACGACAGGGAAGTAATTCTGCCATCTAGTGGTCAGCTCTGCTGCTTCCTCTGATAATTGCCTAGTTTAGAAAGAAAATGCTTCTTGAATTTTTTAGTCAACTTAGACTCATGATAAAGTTTAGGTCAGTTTTCCTATTAAAGAAGTATGAGAAACTTCACAATTTTGGAGCTGTTTTAGTAATTTTCTTCCATCATGAAAAAATTCCATATCAAAAAGAAATAAAGTTTTATCTCATATTTTATGGATATGTTAGCAAAGGCAATTGACTTTCTTGAGAATCATTCTTCCCCTCCATAGTCTTTTCTTGCAGTTTCAAACCATGCACAAACAGTATTTTCAACTTTTAAAAAAGTTTTAATTTAATTAATGAGCAAGTCTTTGTCGATTGAAACATATTAAAATATTTTCACAAATTATTTAATTTTTTTTTGGTCTCTATAGCATGACTGAATCACTTGTGTTGTAGATTCCATTATTCTATAGATCCAGTTCAGTAAACTCAGTTTGTAACACTTAATTATCCAAAATGATTAAGAACTATCACTCTCACTTCATTTTCATCATATGCCTATTTTTGGAGAATTCACTTTTAATAATGATGACAATGATTATGATACTAATCACTTATATCACTTTCGTCATTTTTTTATTATAGACTAGATACTTATTTGAATTATTTTCCATGTATCAACTCATTTAATACAACATTCCTATGAAGAAAGTGTTTTTATTATCCCTCCCCTCCCTTTTCTATTTAAAGATGAGGATGCCACAAAGAGGGTTAAGACACTTTTTTGTGTTCCTTATGCTATCTGGCTCCAGAGTCTGCCTGTTAACCACCATGCTATACTGCATCTCAGAAGCCAAATACCACCACTTTATAAAGAGGTGGTACAGATGCAAAAAAATAATCAACAAATAAGAGTCTTATTGCAGTATATTTTCTGGGAAGCTAAATAGATTTACTCATTAATGGACCTTCTCTTGCACACCATTCTCTTTATGTGAAGCGAATCATTCTAACTTATTATCCGATAAAATTACAGACTACCATGAATGGGTCTTTGGAGCTGTTTGAGAATAGTCAAAGCGATGAATGATCAACCTGTAAATGTTAAGGATCTACTTTACTGTTTTAAGATCCATTTCTTCTCTTTCTCCCCCCGACCTTCCTTGTAGTCAACAAGAAGAAAGAGCAAGAGCAAAGGCTAAAAGAGAAGCTGCAAAGGTAATTTTCTCATAAATGCTAATGCTATGCCTTTATGACATTTTTTCCTCGATAGTCGCATTCTAGATATCTCATTATCAGATGTATTTTCCTGTTCAATTTTCATGCCAGAAATGAAGAAAGAAAACCTTTAACCTCAGGAAAAAAAAAAAGATTTTAATTAGAAGTTTCCAAAGTACTGTGTAGCTCAAATTTTGAGTTTCATTTCATAAAAAGTAGAAAGTTAACTTACTTTGCATTGTTCTTTATCAATTGTGTCAGTCTTCTTCTGCACCTAGATTATAAATGCCCTCAGGAAAATGATGATAAATCTTTACAGATTCACTATGGTGCCAGGACAATTCTAAGCCCATGATGGAAGCTTCGAAAATACTTATCTATTTACTGCTACACGTTATCACTTTTATTTTTCCTTCTTACTCTGCATTTCTTATTTCTCACTTATTCCTCCCACTAAGCAAATGTGCAGGAAGGGTGGAAAACTGCTCTGAGGAAACATTTTCTTCATTTTCCAGGAACTCTGCAGTGAATTTCGGGACCAAGTGAGGAATGAAATGCTTATATGCACCAGGGAGCATGACCCTGTCCGCGGCCCAGATGGCAAAATGCATGGAAACAAGTGTGCCATGTGTGCAAATTTGTTGTGAGTGTTTCCCCTCATGTCTCCCACTGAATCTCTTCATCATTGATTGTCCCTGGGTCTCAGTGTCTTTAGAAATGTGTAGAATATTTACTATGGGTTATTTGCCAGGTAAGTTTAAAAACACATGGACAACACATTAGGTAATATTGAATCACATAGTGACAATGCATTT
This sequence comes from Eidolon dupreanum, assembly GCA_028627145.1. Classification (NCBI taxonomy): domain Eukaryota; kingdom Metazoa; phylum Chordata; class Mammalia; order Chiroptera; family Pteropodidae; genus Eidolon; species Eidolon dupreanum. The sequence continues at coordinate 19,040,673 of CM053515.1, read as the reverse complement.
TTTGTTCGATTATCCTTCTATCTCCTAATTAAGTCATGGGACAAGTCTTAATTTAGTGCTAATATGTTTCTACCACTTGATAATTGTCATTCATAACAAAGAGAGTATCTGAGTGGTGGAATATCTCACTGGTCTCTCTCCCACCCCTGACATTTTATGACTCTGTGAGTATATTCAGAAATTATTTACGGAAAAAACAGTTGGACAGAAGTCTATGGGGCTAGGATGTAAAGACTGTTAAGTAACTTGAAAAAGAAATGTAATAGAATTATATTTATCCTTTCAGAGACATTACTATATACAAGTGAAATAAATACTTTGATAAGTGGTTTAGTGTAGAGAGCAAAACCCTTAAGAAAAAGGCCCATAAAATAAATGTTTTATCAAAATGTCTTCTTGTTAAGCCAGATCCAGGGCCTTAAAAGGCCATTGTTTTGCTGCATGAGACCAGGGCACCATTGTGTGGGACAGTATAGAAGAAGTTAATTTCATATTACCACCTCTGGTACTTCTCCTAGATCCTTAACCCCCAACTGAGCCGCATGCAAAAATTAATGTTGAGAAAAGTATTTAAATAGTATCTTTTGAAAGAGGTTCAAAGCTATTGTTGTCCCTTTACTTTCACATGTCTAGGTCTAACTTATATATACGCACATATTTCCTTAAAGGAGAGGTTGACAGAGTAGGCCAGTAGACAGGCTCTTCTCCCACCTGCTCCACTTGCTAGCTCTGTGGTAATGACTAGATGAGATGTGATAAAGGCTAAGGATTTTTCCGGTTTTGATATGCTTCATGTGAGTAGAAAATGGCAAGAATGCCAGAATCTTAGGCTCATGATCGATCTCAAAATTTTAGTTTTTGAATATTCCTGGACTTGAATCACTATTGCACTCTAAAACTTGAATTTCAACTTGGATATTAATGCCATTAAAATAATATTTAAAATTTTTATTTTCTAATCAAACATGGTTTGATTTTGGGCTCATCATCTGACTTGGTTTCATCCCTTGCTTTTATCATTGATATGGTGTTATTTAGGTAGGAAAGGTTTCACAATTTAAAAAAGTTAGGGCAGTTTTGGCTTTTCTCAGATTATTGATTAAAGTCACTGACTCATAGAAAAAAGATGACCCAAGGGTCACATGCTGATAAAACAAACAAACAAACAAAAAACAAGCATGCTGGTCTTATTTTTTTTTAAAGGTAATGTAAATAACTGGCTTTATCTGCATTAATGGGCAAAATAATAGCACCTCTTGAACTAGTACTGAGGACTGAATCTGACCTTTGGTCTGGAAAATCCTCATTTCTTCTTAAAATGCACTACCAAAGAGAATGGGAAATTGTATTTAGCATATATATATATATATATATATATATATATATATATATATGTGTGTGTATATATATATATATGTGTATATATATATATATATATATATTTTTTTTTTTTCTATTACAGTCAACTTGAAAAAGAAGAGAAGATGAAGAATGCCAAGGAAGGAAAGGAGAAAGTTGAAACTGAGAAAGTGAAGAGAGAAGCAGTACAGGTAGTTGTTCCAGGTCATCAGAACCAAGTAACTTTCATTCTCTCTAGGCGGGGCCCTGCTCCCTCCTTCTAATCCCAGTGTCCTTGGTGACTTTGCAAACTGAGAAAATGTATTTGGATCCTCATGTATAAGAAGATCTTTTTTTTCTTATTCAGTTTATTCATACCAAATCTGACCTAATTGCTTGTGCATTTGAGAAGAGGTCAATCACCCCTTTCTCCACCGATCATGCCAATGATATTTCAAGAAAGAGATGTATACAGATTGTTATCTTGTCTGAATGAAAACCAATAGAGGCAGATTTTAGATTTTTCTCCATACCTTTTTGTTTTAGAATATTTAGTTAAAAAACAAAACAAAACAAAGCAAAAAAAGTTTTTTATCCCAATTAAATCTCTGTGAGATTTGGGGAAAATTACTTAACATCTTTGAGTCTTGTGTTTGAATCTATAACATCTCATGATGATGATGATGATGATGATGATGATAACAGTGGTAACAGTGATGGCTATCAATTATTTACTTGCTACCATATGCTGTGTGGTATAACAGTTTCATGACTAATCTTTGCAGTAAACATTCAAGGTATATGTTATTATTTATATTTTACAGAAGAGGACTCAGAAGCTCAGATAAGAAGTTAAGAAATATATATACTTAGTAATTTGAGAGCAAGCAATTGGCCCACAGGTTCTGGCTTTAAAGCCTGTAATGCATTTTAGATTTGGCACCCAACTTCTATTTGTGTTATTTCTACAGGCTGTACCTCAGGTCTTCATTACTCCTTTCCTTTACCTTTTTCTAATTTGGAAGATCTCATTTCGTACTGCTCTCCCTGCTCTCACATTTGCTTCCTACAATCTACTTTAAACTCTAAAGCCAAAGTAATTATTTAAAAACATAAGGAGATTATGCTACCCAACGTCTCCTCATCTCACTAAGAACCAAGACTCTCCTAGTGGCTTATGGTACCGTATGTGATCTGACCTCTGCCACGATTCAGACTTCATTTCCTACTATTTTACCCATTTCTACCCTTGTTCCAGCCACAATGGTTACCTTGTTGCTTCTTGGACATACCAAGCATTGATTTAAGGATTCCCAACCTGTGGACTCAATAACATAGTGGTTAAGAATCTGGACTCTGGGCTTAGACTGTCTGGGTTCAAACACCAGCTCCATCTCCTTACCCGTAAGGTCAGACAATTCAGATCTTTGTGTCTTAGTTTCCTCATCTATAAATTAAGAATAGGATTATGATCATGATTATTTTATTTTCATGAAGTCCCATGGAACAGCACAGTTTCTATACTATCTTAATTCCTCGATATTATACATGCAATGAACTTCACCTCTTATGTGGCTTTGCTCATTCTAAGTCATGAATGTCCTTTTCCTCTAACTGTCTAAATTCTGGCTACCTTTCATGGCTCAGCATGAGTATTAGCTGCTCCCTATATATTTTCCCCATTTATACAATATACTTAATAGCTCTATCATCTATTATGTCAGCAATTTTCCTTTACTTCATTATATTATTTGTTTTATTGTAACTTATAGATGTTTCTATGTATTTCCTCCAAAGAAACTAAACACTTCATATTTATTTTTTATGGTTCCTATAACAAATTAACAAACCTAGAGGCTTAATATAAACTTATTATCTCATAGTTCTTCAGGTTAGAAGTCTGACATGAGTCTCACAGGCAAAATCAAATGGTTGGTAGGGTCGTATTCCTTTCTAGAATCTCTAGGGGACAATTTGTCTCTTTGCTTTTTCTAGCTTCTAGAGGCCATCCATGTTCCTTGGCTCTTGGACCCCTTTTGTCATCTACAAAGTCAATAATCTTTGCATCTTTGACTGTTTGTCTACAATCACATCTTCCCCTCACGGTCTCTTCTGTCTCACTCAGTTTTAAGGGCTGACCTTCGGGATTACATTGGGCACAGTAGAATAATCCAGGATAATATCCCCATTTTAATTTTCCCATCTTAAATCACATCTACAAAGTCTCTTTTGCCCTGTAAGGTAATGTATTCACAGGTCTTGGGTATTAGGATTTGTACAAGTTTGAGAGTTGGTAGCAGTTAGCCTGTCTACCACAAATTTCCTTACAAAAGAGACAATAAATTATTATTTATATCTCTCGTAATACCTAGCAGAGAATAATATTTGATTTGAACTGAAGGATTTCTAATGAGATACATAATAACAATTTTAGATTCCAAATAATGTGTGGCCTGGGCCTCTGGAAAACATCTTGGCTAATATCCACCTTCTGCAGCACTTTTCTCATGCACCCATTATGTTTTGGGGCATTATATCATAGTTTTCAATGGGACAGTGTGGAAGAAGCTTTTAATTATTTAGTAACCCAATTCTTAAATCCTCCCTTATTTGCCAGGAGCTGTGCAGTGAATACCGCAACTATATGAGGAATGGACGACTTCCCTGCACCAGAGAGAATGACCCCATCGAGGGCCCAGATGGGAGAATCCATGGCAACACCTGCTCCATGTGTGAGGCCTTCTTGTGAGTAGAGCCATGGCCACTGCTACTATCGAGCATAGCAACAGATAGGCCCAGGGGGAGTGAGAACGATGATACTGAAGGTTTTCTCTAAGAAGTAGAAAATGAAGGCTATCTTTGCAATGAGTTTGGGGATTTACTGTTATAAAACCATATAGTTAGCACATTTCTTTGTAGTGTTCTTAGTATTCTGAAAGGTATTTGAATCACTAGTAAGGGAGGAACATGTGCTAAGGGCCAATTTCCCATTAGTGGCATACAGGACTGGGATGTGTTCTCTGCATACATACTTACTGTCACCAATAATCCAAGATGTAATGATTAGGTCTGACAAATTAAAATGTGCTAACAGTCCTTATTTTTAAATATATTACCTGTTTTCTGGGGAGAAGGACAATATATTTATTTTCCAAAAGAAATGTTATAGTGAAATTTTATTTACTGGTTTGCTATGGCATATGTATCTTATTCTTTAAGCAACATTAAAAGCAAGAAAAACAATATGTGGGGTTGTGAATTTGCCTTTCTACTCCCAAGCTAAGTTGGTAGAAGTATGGAAGTAATGAAATACTTTTATCTAGAGAGATTTCCCCTTAAAATAATAGGTACTGGGCACCAGGAATCATTCACCCCTCTGCTCCCTCTTGTCTTATAGCCAACAAGAAGCAAAAGAAAAAGAAGAAGCTGAATCCACAACAAAAGTTAAGAGAGAAGTTGAAAAGGTAGTTGTCCCGAAAGGTTCAGATCACAATGAAAGAAAGAGGTCGTATGATTTCTTTTTGGCAATAACTCAGGAAATTACTGAAGGCCTGTGTGAGGGAACTTGAGGTTCATGTAGTCCAAGGATTGACAAAATTTTCTTGACATGCCAGATAGTGATATTTTAAGCTATAGCTATTCAGTCTCTGCCACAAATACTCAGCTCTGCTGTTGTAGCTCTAAAGCAGCCAGATATAATATGCCAGCAAATGAACATAGCTGTGTTCCAATAAAACTTTATTTGAGAAAAGAGGTGATGGGCCAGATTTTACTCACAGGCCATTGTTTGCAAGCCCCCTGATTTACTTCATTCCCATATTTTTAAATGAAGGTTCAAAATGAGAGAAAAAAGAACTTGCTTTTAGAAAAGTAGTGGAAGTCTTGATATCAGAATACATATCTTCATATTTCAGAGTTCTCACAGTTGAAAGGTGTAAACAATAGAATTCGAACATAGACTTCTTGACCCCAAATCTAACATCATTCCTAACACACTGTATAGAGTTAGATTAACATATTTAGTCAATCCAGGTGTGTTTCTTGCTTTACCTTTAATTATTTCTGGTGCCAGCATTTAGGAGGAAAATAGAAAAGCAACTTTCCCAAATACTATCTTCTTGATTTCAGAAAGACTTATTCCAGGTAGATTTTTCTAAGTTTGAGGTCATTTACTTACCCCCCCATCAAGAATTTTTGATATTATAAATAATTTATAAAGAAAATCATCACATTTGGAATTCTGTATGATTGCTTTGTTTAAAATTGTATTTCCCACAATTCTGAGTCTGAATTTAAAAATAATATTGGTAGCTCATATAATTCACTTTTTAACATCTACAAAGAAATTTTTTCAGAATGAGACAATTTCTGATTTCACATTAGCTATTTCCAAAAAATTGTCCTTTCGTATTATATTTCTTTTGCTAAATATGGCCAGTTAAGGGATCTGGCAGTGAACCTTAAAGCAGAGTTAGGAAAAAAATCTCACTTTGTTCTCATTGAGTTTCAACTTGAACTAAAAGATACAAGTGAAACAAACAAAAAGCCCCACAAATTCAGTTTAATTGCCACCAGTAATTAACTGCATGATCTTAAGTGATTTACTTAGTCTCTCTTAATTCCTCATATAACTCCAGAGCTAACATTTACTGAGTACTTCCTAGATGTTAGTCATTGTCGATATACATTATCATCTCACATTATTTCCACATCAATTATTTCCACAACAATCCATAACAATTCAATATATTGAATACTTAATGCATATTGGCCATTGTTATTTTAACCATGCGGAATAGATACATTATTCCATTTTATAGATGAGGTAACCGAGGCACAGAGAGACAACACCCCTCACCTGAGGTCTCTTGGTGGCAGACTGGAATTATAATTAACAATATGACATAGCTGTCAACACGTTAGTGTTTGTCCAGACATAGCTGGAATATTATGTTACATTCTTTAGGAAAGGAAAGGAATTCAGAGTGAGAAATGGTATAAATGATAGAAACAGAATGACTGAAGTATCTGGAGTATATTTAGCTCTTAGAAGAGAACATAGGAAGTTATGGGAGAAGGAAAAGAAAACTTTCTCCAAATATCTGAAGAACTCTCATGTGGAAGAAGAAATACATCCTCGGTTTTTCTGAGGGAAATAAAATACTTTGACTTTGCTTACTGGTCTAAAGGAACATACTCATCCTAATTGTAATGACATCTTAGAAGAATTAAACCCTAGGAATAGGGATCCTATAGGATTTATTGTTTTCTAAGATCCTTCAAAAGTAGCACTATGGCTAATTTTGGGAACTATCTAATAGGAATTTTGAAATGAACTGTTTGATGGGTAATGAACTCCTTATTACTGCAGGTGTTCCAATGCAAATTGGACCACTACTCGACAGGCATAAAGGGGATTGAGATATAGTGTGGATGCTTGGACCAGATAAACTTTAAAGTTCTATCTAAACATGAATATTTTTGATTCTATGACATTTTCAGTATTTTTATTTCATTATACTATAACAAAGATGGACAAAACCCTGAGTTAGGAATGTGACCAGTCCTCAGAGAACCCACGTTATTAAAAGATTCTTGTTTTTTCGTGATTGCAGGTTCAGTTCTGGATTTAGGGGCAGAACCTCAAGGAGAAGGAGAAAATGCCTTTTAAGTCTTGTGTGCTTAGTAGGAACTGAGCAGAACAATTGTCCATGCAGAAATTCTTAGGTCATTTTCTCTTTTTTCCAGGATGCACTTAGTAAGAACCAGCAAAATAATTTCCAAAAAAATACCCAAGTTCTTTCTTTTTCTCCTCATTTTAGGATACATGCAGTGAGTTTCGAAGCCTTTTGCAAAATGGAAATCTTTTCTGCACGCGAGAAAATGATCCTGTGCGTGGCCCAGATGGCAAGACCCATGGCAACAAGTGTGCCATGTGTAAAGCAGTCTTGTGAGTGCACAAATGAAGCCCCTGCTGTGGGTTGATGGAGTTCCGGGGAAGCAGAGAGCTGGGGAATAATAGATACTGTGTTTGTACTTTGCTTACGTATAAAAGCAACAAAAGATTATCTGTAAAGCATTTTCGTATGAATCTTTCATTATAAAGGCTAAAAGTCACATTCTAGAAATAAATAATATATGACTAAGTTATGATATTCTCCGTTCTGGTTAGAGCCTGTCACTAGATCACAGCATCTTTCTTGATAAAATTCTAAGTCCTTTGCTGTCAGTTCAATCTCTTCTCTAGATTATTTCTGTCATTCCCATTGGGAAGGAAATACAGATTTTAATAGCAATCTAACTCCTTTACCTACATTTTTGAAAATACCACATTTTCAGGAAATGAAAAATAGCTCTTTATACAGCGTTTGGAAGTATACCTAAAATATCTGTCGTTCAACAGTCATTTACTGAACATCTACAATGTATAATGTGTTCAATGATTATACAAAGATGAATGAAACAGTCTTCCTAGGAATCATAGTTCACTAGAAATTAGACATGGACATTAGTTAATATAATACAAAAGGGAGATTGATAAATGAAAAATTATATATACAATGTGTTATGATACTTTCAGGAAGGGAGAATTAATAGAAAGTTTTATGGAGGAATAGAACTGGTACTTATAGTTTGGATAATATGTGGACAGTACTGGCAGGAATGAGAGGTAAAAGGGAAGAGTGTAAGTAAAGATCTAAAATTAAGAAAACTGTAGTATGTACAGTAAAGCACAAGTCACTTAGTTTAGTTAGAACTTGGCCAGTTCACCAGCTTAGAATGTCAAATCAAGAATTTTGAAGTCAATGCTATATGTAATGAGAAGCTGCTAAAAATTTTTTAGGTGAGAGAAGTGACATAAATATAAGGAAGATTCATATGTCAGCAGTAAAAAGGAGAAAAAGAGAAGAAAAGTCTAAAATTCAGAATGCTACTGATGGTCGTCAGGGTTTATAATGACCCAGCAAGAAGTAACTGGAGCTAGGGAAATAGGATAGAAGGCGAGCGAATCAACACTGGAGAAACGTGAAGGTGAAATCAATGTTACGTGGCAACAGCTATGCGCTGAAAGGGATGGAGTCGTTAGAGATCACTCTGATGTTTTTTTCCTCATGAAAGGCAGAGAATCCAAGAGGAAGAACACATTTGGTAGAGAAGATGTTTATTTTGAGATCTCTTGAATATGAGATATTTGAGAGAAATCCAGCTGTAGATTCACAGAGAGCATTTATGAAACGCTGATTAATTGCTCTTCTGATCTTGCTTGTGGTTATGTAAATATTGATTTCCTTGTACTGCATTGAGGGCTTTGCCAGGCAAAAAGTCTCCACATAATTCATCTTTTTATTTTCATAGAGAAGCTGCAACATAGTAGATGTTCAGTAAGCACTGGTGAGTTCTATACCAGTCTACTTAGGTCAAATGATGAGAAACTCATAGAAATACATTCCACTCACTCTCTGTAATCTAGTATTCCCTACCTCCCACTTTCTAATTTTCAGCCAGAAAGAAGATGAAGATAAAAGGAGAAAAGAAGAGGAAAATCAGAGAAATGCTGCAGAGCATGGTTCCAACGGTGGTGGAGGAGGGAAGGCTGAGGTGAGAGCAACCTTTAATTTTCATAACCACTGTGGGCTCAACTAGTTACTGACAGCGGGACCACGGTGGGGCCTGTGGTAAAAGGTGGATGTATGCAGTGCTGGGTTTGAAAGTGGCTTTGGAAGAAGAAAGGATTCCCTTAGGACTGTAGGGTAATGTCTCAGCAATTTTTAGTGTCTCTAGAGCTCACTTGGACATCTTTAAACCTGGAAATAACTAACACGATGATCTTATCCCAGTCTCCTGACAAGCACCCCAACTCCTCATTATACAGTCTAGCTCTCGTGTCCATAATCGATCATAGGAGATTGATATAAATGCTCCACTTCAGCATCACGTGTCCACTTTCTTTTATTGTTCCTCTTCCCCTGAATTAAGCCACTTTTTCGAACTCTATTTTCTGTTGATCCAAGGTTTTGGAGTCAGATAGTTTAGGGTACAGTCCTTTCCCTGACACTTAGAAATTGTGAAGCATTAAATAAGTTACTTCACTTCACTGAACGGATGGCCTTTATTTAGCAGTACTCTCATAGGGATAAAATAAAATAATTTTAGGCAAGTGTTAAGCACATCTCATCTCCGGAGATATTTTTAAGTGTCAGCATGACAATGTTGCATGTAAGCCTACTCCTTGAGCACATGAACACAATTCCATAGGATTACAGGCACCTTATTTCTCTTCACTTAACCCTGAGATATCAAAAACCCTGAGATATTTGCTTCTGGCTCCTACACAGGCCCAATATTTGCCTTTGATAAATTCAAGCCTGTCTTTCCATCTTTTCTCCTTTAGGAGACTGAGTTCTCACCCTCAGGTGATAGGTCTGTTGAGACCCCTTGCCTGTCTTCTCCATAATTTGTTCAAGCCTGTCTTCCTTGGCATTTCACATAATGTTGTGCTTTCTCCCAGCATTTATTTCTCTCTTCTACCTACAACAGAAGTCAGCATCTTTAAAAATATTTATTTATTTGTTTGTTTATTTATTTTATTTATTTTTGCAAAAGGTCAGATAGCAAATATTTTAGGCATTGTGGATCATCTGGTCTCTGCTGCAACTATTCAGTTCTGCCATCATTGTGGGAATGCAGCCATAATTATATCTAAATGAATGAATGAGTGAATGAATGAATGAGGGTACATTTCAAGTTTTATATATAGAATTTTATATGAAAGAACAGGCAGCGGAACAGATTAGTCTTTTAGGCTTCACTTTACTGACCCTTGATTTATGCTATTAAATCCCAGAAAGCTTTATTATTTCCCTGTATAGAACCTTTAAAGCAACCTGATTAGCCATGACAGCTGACCTCTTAGAATATGGATAACTCCAGCCCCTCTTTCTATGTTATATTCCTTCTCTTAGAAGAGGTAGACAAGAATTTTTCATACTCAATGGTTTAACACACTTAATAATAATACAACAGACCAAGTAACTCAGAAGGCCTGCTCTCTTCTCCCTTTTTAGGACCAATGTGCTGAGTTTCGGGAAAAAATGCAAAATGGAAAACTCAGTTGTACCCGGGAGAATGATCCTGTACGTGACGCTGGTGGCAAATCGTACATTAATAAGTGTACCATGTGTAAAGAGACACTGTAAGTACTTCTCTCAACAGACATGTCTAAAAGATAGCCACATACTCCTCCTGACTGAATGGCTCTTTCTCATTTGCTTAGGGATCCCTTTATGAAAACTATTATTTTTTGTTAATTTTAAAGTATTACCTCTTTCTCTTATTTTTCCTAAAGGACAGTGAGCCCTAGCAAGAGCAGTTAATCAATGGCTAATTTTTACTCTATTTTCTATCATAATTCTATGACTTATAAGTGCCATCATCATAGACAATCATGCCTATATCCAAGGGAGCGTTCGTGATGGTCATTTGGAAGAGTTGACCAGCATAGTTCATGTGTATGGAGCACGTTTATTGCATAATCCAAGGTGTGTTCCTTCTATCAGAATCACCTGGCTTGCTTGTGATGACTTAAGTTACTGAGTGAGTCACTATTAGATCTTGTCAATAAAACGGGATGGTCAGTGAATCTGAATTTTTAAAATTGCACAGGTAACTCTTAACGCACATGAAGACTTAGAAACCACTGGCACAAAAAAATTTATCGGAACAGTAAGAGGTTTAATAAAAAGATATAATCCTAAAATACTCTCTAGGTAACTTGTCTTCTTTCTATTTTGGGCTCCATACTTTAAGAAATAACATTATATTGGGTTGAACTACATATCAAAGAATTAGAATGGTGAGTTGGTGGGGAATTAAAAACCACAACTTATAATGAAAAGGCAAAAGAACTGAGAAAGCTGGACTTGAAGACCCGAGACTTGCCTTAAAACACCTGAAGGATTAATATCAGGAAGAAGTAATGGATTCAGCAGGCTATTTCCTGAGAATGTGAAATAAGACTAAAGGTTGGATGTTTTAGAAAGATACATTTGGACACAAATAAAGGCGATTTTGAAATTACTTGAGTTGATCTAATCTTACTGTGATGAGGGAGCCTCTTAATAACCAAGCTGACTGTCCGTTATGGGGATACACAGAGATACTCTCTGTGGAGTAACTAGTTTAGGAGACCTCAAAACTAAGGCTCCCTTGAAACCTGAGTTTATGTTAACAAGATGACTTTTGACTCTTTTCTCCTGCAGGGAAAGAGATGGAGGAGATACAAATAAGTATTCTGGCTATAAATCCAATGGAACTGAATCAGCATCAGGAAAGGTGAGCCATTAACTAGATTTTGATAAGAGTGGTCTTTCTGCAAGTCAACACTTGGCTATCAAAAATATGGAAAGAGTGTGTCAGTGGTGCCAACCAAGATATTGCCTTAGATCAGATTATGGTTAAAGTAAATACCTCTGGTAACTTGTTCAGTGTGGAAATTTATTGCCCAATGGAGATCTTTCAGTCTGACACTTTATAAAGCACTTTTATAAATAGTAATTTATTTAATTCTCTCAACAGCCTGGTCAAATACATTTTTTAAATCTTATTTTATAGCTGGAGAAAATGGGTTTCAGCTGTATAACAAGTTACTACCAATAGTAGCTTAAAACCACACGAATTTATTATCATACATATCTGAAGTTCAGAATCCTAAATAGGTCTCACTTTGTTAAAACCAAGGTGTCAGCAGGGCTGCATTCCTCTGTGGAGGCTTTGCTTTGTGACAGCAGGAGCTGTTCCTTTGCCCATTCTAACTTCTAGACGCTGCCTGCACTTGATGCTTATGGCCATCTAAAACCAGTAATGGCCAATTGAATCTTTTTCATGCTGCATCACTAGGACACTGACTCTGCTGCCCCCTTGTTCACTTATAAGAACCTTTGCAATCACATTGGGCCCAATCAGATAATCCAGAATCATCTCTCCATTTTAAGATTAGCCAGCTGATTCCATCTGTGACCTTAAGTCCTCCTGGCTGTGTAAGCCACCATATTTACAGGTCCCAGGAGGTGGGTTTTGGAAGTCTTCATAGGCCATTATACTGCTTCCCACAACGAGATTAAGTGGCTGCCTGACTCTTGAGTCACAATCTTCAAATTTTCAAGCCCAATTAAATACTATGAGAACACAGCCACTTCTGATATAATCTTTCCTTCTTTTCAGGATATATGTGATGAGTTTAGAGGCCAAATGAAAAATGGACAACTTATTTGCACCCGAGAAAGTGACCCTGTCCGTGGTCCAGATGGCAAGACACATGGCAATAAGTGTGCGATGTGTAAGGAAAAACTGTGAGTATTTTCCAAGAATGGCCTTTAACTGTGTGTCTTAAAGTATAATAATCATTTCTCATCGATTTGAGAAAATGACATTTTTTAAAGCAGATCTAGTAATTGATGGGTGTTTGTTCACTTTGGTTGAAATATTTCTGTTTTTCTTCCAGGGAAAGGGAAGCAGCTGAAAGAAAAAAGAAAGACGAGGATAGTGAAAGAAAAAAGAAAGACGAGGATAGTGAGAGAAATACAGGAGAAAAGAACAAAGAAAAACAGGTTAGTATATGTTGAATATGTTAATACTCAAATTTGGATCCTCGGTTGTATGATTAATTTATCCAACAAATATTTTCCGAAATGCCTACTCTGTTGTCGTCATTGTGAATATAATGGTAAACAAGAAAGACAGGGCCAGAATTTGCAAAGAAAGAGCATGCTAATCAATGCCCTAAGGGCAACCCTGATGCAATTACCACACATTTGTAAGACCAGTGACAATTGTCAAATCATTGTTGTTATCAAGTGAATTTCTTTTTTAAAACAAACAAAAAATAACCAAGCAAAATAGATACCAAAATTACAAACAAGAAAGCAAGTATCAAAACCTTGGGGCCCTAGATGATAATCCTTGACTTGGTATTACAGTGCCATCTTGCGTTCAATTTTGGGCTTTAACAAATGATGTTCAGTGCTTTACAGCATCGACACATAGAATATGACACAGAACATGCCAGGTAAAAGCAAAGAAAAAAAAAAGAATAGCCTGATTGTTAGTGGATTTCTGATCACAACTTCAGCATTGACTTCAATTACTTAATCTCTCCAGGCCTTATTTTTCACATCTGTAAAATGGGAATAAGGTGTATTTATCTTGCAGTGTTTCTGTGACAACTAAAGGAAATCTATTAGAACATAAAACAAATTACCTGATATATAATACAGATCTGATTAAAATTTTTGTGGTTCTTGCTATTGAGGAACAAAGCTAAAAGTGTACATGTTAAGAGTATATTTTGCCAAAAGAAAATCATTTAGTTCATTTCAGTTTTTTCTGTGTGGAATGATGGGTACAGTTGCAAAAAGACAGGTTTGGGGCTCAGCCTAATAGAAAACTGTATAAAAATGGTGTGGGGTACCTTAGGTGGTAGCGAAATTCCATTGGGGTGAGACAATTATTTGAGAGGGATACTGTGGAGAGGATTCTCACTTCTTGAATAGACATTGAATAAAGCGCCTTTAAAATACATTCCATCTCTAAAATTTTTTCTAGATTTTTTTCCTCCTCTCAAGTTTTCTGAGTTTATATCTTACCAACAAATTATGTTTTCAGTTTTTAAGATCAGACTATCGGACTAACAACCTGTTTTTGCTCCTGTTGGCAGGATCAGTGTCATGAATTCCGGGGCATGGTGAGTCAAGATGGAAATCTCATCTGCACCGAAGAAAATAACCCGGTTCGAGGTCCAGATGGCAAGATGCACGCCAACAAGTGTGCAATGTGTCAGAGCATCTTGTATGTGAAGAGGTTTATTGATCAATATGATAATGTCATGCCTGTTGGCCAGAAAATAGTTCCTTTTAATTTAAAACTTAAGGCACTTGGCATCACACATTAAAAATATAATAATAGCATCTCACTTTGGAAGAGGATAGTAATTTCCAAAGCACTTGCACAAGAAATTGTTATTTTGATGATGAGCAGCAGCATAGTCATACCTGGAGCATCTGGGATAGTGAGTTAGCTAATGTATAATGCCCACATCATTGGCTCTCAGAGAAAACTTATCAGCTAAGTAACGAGGGACAGTCCACTTTACTTTGTAGAGCCTTGGTTCTTCCTGTATATAAAGGGAATGATAATTTCACAGTACAGACGTATAGAAATTCAAGGAGGTAATATATTTTTAAATGTTTGTAGACTTTCAGTCCTTAAAACTGTATAAAGAACAATCAATACTGGAGAGTTTAGTTGTAAATTAGTGAGAAAAATGAAAAGGAGAATTGAAGCAATTCTCTATATGAAAGCCGTAAACAGATTCTACTAAGAGAAAAGAGTAATGGCTGTAGAATATCATATCATTCTGAATACCAATATAGTAACTGAATTTAGGAAAGCTGATAGCATTGCCACAAATTATGAAAATTCCAACAATCAGAACTCATTAGTAAAAGCATTATTTTAGATATTTTTTAGATATGAGAAAATAGTGTTAGATTTGCTAAAGTTTAGAATTTGAGAAATACTTTGTTTAAAAAATTTCAATAATAACCCTAGAAAAACTACCCTATCTTTTTTTAATTCTGCAGTGAGCGAGAAGCTAGTGAACGAAAAATAAATGAAGACAAATCACATGCCAAGCCTTCAAAAGATGCAAAGGTTGTTTCTTAAAAGATATGAAGAAAACTATTTTACTTTTCATCCTCAGATCTTGCATTCTTCTCCAATTTTTGGATAATAATGATGCTAATCTTTTGCCTCAAAGAAAATTGATTTTGCCAATATTATCACTTTGGATTCTAATAAGATTTTCATTTCCTGGCTTTGAGGTTTATTTTTTTTCTCAATTTTGTAGAGAATTCTCCTATAGTGTGTATCAATTATTACTTTAGTCTCTCCTCTTGGAAGAAATGTGGATTGAAAAATAGAGGGTAAAATTCTTTACCACCTCACCTGCATGCTTGTCTCTGGCTCTAAATGTGAAATGAGGCTTTGGGTAGCTTGTTGACACTGATTTTTAACAATTCAAGTAATATAAACTAATCTAAAGCTTCCCCTTTAGCTTCTCTCTTTGATGTTTTTTTTTTCTGTTTTCTCCAGATGGTTTTCTCAGCATCAACAAATCAATAGCGCGCATGCGTGATGCTCCCTTTTCTATTTGCTTTTCAAGATTGCAAAGAAGACACCATCATTCAGTCTTTTAACAGCGATAATCACATTTGTAGAGTTAGATAACCTTGAGAATGTCCTTTGGTCAAGGGTGCAGCTTATGTGGAAAACTGGGGACAGGAAGGATGGAAGGAAAGGGTGAGGGAGACAAAAAGGTCTGTCAAGTGTTGTTTTGTGTTTCCCTACATTTCCAGGACCAGTGCAGAGAGGTTCAGAAGGAAGCGGAGGATGGAAAGTTTAGACAGTCTGGGCGTTCCTTGGCCTCCATTGCCAGGATAAGTGCAGTGAGTCTGATTTCAGAGCCAAGAAAGAACCTCCTAAAACCAAGTTGGGGGAAACCACCAAGCCAAGAAGGAAAAAAGTCGTGCTCACATTCCCTTTCTCATATTCCAGGACGAGTGCAGTGACTTTCGGAAGTATGTGAGGAATAACGAGCTTGTGTGCACTCGCGAGAATGATCCCGTGCGTAGTGCTGACGGAAGGTTTTATAAAAACAAGTGCTTCATGTGCAGAACTATCTTGTGAGTAGAAGGTTCCTGTTACCCCTTCAGTGTGCAGGGGACCTGCATTTTTAGAAACTGCTGTTTAAATAGACATGTGCTCATGAACCATGAGCCATGGAGTCCTTAAAATAAGTCTTTAGATTCAAGGCCCTTAAGCTTGATGTAGGAGAAAGAATGCTTAATGTGGAGACAGGAAATTTGGATGTAAGTTCTAACCATGTCTCTTAAAAAAATTTTTTTCAACACTCAGGATCATAGTTAACAAGAAACTATAACAGATTTTTGTTCCACAACTAGATCAGGTTCAACAGAGAAGTGTTTTTGTAAAAACAAACAAACAAACAAACAAAAAAATTACAGATTTTTTAGAAGTCAATCTTCAGGACTAAGGAATTCATTTGTGAAAAAGGATTACTATGTTATTCTGTTGAACAATCATATTTTGAGACCAATGGGCATGATAGATAATGATGATGACAATGATGATTGTGAAAAACACTAAATACAATAATAATCATCATTGGTGTTCATCTAGCTCTTCATAGTATGTTCCTTGAGGTAGGAATTATCAATACTATATTTTCTTATATTCTAGAAGTCTAAGCGCAAGGAATGTAAGCGATTTGTCCAAAGTGGCTCATCTATTAAGTGACAAGAGTTCTATACCAGCTCCCAGATGCGTGCTTTTCTTAACTTGTCATCCTGGTTGCTCTCCGATTGAATGCTCTATGGTTCCATCATATTTTATCAGAATTGCTTACTTCCCACTGGAAGTTATAGGAGAGAGTCTTTGTGAATATAACTTTAAATTACTTTTTATTTTCTTTAGTCAAAAAGAAGCTTTGGAAAGGGCAAGACTGCAAGAAAAGGCACCCCACACTAGATATTCCAAAGAGGAAGACAGCTCAGGTCCCCCAAATTCCTCTCTGGTAAGAATGATTCTTTCTGAAAAGCTACTTATTGATTCGTTTATTTTGTGGGGGCTGTTGCCATGACCCTCTATAAATCTTATTTCCATTGAATAGTTTGGGAAAGGCCAATTCAGTACAGCCTCAAGTCCTTTGAGGATTAAAAAATTCATGTTTGGTGAGAGCTCTGGGATTACTCACCAATGCATTATTCTATGCTCTTTGGGATTATTAGTCCTACTCCAAGCCAATTTTGTACATATTTGAAATTTTTAAAAGTGGGTGTGTAATGAATATGACTTATCTTACAGGTGGTCAGGTGAGTGGTTAGAAGCCTTAATTCTGCAATTTCAGCACACCAAAAATTTTCTTCACCCAGCTTCCTCTCTTTCCTCTCCTCAAACCAAATCCTCTTCTCAATAGTCTGGTACTGCTGCTATGCTGAGCACTTGTGAAATTTCACCAATCGGTAATCAACAATAGTTAAAACTTTTTCTTGAAAATGTAGACTGATGGCCATCAGTAGTGTGTCCCTTAGTGTGAATGAGCCTAATGGGCTTGCTGTTCTAGAGCTTTACCAAGATTAAGAGCAGAAAGGAGGAAAGGGGATATGAGAATAAAATCTCAGATTGGGCCCTGAAAAGGAGACTTTAGCACTAGTCAATGATCAAGACAAGAATAAAGAAAGTTATCAAACATGAATTTCACCTAATTATTTGCCCAATTTAATTTGGGTAATACCTGAATAGTTCTGGTGAAATATATGTAGTAATTACATATTTCTAATAAATTAGGCACTACACTAGTGTTCCATAAACATGGAGAACTATTCCCAAAAATATGTTCTTTTTTCCCCAGCTTTATTGCAATATGACATAAAACGCTGTAAGTTTAAGACGTACAATGTGTTGATTTGATACTTACATTTTGCAAAACGATTACCACTATAGCATTAGCTAACACCTCCATCAACTCAGATAATTACCATTTCTTTTTTTGAGGTGAAACATTTAAGATCTACTCAGTAACTTTCAAGTATATAATACGGTATTATTAGCTATAATCACCCTGCTGTATATTAGATTCTAGAATTTATTTATCTTATAACTGAAAGTTTTTACTTTTTGGCTATCTCCCCATTTCCCCAAACCCAGCCCCTGGTAATCACTACTTTATTTTTAATGAGTTTGGCTGTTTCAGATTCCACTTATAAGTGACATCATACAGTATTTCTCTTCCTTTTTCTGATTTATTTCACTTAGCATAATGCCCTCAAGTTTCATCTAAGTTGTCTTAAATGGCAAGATTTTCTTCTTTCTCTTAAAGGAATAATATTATATTACATAAATATATGTATTTAGACTGTGGTGAGTTTCACATCAATAGAGATGCTGAAAGAGAATTTAGACGAGCACCTTCTATGAATCACTAACAAAGATAGGACTAAACCAGGTATGTTTTTAGTATTTTTCAGGTTTCTGCTGCTACAGATTCAAAATTACTAAGATAAAGCATTACAAAGAAGCAACAAAGACAGAATGGTATTTATATACCACATCTTCTTATCCATTTATCTGTTGACAGACACTTAAGTTGTTTCTATATCTTAGCTATTATGAATGATATATTTTTGTTTAAAAAATGTTACTGGAATATAATAGTCATATAAAAAAAGTACACATATCCTAAGCATATAGCTAAATAAAATATCACAAAGTGATCACACCTGTGGTATTAGCACCTAAGTCTAGAAATAAGATACCACCAGGAGACCAGAAGCCCCATCATGCTTCCTCCTAATGAACAATCTGGTTTTGAGCTGAGCTTTCTCTTAAAGAAGGAAAACACTTCATTATCCATTCTGTTATCCATTTAACCACCCATTTATTTATTCTACAAATATTTATTGAGCATCTACTATTTTCTAAGCATTATTTATGTGTATGAGAACAGTAGCCATAAATAAAACAGACAGAACTCTGTATACTCATGAAGTTTATATTGGAAGAACATAAATAATAGGTAATGCGAATAAATAAAATATAATGCCAAGGGAGAAGTAAAGTAGAAAAATGATATAGTAAATGCTGGGATACAATTTTAAGTATTCTGTATAGTAAAGAGCTCTCTGAGAAGGTGACATTTGTGCCAAAGCCTAGGGATTGATTTCATGTGTGTAATGTGGGGAGAGCGCTTCAGGAAGAGGAAAGCAAAGCCTTGAGAGAGAGGTCAAAGGACAGCAAAGAGTCTAGTGTACTTGAAATAGAATGACCTCAAGAGAGCTACAGCAGAGGAAGTCATAGAAGTAACACGAGGCCATGCTATGTTGGGTTTCGTAGACCATTTTTGAGATGTTGATCATTATTCTGAACAAAGGTAATGAAAAGACTCGGAGTGATGTGATCTGATTTATGTTTTAAAAGAATAATTCTGCCTGCTGTATTGAAAATACACTGTAGGGAAGAAGCAGCTAGTTAGCCATAGCAGTAATTCACAGGAGAGACGATGCTAGTTTATGCTGTGGTGGCAGTGGTGGGGGTCTCGAGAAGTGGTTGGATCCTGGGTCTGTTTGGAAGGGGGAGTCAAACTATCTGATCAAAGTTGGTATACTATGTATGCAAAAGAGAAGCATTCTGTGTTCCTTCTTTTTAATGCTTAATCTTAGTAATTTTGAACCTCTTAGCAGCAGATATTTAAAAAATGCTAAAAATATATTTGGTTCAGTCCTACTTTGTCAGTGATTCATAGAAGATGCTTGTCTAAATTCTCCTTCAATTTATCTATTGATGTGGAACTCACCGCAATATATAACTGTTCATTTAGATGTTAGAATTATTTATCAGAACAAACTAAAAAATAAGTACTTCTTTATGCTTCTGAAATTAATATCAACAGATTCAACACTATTAAATTTTCTACTTATTCTCTGTTTCAGAAAGCACTTTTCAAGGAAATTCTTTGTTTCATCTATTGTCAAATTTATTTGCATGTAATTATTCGTAACATTTCCACATTATTCTTTTAATATCTATATTTATATAGTGACCTCGTTATACTTAATATTGGTAATGTGTATTTCTTGCCTTTTTGTCAGTTTTGCAAATAGTTTAGTCATTATTCTTTTCAAACAACCAATGTTTATTCTGTTTCCCATCTTACAAATTTCTCTTCTTGATTATTTGATCTATTCTATTTTCTTTGAGGTTAATTTACTTATTATTTGCTAGCTTCTTAAGAGAGAAATTTAGATCATTGATTTTAAAGCTTTCTTCCTTTCTACTTATGTACTTAGTTACAAATTCCCCTCAAATCACTGTTTTTGCTGCTGTGATTTGATCATTAATATTTTCATTATCATTCAATTCCAAACATTTCTATGTTCTATTCTGATTACTTTGAGTCATGAATTATTTAGAAGTGTGTCATTTAATCTCTAAATATGTAGAAACCTTATCACTGTCATATTTATCACCAGAATTATCCCACTGTGATCATAAATCTTACATTCTATCACTTCATTTTATCATTAGGAATTCTCTTCTTTAGCTCTGCTAATACCTTTTTTCCTAAATTTTATATGTGATATTAATATAGATATCTAGTTCTATTTGATGTTTGTATCTATACATTTTCTTAATGGTTGAAATATAAAAAAATATTTAAAGTATACTTCTTGTAAACATTATATAGTTAAGTCTTTTTGTTTTCCAAATCTGAAATCTCTATTCTTTAACTGGAGTACTTAGTCTTATTGATATTTAATGTAATTCCTGACATAATTGTATTTAAGTCTTCCATAATTCTATTTTTTTAAATTTCTCTGTCTTTTTTTCCTTTGGACCTATTTCTCTTTACTTAAGAAAGTTACTATGATTATTGAATTCACACTTCTAAAAGATTACAGAGAATAGACATGTTCTATCTCCTACATGAAAAATTTTTTTTATCTTGGGAAACATTAACATATATCATATATGACAATTAACATATACTTAGCCCCTAGTATGTGCCAAACACTGTGTTATTATACATGCATTTAAATGCAGTATCTGATATGATCCCCTAAAACACCAATTTGAGGCAAGAGGTATTGTATTTATGTTTTTCAGATGAGAAATTAAGGCACACAAAAGTTAAGTAAATCACTTTTCTAGTTTAGTAACAGAGCTGGGACTGAAAAGCCCATATAGTTAATTTGTGTTTACCTCTAGGTATTTCCTTTCTAGATTGCATATAACTAATGCCTCCATTTAAGAAAAAAAAAAAAAAAGATATTGTTTGTTACATGATTACTATCCTAGTTTTCTTTTTACAGTCATGCCTCAATTTATCTGTGCCTAATATCATGGAGGGTTTTTGCATTCTTGTTGCTGAGCTCTTCTTTGTTTCTTGGTTTAGTTACTTATCTTCCCTAGTAAAAAGAAGCCAAATCCAAGAGGTTAAATCTATGGTAATAATGGTGTGAAATAAATATATGAGTTTGCCTGACCTATGTTACAGTTCTTTTACCAATCATTTATTCAGATGTGATGGAAGAAATCAAGAGGCTTTTCCCCCATTTCATCCCTCTTAAGTGCCATTGAGAGAATTTATGTTTTCCCTGTTCAGGATTCTGAGATGTGCAAACACTACCGAGTATTGCCCAAGATGGGCTACCTTTGCCCAAAGAATTTACAGCCTGTCTGTGGTGATGATGGCCAGACATACAATAATCCCTGCATGCTCTGTCATGAAAACCTGTAAGTATGCAAAGTGCACCATCATATCTTCCAGGGTAGAGGTTTATGACTACACTATTGACCCACAGTAGTGTACTGATAGCAATTTGAGATGTGCTACGACCAGTTTACTAATCATAGCAGTTAAAATTCAAGTTTTGTGAATGATCTTCATCATTATATAGAGAAGATTTTAGGTTACCCCTTTAATAAAATTGTTATATACTTTACTGAGTGGAAGAGAAAGGAAAAATGGTGGGGTTATAGCAATTAGAGACATCTCAATGAGCCCATGTTACTCATGGGAGTATGAATGTCATCCATTTTTTGTCTAACAGAAAAAAGTCGAGAATCATTGCTCTACAGAGTCAGCTCAGCCTATAAGCTCTAATGGGTCTTATGACATAACTGTCTGATATTGACAGATTTCCCATCCTCCATAAGTCTACTTCTTGGAGCAGGAAGAGCTGTCATGCAAAAGCAAACATATTGGAGCCAATGGCAGACCTTATGTCTACTCTCAGATTTGTTACTAACTGTGCATCTCTGGGCTTATTGTTTTTATTATTTTGAGATTTAGTTTCTTCACTGGGGGAAGTGGAGACAGGTTTCTGAGCCAATTGACTTCACATGGTTATTGAGAATTATTATTTTTAAGTTAAACACAAAGAATTTGTTTTAATACTTCCATTATTGGTTATAGCTTGGTCATTGCTTTTCTGCTCAAATTCTATCTTACACCTACCTCCATTCACACTCCTCACCTTTTTCCAGCCTCCATCTGACTAGCTTTAAATGAGAGAGCATGGTGGCAAATTTTGACTTTTCCATCCAACCCAGCCCGGCCTCACATGTATGTTCTGCCCTTCTTAGGATACTATAGGCAAGGCCCAGAATGTGAGGATGAGTCTGATAGCCTGCTTTTCAATCTTGGAAAAATATGTGAATTTATATTTATTTCCTTTTAAGTCAAATAACTCATAAAAGAAAAAGCCATTCTTCAGTTTATGTACTTAAAATCTGAATATGAGTGTTTTATGTGTTATCACATCTGCAGGCAAGGCACTTGCACATTCACCCACTGACTGACTCCTCACTACTTGCTATGAAGTAGTATTATCATCACTGTACAGAGGGTGAATCTGAGGCTCAAAGAGTCCAAGTAATTTGTTTAAAGTCACAAAGCTGGGAAGTAGATCATACAAGATTTTAACCTTGTTTATTTTAGGATAATACAGTTTTCTTTGCTCTCCACTACACTGTCATGTCCAAGGCAGTAGTTCCTTTAAAAATCGGGGTCAAAGATTCCTTTGATAATATGAAGAAAGTTATCTCTTTCCAGAAAAGAAGATGATGTGATATCAATTTGTATATATAATGTCTGTGGGCACAAAAATCTCTTGAAGTTCATCCATGGATCTTACAGAGTTTTAAGAATTAAGGCATGAGTACAACCATTCAGGAATTTGTTAGTATGTATGCCTTATCTTCAACCCAGAAACTTTTCATCTGCTTCTTATTGAAAATCTCAGGACCTAAATTATTCATGCAATATTCTTTAGGCATTCTATAAAACTGTATACCAATAACAAGTGAATCTCTGCTTCAAGGGAACTTTAGAGTCAGAAATTCCAATGGTGAAATGTTAATAAAATGGGTCTCAGGATGGATTGTTTAGTCAAAGGAAATGGGGGTACCTATTATGAAGAGAAGATTCAGTCTACCTTGGGCAAAAGGAAATGGTGGTTTCCATTGTCATAGAGGAAGCTACAAAGGAGCAATTTCAACTTGAGCAATGCCCAAAGATGAACTGCCTCGTTAGAGAATTTTCCATCACCGGAGGCAAACAAGTAGATGTTTGACATATAGTAATTCTTAAGCAAGAGGCATTAAAATTCATACTCTTTAAGATATTTTCTATTATAAAATTCAGACTATATGACTATGTCTTATTTTTTATAAAACAGTTTATATGGAATCTATATTTTTTATATTTTATGTTTTAATATATTTACATAAAATACATTTTATAACCTTCAAGTCACATTATAGGTACTCAGTAAAGTCACATTTCTCTCTGGGATCCAGTTTCTCCATCTGTTAAATAATGGCTTTTGGACTAGATGATCTCTGAGTTTATTTCCAACATTCAACAATTCTGTGAGTATATACGTAAATGGAATGTGGCAGAATAGATCCAGGGCTGGTAAACAAGTCTGGAGCTAAATCAGAAGAGGGAGACTAAACCTGGATGATGCCTACTGGGACAAAAAAAAAAGTTGAATGCAGATCCCAGGCCCCACCCCTAATTTCAATACTGTTTTGATGCTCATATGTCACCCAAATAGATCCTTGGATTTTCCCCTCATCTTTGAAACTTACTTTGTTCTGTTTTAGAATACGCCAAAGTAATACACGCATACGCAGTGAAGGGAGGTGTGAGGACAATAGCACCCCAGGAACAACTCTCCTCAGCGCGCCAGCATCTGTAAGTACATTAGCATCCATGATTACAGTGTTAGAACCAGGTGGTTCTGCTCCTGATCTCTTGTACTGATGATGGGCATTTCTCTGGCCAGGGAAGTGACACTAGGCCAGGTCACCTCAGAATTGGTCACATCTTCTTTGTGAAGGTAATTAAGTAATTGCCAAAACATGTGGAAGAATGATATAGCAGTTAATATTTTTAAATGTTTACTGTTTACTGGGATCATTAATACATTGTTTAGTAGTGATGTCCCTAGCATAACAATCTCACATTGTGTTAAACTGTCTCCCAAAATGAAATATTGACCTTTTAATTTAAATTCTTACAAGGATGTTT
Organism: Eidolon dupreanum; assembly: GCA_028627145.1. Taxonomy (NCBI): domain Eukaryota; kingdom Metazoa; phylum Chordata; class Mammalia; order Chiroptera; family Pteropodidae; genus Eidolon; species Eidolon dupreanum. The sequence continues at coordinate 19,016,165 of CM053515.1, read as the reverse complement.
TAACACACATTACTGAGTTTGACGTTCTCCCTGGCAAATGCATTTGAAGAATCTCTTCTCTAGCAAGATGATATGTAACATGAGGAAAAAACTGGGAATTTTCAAATAAAGGAAACATTTTTGTTACCAGATAAATATGAGTTCAAATTCCAGTTTTTGATGTTTTCCATATATGAGACCTTTGGCAAATCACATAACTATGTAAAGGTTTCACCGAGTTATTAAAAATATTTAATAAAGATTGACATTTAAGCATTTGACAGTGTCTCAAAATTAATGGCATTTACTTTCACCATCACTATTATTATTATGCTTAAGAGACCAAAGTATGAACTTAGAGAAACAGAGCCTGGCACAGTGCTTATTTATTTTTAATAATTTTAATAAATTTATTTTGTATTTAGTTAAATAAAAATGTATTTTTATAAAATAAATATATTTTTATTTAACTAACGCAAACAATGTTTGAGTAAATTATATTTAATACATTATACTTATTAAATTATATAAACTGATTATATTTACTAATTATCTATTATTATCCACTGCCACAAAAAGCTCTGGCAATAAGAGAATTGGAAACTATTTTGCCAGATCTGAGGATCTTAAGCAACACTAGATGATAGCATATTCAAAACAGCTACTTCATAAGCCTTGATATGGGAAACTAGAATAACAAGAGCTATAAATTAGGTATTTCTGGTTTCATACTAGCAGCTGGAAGGCAGGTAGAGAAGCTGCAGGACTGGGACCATCTATTTGCTCTGGGTCTTGCTTTAAACATCCGTAAAGAGCGTTTGAACTTCTGCTATAGTCCTCCTATGGTATTTGCTGTTTTATTACCTATAAACTCTAAGTGGTTTGACCCTTATTTATTGATAGAATATACTGTCCCCCCACATCACAAACAGATCTGGTCACATGTATCTCAGAACAGGAAGGTAAAAATAATCTTTATACAGGTCCTGTAGACCATATCTTAAAGCACATTTTGCTGCAATCTCATGCAGAGAACTTGACAAAAACTGCTTTATGAGGAAGTCGCTATAAGATAATGCTGATAAGATGTGTCTATTTAAATAATGAAGAATCTTGCCAGGACTAAGCACAAAAGGTTTCTAAGGGAGTTTCTTCCTTTCATTTTTGGGTGTTTTCTTCTAGGGTTACATAATACGTATTATTAATGATAGGAATTATTTATGATGTTACCTGATGGAACAAGTCATTAGAACAAAAGGTGTCCAGGGCATGGTTCCAGTTCCCTCTGTATGATTCAGTGATGCCATTTTAGATACATTGAGGTGGTACAGGTGGGTCACGCTCGCATTGGTCTGCTCACTTTACTTATGCATATCCTGGAGGTTGGAACCTATTGCCTGAACATTGTTTCTCAACAGAAGATTCTCTAGACTCAGGAATCCCAAGAATGGAGTAAAAGTCCAGGCCATCACAACTTTCCTGGGAAAAAAGATTGAGGATACTGGAACCCATACTTTTTCTTACTAAGGGTTACTTTCTATTATACAATAACTGCTAAGATTAATGTAACCATTAAGAGTTCTTTTTTTCTTTTTTTAGGTGAGGCAACCCTTGGTTGACCTCACAGTTTGCAAAGACCTTGTCAGCTTACAATCCCTTGTTTTATATTTTTTACGCCTACAGAACCTGGTCTTCTTATGTGGTCTCCCATCCAAGACTAACCAGGCCCGACCCTGCTTAGCTTCTGAGATCAGACGAGATCAGGCTTGTTCAGGGTGGCATGGCCGTAGACTCGTTTAGAGTTTTATGTGTTCTTTTTTTTGCTTTTGCATCCTCACAATAGTCCCATGATTAAAGCAGAGGTCATTATCTTTCCTGTTTTTCAAAAAAGATCAACCTGAGAGAAATCCCGCAATTTATCAGTTATTCAGTATTGTATCTTAGGTCCAATTCAGATCTTCTGACTTGATTTCTTATGCTCAGCCATCATCCCTTAGTTTCAGGAGATTCTGTTAACCAAGAGCTTGAGAGAAGGCATTATCTCAATTAAATAAAAATTAGCTACTTTAGAAAGCAATTCCTATATTAAGGAAAATTTCAATACTATTTTTGTGAGATGAATAAATGACTATTCTCAATTCAACAACGAAGATTTTCAGGGATTTAACAAGACCTAGCTTGTCACTCTCAAACCAAAGGAAAGCTCATAATTTTAGTTTTGATATGAAAGCTGAAAGAGAGGTTTGACTTTGGAATGATAGCACTACAGGGCAACCAGGTGGTGCTGCCTGATGATGTACAGTCATATGGAAGAAAACTTCTTGAGGTCTTTTTACAAAATTTACATGTTGATTTAATGTTTAAATGTTGATTTAAAGAGTTTGTGAGTATTGGATGAGTCAGGGAAGGAAGATAGCTGAATATATTCTCATGGCCTAAAACAAACTATAAGAGTAAAAGCATTAGTGTTGGAGGAATTAGCTTTAAGTCCTGACCACATATGAGACCCTGGCAAGTCACTAACTTCTCTGAAGCTCAATTTCCTCCTCTGTGAAATGATGTTAATGACATATCACTCTGCATTAACATGAGGGTCACATGTAATCGAGAGCAGAGTTCATTTTTGTATCTACCTCAACAGATGGTACATACTAGTTGCTTAATAAATGCTCACTGACTCAAATGAATAAAATGTGGAAGTGATTTCTAACTGAGTTTTTGGCAGAATGCAGGAATCTATGGATTTCTTTGACTATGGTACAGCTATAAATATACAGCCCACATTTCTACAATGTCTCTGAATTTCTACATCTAACTTATCCATCTTCTCTTCTAGGACAAATAATGCAAGGATTGGTGAAAGTCATGAGGGAAAATGTATGACACAATCCTGAATTGCCTACCTTCACCATCTGCATATACAAAGAATTCTTCAGGGCTCATCTCATTTGCTGTAAAAATAATAACAATAGAGAGCTGTTGGGGGAATGGACTCACTGACTTTCAGTCTTTTCCGTCTCTTTCCTCCTATATTCTGTGATCGAGGGCACAGAGACACCTCTACCTGGTCTGTGCTCTGCAGACCTCCTCATCACAATGCTGTCTGTCCATTTACTTGTTCAATAAAAGTAAACCCAGCAGAATACCCTTTTTGGGACTTCTTTGCCACTACCTGGCTAGTAGGAAATTGTTTTTGTACAGAAGCTGAATAAACTCTACCCTTTTGTCTTGCTAAACCCAGTGGTGGACAGAAAATGCTCCCTTTTTTCAGATTCAAGTTGCCGTCATAGTTGGGAACTGAAGTAGGGAGATATGGGCTCCTAGGTAGCCAACAGCTATCCGTCACCTTTACCAGCTCCTCTATCCAGCGTCTCTGTTTCCATGAATAGCATAACTATGTCTCAGTTCCATAGGCCCCAGCCCATGACACTAACCAGTAATTTCACATATCCATTCATATTGCCTCTTGACAATGTCCTATGTCAGTGCCTTGGTCCCACAGTCTGGGAGAAGACTAAGGAAATGAGAGTTCCCAATGTCTGTGTAAGTCCCTAGAGCAGCCCTGTCCAATAGCAATATAAGATGAGTCACATATGTAATTTCAAATTTTCTAGTAGCTACAAAAGAAATGAGTAAAGTTAATTTTAATATTTTAATTAACCCAACATATTAAAACTATTATTTCAAAGTATGATCAATATAAACTTTTTTTTTTTTACTAAATCTTTGATATTGGCATGTTTTTTATACTTATAGCGCAGCTCAGTTTGGACCAGCCACATTTTAAGTGCTCAATAACTATATGTGGCTACTGTCTACTAAATTAGACAGTAGAGGTGGGATGAAAGAACTGGTACCTCTGTCATGCTCAAAATCTTGCTCCTGGTGTCCTGTGACAGTGCTGAGACACGTTGTTCACTTTCAGAATCTGGTCTGGTGCTGAACAGACTCTAGTGGAAGAAAGCCTGTGGAGAATCCATCACGGTTCAAGTTCTCAGCTATAGAAGAACTGTACCCGGAAGGGCAGGCCTACTTGGATTTGAGAAGTTAATTTTGCATTTTTTCCCACTGCCCTTTTTATTTTAGATAAATTGTCACTAGGCCAATTTAGTTATAGTCGAATTTAGTAATCTTTGTCCTTTGTAACTGAGTAAAAATAAATTGGTTCTTATGCTTTTTTTCTTCTCTATGTTATCTTTAAGAAAAAAGAAAGAAGACTTGTAAATCATTTTTAAACCATGAAAATTTCAGGAGGAAAAAAGTAAGAAAACAATGTTGTTATTTTCTTTGGCAACTCCGGGATATACAGAATGGGTTTAGAGATTCTACAGCATGTGAAACTGTTATCTCTTTCCTGTTTACTTATAGGAAATCCAGAAACTCTATTTTCATGGTCAGGACATTATTTTTTGAGTAGTTGCTCTGTTACATCATTTTGAACATGTTATTGAAATATAAACATCAAATTATCTTTATATCTTTCATTATTATTGTTATTATTTCTAATACAGTTATGAATATTAGATAGTATACACAAAGACTTTGTTATCCCACACTTAAGACTTAATTAATCCTTGACAATCATTGGGTAGAGGATAGCGTGGTCTAGAATGAGATGAGACATTGGGACCTACAAAGGCCCAGGGACCCAGTAAAGGTCAAGGGTGAAGTGAAAGTGGGTTGCAGAGGTCAAGAATGAGACGAGGACCAAGGAAAATAGAGAATGGATTGAGGATCAAAGATTGGGGATAAGAGTGTGAATGTGTTGAACACACTTGGGATTTTAAAAAAAGCTGAAAGTTGATATTTTTTTTTAAGACACAAACTCGAGGTGAATTTAAAATAAAATGTCGGTGTCAGATAGTTATAACAAAATAGCCGCATTAAATATCAAGTAAGTTTCTGAGTTGTTTCTTGAATTATAGCCTGATGGATGGGAGGCAAATAAATCCAAATCCATCTCACTGAGGTTTGAGAAACCAGCCCTAATATTCTAAACCAGGAAGTGACAAATGATCCTGAAATAGAACTAAAGAAGGCAAAGCTATTTCTGTCATGTCTTCCTGGTCACTACTCCATATTACACATTTCTCTATAATTAATATTTCAGATTCCATTTTCAGAATATAGGTTTTCATCAACCTGCTGCTGTCAAACTCCTTATTTTCTTATTCAGGGAACTCACCTGAAGTGTCCTCTCTCCTTTAAAGCTTCAGAAAGCACTTGTCTAGGCTATCGATGAACATATATTTTTAAAAAGAGTCAAAATATTTTAGGCCTTGTGGGACATTTAGTCTCCATCACAACCACTCCATGCTGCTGTTGTATAAATAAATGAAAATAAATATACATGGATATGTTCTAATAAAACTATATTTACAAAAATGGATGATTGGCCCGGTTTTACCTGTGTGCTGTAAACCAGTAAGCAGTAGAGTCTGTCCCTTTTTCTTCTTTTTGTATCTTAATTGTCTTCTCTTTGCTCCCTTCTATACTTTTAAATACCAACCACACTTCTCATTCTATGCTAATTACAATAAAAAGAATAACGTTGACATTTCTAAACACTTAATATGTGCTTGAAACTGAGAAAAGCACATGGCAAGACTCACATATCTACCCCAATTCAATATTCCTTGTGACCTTCTTGGTTGACTTTGACCGAAGCCATTCTCACATAGCACACAGTTAGAGTGTGGTAAATGAAGTGACTGTGTTCTCAAATAAAACTCCCTATGTCAAGGTCCGAGGTATTGCTGAACTGACCCAAGATGTTTGGTGGTGTGAGGCCCAGTTGGACGGATGCACAAAAGGGTGACATGAGGATGAAACGTCAGGCATCAACTTTATTGTGTGGACCGCCCTTCTGTTGGGAAGTGTGGTTCCATTGGGGAGTGCAGTCTATTGCATGAGACCCTCAGTCTTGCGTGCACTTCTCCTGCTCCCCTTTCTTGTGCTCCCCTTCTGCTCTCCTTCTCTCTTTCTCCTTCTTTCCTTCTGCTCTCCAGGGGACTGTGTGGCTCCTCACATAGCAGAGTACTAACGTGGAATTCAGCCACACATGCGTGATATGATAATCTGATTTTGTTTACACATTTTCTAAGTCTGAGGTCCTATTCCTAGCCGCAGGCCTGGATCACAGCCCGACCTTGGGCCAATCAGGCGTGGTGCCCACACCCTGTTTCCTTAACCAATGACAGGTGATATGTTTTCCTCATAGAAAAAAGCATAACAAGACAGATTGTTTTTTCCTTGACACCATCTTGTCACACAGATAAGTCTCTTTTCCGTTCCAGTACTGAAATTAAAATTTCATCTATATAATATTTGCCTGTAACTCATTCTTCAAACTTGAAGGGAAAACAGAGGGAAAGCTTTGTCAACTGAAGAGCCCCAGGAAAATAAATATTTGTTGTCCTTGCTGGAATTTTTATTTGACCATGGAGCTCCTTCTGAGTTATTTTGATGTGCTGACTTGCTCCAGTCCAATCTGTTACAGTACTTATAAATATCTTTCAAGCCTAGAGACTTCTTGCATTTTGCCTTATTTTCTTCTTTTATGGATTTTAGACCATTTTTCTCTTCTGTGGATTTATTCAACAGCCTAACAGACTTGTTTCATTCCATTCTTTCTAGCTCTTTTGTTTTGTTTGTTTGTTTAATCTCCAAATGACCTCTTTAAAACAGATTTGTTTAAATCCCCAGTTTAAACTTTTTAAAAACTCCTACCAAGCAGCCATACTGCACTAAAACAAAGCAAAAATGAGACAAACCTAAAATCTAGGCATTGTCTTCCCATGTCTCATTTGTCCTCCACAGAGTTAATCACCAAATATGATAAACTCTTTGGTTCAAACCATCATCATCCTTTCATGATTAACCACAACAGCCTTATAAATGACCTTCCTGCTTCAGTCTCCCTTCCATTGCATTCTCCAGTGTTGGCAGAGTAAAGGTCTGAAATCCAAGTTTGATGGTATTATGCTTAAAACCTTTAAATGGCTGCTCTAGCCCCAGCATGAACTCCAAAGTCCTCCTGACATGTAAGGCTTCTGTTCACCTCTTCAGCTTCAATTCTTGCATTGTCCTTCCCTTACACCTTTAAATAATCTTTTTGAATTTGTTCTTGCATGTCCCCTCTTCCTAACCTATCCTCTTTATTCACTGCTGGTCCTTCTCCCACTTTTTTTCTTCTGTTTTACAAGGTCCATCCCTCCAGCCTCTAGACTAATTTGTTCTTACCGCATTAAAGCTGGAGCTTTTTTCTGGAAGCCTTCCATGACTTCTTTTTTTTTTTCTCAGAATGTGAAGTAGTTATTTCTTTTTTATGGTCCCAAAACATCCTGTTCTTACACCTATTATTATGAACTGTCACTGTTTTGTAGTTGCTTATTTACAAGTCCATCTCTCTCACTAGACAATGACTTTTTTAAGAAAAGAGACTGTTTAATATTCTTGTTTATATCCCCAGTGCCTAGTACAATGCCTGGCATGAGCAATCGCTTATTAAAAGTTGTGGAGCAAAGCTAGACCCTCAAGATAAGAATTTTAAAAGGAAATTTGGGACAGACATTCTCAGTTCTAGCCTGTAACCTAAAGCCTCTAAGGATAGGGGAGGATCATAATTTTTCAGAGAATTTAGAGATTTTGATATTTCCTTCCTGGTACAAATTAAAAATTGTTGGCACTGATGGTTGGAAACAGGCTAGTTACATAAACATATGAACTTATCAAATGCATCTCCCCACTCTCGGAAAGGCTAGATTCATGAGGTGTTTCTAAGAGGTATGAGCAAAAGCTGAAGCTAAAGAGAAATGCAAAAAGCAATATAAGACCAAAACTATATTCTGTGAAGTGTATTGTTATAATTAACATTATACTAACATTCGGCTACTTAATTGCTTTTTACCATATAAATATATGATATGTAGTGATAAAGACCATCTCAGTTAGGGAAAGGGACCTCATGAACTCCAGTTTCATGCTCTTCATGCAAATGATATTATCTATCTGAATATGTTTTTTGACAAAAGGAATGGATTTTATATTCAGCAATCCTAGAAAATTGTTTATTATCTACAGAAATGATTTACTATCTACAGAATGTTTATTATCTACATAAGAAAAACTTTTGTTTAGTTGAGGAAAACTTCAATTCCAAATCTATGGAACATGTGGCAGGAGAAAGTACAGAGTTTTTAGCATATAGTAATGGGATTAGCAGTGAAAAGTGAGTTCCAAAGGTTTGGAAGTCCTGGGAGCAGTGATAAAATGAGAAGTTGATAACTTATGGTATTCTCATCTCTGGATCCACTTTGCTTCTAAAATGTTAAGTGAGAAAATTACCAGACTGTTGTCAAAGTCTCTAATAATGAGTTATTGAGAAGTTGTGTCTATAAAGGATATCTACTTAGGTCCCAGCCTCTGGTCATAGGGCAGACATGAATCAGGCAGGAAACGCCACATCCTTCTCCATGCTGAGCCTGCTCCTATGCACTCAGAAGAGATGTAGGCTGTTTTAGGTACCCACTGAAGGATTTCTGGTGGAGCTGCTTACCACCAGATAGCACTTACCTGGAAACTCAAGATAAGGTTTTAGTGAAGAATAGAATTCTGATAGTCATTGTAATGTCAATATGTCAAGCAAGAAATAATAACAACAATGAAAGCAGTAGTTCAAAGCTATTAACTAGTTTCCTTGTATTTTTCTTTCCCTCCTATAACAAAGCCAGCAGAAAAAGGGGTGTACTTTTGCCTTAGAGGATGCTTGACTTAAACTGGACAAAAGCATAAATAATAGGCAAGAAATTAAACTCAGTGGCTTGAGTACTTTAGAAAGTAAACAAAATGGAATAAAAATTTCAAGAAGAATGAAAGGGACCAGGTTCTAATACTGACCAAGACTGCTGCTTGACAGCATTCTGAAAAGTCAGAAACAAAGTTTATGACTATAAAAAAGTGTCTGCCAAACCCTGGGTTCAGGGGTTCTCAATCTCAATAAAAATTGCCCTGTCCCATGTGTGGCACAGAATCAGGAAGCAATCTCACTGAAGGGAGGTTGGATCATCAGGCGGCAGGCAGCAACAATGACTATCCAAACTAGAGGGCCCATTCTCATTTTCTGAGCACTGCTTAAGCATCTTATATTCTCATAAACTCCAATGATGATTGAGACCAAGTCTCCCAAAATTTAGGCAGAATGGAGGGCTCAAAATCAGATGTAATTCTATTTAGAGAAAAAGAAGGAATAGATAATTTTGTACATCTACATTTATTGATCAAAACTCATACTTATTATGTGTGGGACCATATTGAGGATTGTTAGGGATTCGTGTGCAGTACATTACCACATCAAGGACTGGCTGCCCTAGAATTACAATCAATCAATTTATTGTGAAACAAAAACATTGACCCCGTTAAGCAACTAGTAATAGAAATGGATGTATATTCTTTGAAGTGACTTTTAATTTGGGTAGTGTATTGTGATGATGCATAATTCTACATACTGTTTTCAAATCCTTATTACTGAGTAGGTGATGAAAGAAAGAAAAATGTAATCTTCTTAGAGTTTTTTGATTGGATTAATTTCTCTGTCCTTCTTGAGAATTTCCAGAAAGGAAGGAACATGGGAGGCAGATTTCTAGTCCATTATATATTGACTATGAATTAATAAAAAGAGAGAAAAAAAAAACAAAAATTTTTTAAAAACCTATATTCTTCCTGGAGAGTAAGGCGTACACACAAAACCTAGTTGGTGAGAGATTAAATGTGAGAGTATAAAAATCAGAGAGGAAATGAAAATTCCTAAATTTTCCTGGGTTGGGTTACTCCTAACAAACATTAAGAATAAAATTTGAGAGAATCTATTAAAAATGGAATTTAACATCTACGGCCATGCCATCCTGAACAAGCCCAACCCCATCTGATCTTGGAAGCTAAGCAGGGTCGGGCCTGGTTAGTACTTGGATGGGAGACCACCTAGGAAGACCAGGTGCTGTAAGCGTAAAAATAAAAAAATAAGGATTGTAAGCTGACAAGGTCCTTGCAATAAATAAATAAAATAAAATAATAAAATAAAAGAAAATAAAAATAAATAAAAAAATTAAAATGGAATTTAGCATCAAGGTTTGTGGGGGAATATGTTGACCCTGAAGATGCTATGGGGTGTCCAGAAGGTGGTGTCCAATAAGTAGTGGAGAACTGAGTCTAGTATCCAGGTAGTAGATACTCCCTCACTTTCTTTGGAAAAGTAAGTAGGGGCAGAAATCCCACGTTGACACAGAGCTGTGTGGTGGTGTGAAAAAGTGTGGCGGAGCAGAAGGAATCTTCTACTAGAATCAGGAAATTTGATTCACTGAGTAGACTGACATCCTCTTTTTTTTTTTTTTTTTTTTTTGAGTCTAAATGAGAAATTCTCAAATGAATTGACATGGAGCCATGAGGTGTGTGATAGAAATGCAGGTACCCTTGAGCCCTATCTTGCTTCCATTTAAGTTAATGTTTTTTAAAAAACAATCTGTTTCATTCATTGTTTTCCTCATAAAATTACATTTGGGAGGGGAAAAATTCCATTTTTTAATTAAAGAACAACAATGAAAAGTTTGAAAACCACAGACCCTGGTGCATGTTCAGGGCCCACCGGCTCTAACATTCTCTGAGCCATTGTTTTTATTTCTATCTACTAAGGATATCGTCAGTCTAATGAGACGCTTCAGCATAACTTAGAAAGAATATCACTTATCTCATTCAAAAAGCTTCTGGGGAGCATTTTATTGTAATATACATATTTCAGATGTTAATGAAGCATTGACATATGGGAGAGGTATAAATATTCAAATTTCACAATAGCATAAACTAAAATTACAGAACTCAGAGGAAAAGAGGTGCTACTGGAAAATGGAAAATATGAATGAGATTTCTTAAAAAATAGAAACAAATGCAGTTACTTACTGTGAGATCATAAGATCTGAAACTGAAAGATCTAGTTTTGGTCAAGATTCTATCATCCAGTAGCTGTCTGCTTTGGAGAAATTGCTTGACTCCTCCAATCTTTGCGTTTGTCATTTGTGAATAAACTCTATCTTAACTCTATCTTCTGGAGAGCTGGTGTGAGAACCACATGACATAATAGGGGTGAACATGCTAAGTAATTGGAAATCATTGGTCCTGCATTATTAAAAAAATTGGTTATGAGGATAGAGAAAAATATATAGGTGTGGGTGTAGGGGATTGTGTTAAATAGAATATCATGGTTATAATTGTAAGAGGCATGAGACAATATGTTAAAATCAGAATTTTCATTAGAAATGTTCATTTTAACTATTAAAGTAGTATATCTTAATGAAGGAAAAAATATGTTCAAAGAGAAGTATAGGCCTAGGATTTTGAAGAAATAGCTTTCCTGACTATTAACTATGTGACCAAACAGAATATATTTAATCTTTATGATTCTGTTGTCTAATCTGCTAAATAACAATAATACTGTTCTGTATAATCCGCCAGGTTAATTTAATCATTTAACCAGCCTTCATAGAACATTTTAAAGTATCTTCACACTCCAGAAAATTAAGGTGTTACAGAGCTAACTACTAATGTTGGCTGCTATACATTTTAAAGAAGTGTCCTCACTGCTTCTATTTTTTATTTCAACTTTCCTGCATTAATATACTCTTTTTAAAGATTTTTTATTTAAGTATATTTGGTATACAATACTATATTAGTTATATTAGTTTCAGGTGTACAATATCCAACATTTTTATACCTTACAATGTGATCACCCCACTAATTCCAGTAATCATCTGTCACCATGAAAACTTATACCTTTTATATATGTCATGTCAGTTTTTTTTTTTACTATACCTGATTTATTTGTTCTCAAATATAGCCATGCCACTGTTTGCTGAGAAATCAAAGGATTATCAAGCAAAACATCTTTTGGTAGATAAGTTTCAGGGTGTAACTGTTCCAGCTGTCTATAAATCAAGATAATAAGGAAGCTTTCCTTGACCAAAAAAAAAAAAAAAAAGTGCCCTAGCTTGGGTTATGAGCTAATCATCATTGAAAAGGTCAATTTTTAATGAGGGTGGAGCTCTGCCTTGTGTATATATATATATGCACTGTATATGCATGTATTTGGTAGACTGTTTTCTCTCTCACTCTCTCTCTCGACTTCTTGCCTCAGAGCAGCATATCTCTTCCACCCTCATTCATCATCATGATGAAGATCATCACTGCTTTTGCCATCCTTGCTCTAGCATCCACTGCCTGGGCTGTCTCTCCACCTGGTAAATTAGGGTTTACTTTAAATACTCATGCCTTTATTATGCTAACTGTAATATATTCAGCCTTCAGCAATTATTGAATGTTAAAGTCAGAAGAAAATTTAGAAGGTATCTATTTGGATTGGTCTAATTAATGAAGTGGGAGTGGGTCAGACCTTCAGGAAGGAGAGGAGAGACTGAGCAGGATAAAAAGACTGTCAGCTCTCCACTCAGTTCCCAATCAGGATCCCTCAGGTTTCTGACTTGACCTTTCAGAAATCACTTAGGCAACTTTGAAACCATTACGCAAGCCTACCCTGGGCATGCCCACAGGAACTCTTAGAGACCGATGGCAGCCCTTCCTCCAATAACAAGAGATTTCCTCCATGGTTTTGTTTGTTTGTTTGTTTGTTTGTTTGTTTGTTTGTTTAATCAGGATCACATACATCTGTCTTTACCTTGAGTTGGGCCTGAGTAAAGGAGTGACCTCTCTTAGGTGTGGCCTGGGCAAGGGGCATCAGGAGATGGTTTTAGTTACTATGAAAGGTGAATTCAGATTTGCATGTCTAACTGGAATTTGCTCTTTCTCCAATTCCTCCTCTTCAACTGCATCCCATTCAACTCTCTTCTCAAGATCAAGCAATAGGGACAGAGGTGAGTGCAACCTTCTCTGTGTGGTCTTTGCAAAAATGAAATCACAGCTAATGTTTAAATGGAGCTAGGGAAGTAGTTAAATTGGCTCACAGTGGACAGAACTAATTCATCAGGAAGTAAAACTTTCTATTCTTCTTCTTTTGGTGTTATTTCTTTCTTTAAGGGCTGTAAAAGGAATCTTCTTGCAAAAGGAGATCAGCAGATAAAGTAAACTTTTACCTTTGGGTAATATTTTAAACTTTACTAAATATTTTTTGCATTCATTATTTCTTTGGACTTTCATTATAACCCTGAAAGGAGAGATGAATATTTCCTTCTTAAACAGCTAATTCTTATTTTACTTAAGGAATGTTCTAGGTCTGATAAATTTTTGTGGTGTAGCACCTTGTCTATAGACAATCTTCTAGACATATTTGATGAAAGTTGATGATGAAAATGATGAAAGTTATCATTTTAATATGAGATTGACCACAGAATTGAAGAAAGAGAATGCAGGACATTATTATTATTATTATTTTTCAATTACAGGTGAACTGCTCCAAATACATGAGAAAAGGCTCCGGGTTTGCATGCACAAAGAATATTAAACCAGTATGTGGCGTAGACCAGAAAACTTACAGTAATGAATGCATGTTTTGCAAGCTACACAAGTAAGTATTGTATCTTTTATCATGCTCCTTCAATACACTTTGGACATTGTTTTGTTAAAACAAAAATAAATAAATAAAGTTAGCTTTATCTCTAAGAATATATATATATTTCTTTACTATCCAGCCAAATTCTCATTCATATTATACACTATCCCTTGGCCATTAGCTGCTACATATAGACATTTTTATCCCCACATTTACATTTAGAGCAACTGAGATTCAGGCAGGAAATGTATCTTGATCAAAATTCCATGATCCTGGGTTACGTCATTCTTATAGCATAACAAGAACTCAGAAGACAGCCATCTCTATTAATCTCTTCCTCATACCCCAGAAGAAATTCGTGTTGCTTCTCATGGTTGTCTGGAAAAGTCTGGGTAAGAGACTGAAAGCACAAATGGTTCTCATTAGAAACAATATCTCAGCTTCTAGGAGAATGAAAGAATGGTTCTTACCAGCCATTCCAGCAATATGAATTCATTGCTTTATGATTACTGGTTAAAATCATGGACTTTGGTGTCTGACCTCTGAACTAGAATACAAACAGCACTTAGTAGATCTGTGACATTAGGCAAATACCCAATCCACTACACATTTAGTATTCTCATCTATAAGATGGAAAATATAATAGCATTTAGAATTCACTGTGATAGGCATGTCAAGGCTTAGCTAAGCAGCATACACAGAGTAAATACACATAGAAATGAGCTCTTCTTTCTTCTCATTTTCCTCTTTTTTTCTTATTTTCTTATTAGGCCTTCTGAAATTTACAGTCTAGTGTAATAGCAAGTTTTAACCAGAATAATGTCTCTTAGATATTCAACTCATGCACTGATAAAACCATAGTAGCTTAAAGACCGATGAACTCTTATTATGTTATCTCGCATCCTCTTTTTAGAAATCATGAACCTAAAACTCAGAGAGAAAAAGTGACAATAACAAAATTAACTACACTATGAGTGCCTGAGATTGATTGAACGTATTTTCTTTTACTTAACTGTAAAAATATTTTTGCACTATATTATGCCTTTGATTTTCATCTTAATATTCATGAACTAGTTTTAAAATGCCCAATCTCCTTTTAAGTGTTGCTCTGAAGAACTCTTATTTGTTTACAAAATGATCATCCATCAGAAGTGTTAATGGTCAATATTAGCTAACTGTAGTTGGCTATATTAACCAGAATTTCTCATTCTTGGTACAGATCAGACAACACAAAATTACATATGTCTATATTTTACTCTGTAGATTATGAAATATAAAGTAACTGTATTATCCATTCAATAAAACCTTCTCTTCCAGAGAAAAAGCATTTCAACTCAGAAAACTTCATGATAATAAATGTGTAAGTAAATAATTTTATTTTTTAAATATAAAATGTTATACAAATTCCTCATTTTCATAGAGAAAAACTATTTTAAAATTAGTATTCTAGGTATTATCTGTGACTATATATAGTCATAAATATAACATCTGGCCAGCCTAACCAGATGACCTGAAGTATAGTTACTTTATTTACCCAGAAGAAGACTCTACGATCTTCATTCATAGCCCTTAATTGGGTCAGATCATGTAACTACAGATGGTATGTCTTTTTGCATGTGAGATTTTAGACTAAATAATCCCTCAAGGTCTTTAAAAAGTTCTTTTTCTATAATTTAATGATTTGAAATTGTTTTCTCATATTTTCTTTTCTTTTCTTTTCTTTTTTTTTTTTTTGATATGGGAAGATCAAATGCACCAAATATTCTGAGGCGTGCACCATGGAATACATGCCTCTCTGTGGATCTGATGGAGTAGAATATTCTAACAAATGTTTGTTTTGCAACAGTGTTGTGTAAGTGCTGAATTCAAATATCCATATATTATTTGTAGTAAGAGCCTTTTTCACAGAGCCAGAAACCTTCTTAGCTACCTAATAAGCTGGATGCTGCTATGAAGCTTAAGAGTGAGATGGTTCACTGATAATCATAACATTTTACAAAGTTAAGTAAAAAGAGAGAGAATGAGAGAGAGAGATAAAAAGTGGATAATAGGAAGAAACTGAAGGGAGGAAAATGAGACACTTACCATTATATTATTAAGTGGCAGATAAAAGAAAATTTACACGATTTTTTTGCTCCTGACACTGGCTTGTACTAGCATATTGAATTTTTTTATTCACCAAGCTCAGTGGTTAATTGCTCATCTTTCATGCTGTGTACTTATTTGCCTGGCTCAAGCTAAGAATATGAAACTTTTAATTTAAGGTCTCCAAAGCCTTCCTTTGAAAAAAATATGGTTTCTCTCATAGGAAGAGCCGTGGTGCGCTTTTTTTGGCAAATTATGGATCGTGCAACTCTCTCTGATGCTCAAGGTCACCAAGTTCCCTTGGGAAGATTTCACATAGAGAACGAGTCTCTCTAGGAGACAAATATATGGAGTTTGTTCTTCAATAAACAAATCTCAGCAGAAAACTGTCAGATTTGTCTCTGTGGGTGGGATTCTTCTCTTAAGGAGAATACTTGTGGTCATTTTCCTGAACTATAAGAACATAGAAAGATTTCCTCTATTTCCACTTAAGTTGAAAGCTGGAGAGATTATACACACACTGGCGAGAGAAAATCTGCTCATAGCATCCCATTTAAAAAAGACCCAAATATTTTAAGTAAACATGTGTCAAAGGGTAGATCTGACCATTAGTCTTACATTACCATTTGCTACACTAAAAAAAAAAAAGGAAAATTCAGCTTTGGAAAAAAATCAGGTAAGAATTCACAATACTATAAACTAATCAGAACAGACCAGGAATAACTTATACTTTAGTTATAACCATTTAAAGAGAACCGAGTCACATATGGACATCTGCAAAAGAAAATCTGGTTGACCATATTGGGGAAGAGATTAAGAACAATATGATTCAATTAAATGCTGAAGTCAGTAAAAAGGCCTGAGGAAAATTTAAGGTAGCTGAGACAGATAAGGCTATAAATATAAATTTCTTCTGAGGCCTCTCTTTGGCTTGTAGATTGCCATCTCCCTGTGGCTTCACATGAGTTTCCATCTGTGCTTCTCTGTTTCTTAATCTTTTCTTCTTATAAGACATCAGTCATATAGGATTAGAGCCTAACCAATGACCACATTTAAACTTAATTACCTGTTTAAAGACCCTGTCTTCAAAAATATTCTGAAGGTCCTGGGGGTTAGGAACTCAACATATGAATTCTAAGGGGGGACATAAATCTGAAGCTGATATTAGACTAAAAATATCAAACATAACATGTAATTATGTATTTTTTATTTAGTCAAGTCTTAATATTCATGTTGTTTGATTTTGTAACATATGATACACATAAAATAATTCATAACCACATAATCAAAAATAAAGATATGGTGTCATTAAATGAATAAAATGGCTACATTTTTAGAAAAAAATTTAAATACTGGGGAAAATTTGGTTAGAGAAAAATTAAGTTTATGTAAGTAAACTCACTTTTTCAATTTATAGATTAAAAACAAAATTATGTAATTATTACACAATTTTATATATTTAAAACATGCTATATAACTAAATCTAATCCATAATATATAATATATGATGTTATATTTTATATAAATAGAAATACAAATAAATTATCATTATAAACATTCGTCAGCTGAGATACAAGTCCAAAGAGAAAGAAAAGACAAATTTTAGGCCATATTATTAAAATATGAAACCATATAAACATCAACAAAAATTAAAAAATTAAGATCGTCAATGCTTCTCTACAGTCTTGAGCCTCCAGTTTGGGTTTATACTCTGTTTTAAGGAAACATTTCTCTCATTATTGAAAATACGTTTTTATAAAACGTATTCAAATACCCCCTTCAAATATCTCCTTCCTTTTAGATATCTTGCAAAAACATCCTCTAAATTGTTTAAATATATTTATCAACAAGGTCCAGCATCAATTTTCACTAGATTAATCTTCAACACGGTTATGGGACCCTTAGTAATGTGCTGTGTACAAAGGACAGGCCACAGCAGGGGCACTCTCTGAGGGTGCCGCAGTCTTCCACACACTTCATTGATCTCTGCACCTCTTGTGCGTGCATATGCATCAGCTACTATTTTGCAGGGGTTGGGAGTCTAGACTGGTGGCTGGCCTTAGTGACACATGGTAAGAGGTTGGTGCCCAGAAAGTAACGGAAAGAAAGGATAAAACTCAGTTTCAGTGATTGTAATTTATTACCCATTATTGCCAGACCTTGTGCCAGGTTCTAGGGACCCTGTGATGCCCAAGACAATTTCTGCCTTCATTGGTATCCATGTTCTTCGAAGTAAGCCACATTGAGACATCAAAGTGAATAGACAAAGAGAATCTAGATGAGGAAATGTGGAACTACATTTAGTGTAATATTACCATAGGTAACAGGAAAAAGAACCAAAATGGAAGGTAAGAGAAGAATAGAACATCTCTTTTCGTTCTTTTGTTTGGAGCCTCAGGAGACCAAGGATTCTTATCTGAGAATTTAAGTCCTCACTAAAATGGTGTTTTCAAATATAGTGAAAGTGAAACTGATAGACTATTCTATGTAGGGACTATTTGGTTCCTTTCTTATTCTGGTAGTCCTGAAAAGGCTACTTCTTAAAACTTGAAAGAAAATAAACTTATTTTCTTCTTGTGAGAGGTACACAGCTTATTGATAGCAAATTTTTGTTTCCTTACTTATAGGTTTATTCTAGAGATTTTGAAGCTTCATTTTGGCTGTGACCCACGTTTAAAAAGTATATTTTACCTCACCACCTAGAAACACAGACACACACACACACTATTCAAGTTGCATTTTTAATTTTTATTTTATTCTACTTTACTCTGTTTTATTGTATTTTATTTAAAAATAGTGATGGTAACAACAAAAAAAAATTCACAGCCGCTAAAAGTGCACAATATGCAGTTTGAAAAACTTATACTGTACCATTCTGAGAATTAATGCTTAATTTGGACAAGCATGAGGATGTGTCCCTGTGTGCGTATTCACACTTTTGTGTCAGGTACAATTGTGAAAAGAAAGGGCTATCTTCAACTCACACTGACAAGAACATTGCAAAGAATAGTTAAACCAGAGGGTCCACTTTAACCCAGGCCCTCACCAAGATTTAGATGGTCAGGCTTCTCCTCCCAAACATCCCATAAGATACTGGGGGCAGGATTTGTCATCCCAAAGTGAAATGGAGAGAAACAAATCAGTCTTTGAAAAGGGACATAAACCTGAGGCAAGAGGAATCAGATTACACCTTGGATGAGCCCTCCACCAGAGCCTCTCCTTGAGGATTTCTTAGTTATTTTCCTTCCAGTCCCTCAGGAAACTCATCTCTATGTTACAGCTTTTTACTTTTTTCCCTTCTCGGGAATTCCCTTTAAAGATTTCCCTTTCTCCACCCTTTTAGTGAATAAATTCATTTGCATCATATAGCGGGAGGTGCAGGTTTGGAAGAGAATGAAGGATTAGGGCAATAAAAGAGAAGAGTCGCCTGTCTCAGTTTTACCTCTTGGTTGATCCTATGGGCAGACGGTAAGTGGCAGCTGGTCCCATTAGGGACCAGCCATCCAGCAAGTCGGTCTTTCAGGGAGGAGCTCAGCATGACAAAAAAGGGGTCAGTAAATGGACAATTTAGGAAAGAAGTAAGATTACAGTGTTTCCATTTTGTGCTGGAGGAATTGCACCTGTGAAAGTTACAAAGGATGAGAACTGAGTTACATGAGAATGAACACTGGTCTTCACAAGAAGCTGTATAGGAAATAACAACAAAACAGTGATTCTCTCCAAAGAAAAGAGGTAAGAAAAATCATCTTAATTTGGCACGTGAGATGGTCTTGTCAAAACAAAACAACACTGGGGAAAGTTACATAGGCAAGGAAGCCTTTATTCAAGGCTGCCGCATCGGTAAGAGAGGCCAGCACTGGCCTGAACTCTGTGTGTGCAAGGAGGAGGGGCTTTTAAGCTCCGGGGTAAGCTAGTGTAAAGTGCTAGAGGTGGGGAAGGGAGGCTTTATCTAAAGGAAAATAAATTCATGTTTATGACAAACGGTACTTTTGCAACTGGGAGCAAAGTTAAGCTCCCGCCCTTCCATGGAGTCTAGGAGATAACCTGCACTATCTTTCTTGATAGTTACATTCAAAAAGAATGGCTCTTCGGGCCTTAAGAAAGACTTTTCTGGACTATAGAACTTTCAAGAGTCTTACTAAGAAGGTCTACCTCTCAAAGGGAAAGATAAATCATTTACTATGATAGTAATAATTTACTCTTTACTATTACAAGTTTTCCAAAGCAAATGTTCTATGATAAAAAGGGTCTGGAGAGGCCTGGAGTCAGGTGGAAGTCTGTCTGTAGGTTAGCCTGTAGTCAAGGGGGACAGTAAGGCCATTAAGGACATCTTGCCCAGGACAAGGAACAGGTCAGTCATTCTGTTACTCAAAACAGTGCTCAAGAACAGAACAGGCTGTTAGCTCCTTTTAGAAGGAAGTATCATTGGCAAGTAACTTCTCCCATTCAGTCCATTGACTTGTTTTGTTGACGGTTTCTTCTGCTGTACGGGAGCTTTTTAGCTTGATGTAGTTCCATTCATTTATTTTTGCTTTTGTTTCCCTTACCTTTAGAGTCAAGTTCACAAAAACTCTTCTGAGACCAATGTCCATAAGTAAGTGGGTAAAGGGATCGAATATATGGAAACGTAAGGAAAGTGAACTTTGGCTGGTGAGCACCCAATGGAGTATACAGATGTCGAATTACAATGTACACCTGCAAATTATATAATGTTTTTAACTAATGTTACCCCATTAAAGTTAAAAAAAAAAAAAAAAAGAACAGCACAGGATAATGTGCAAGTCTGGCTAATACTGTCCTGTGGCTTCCATAAAACCCCTAAGAAGGGAAAAACTATCCTACAGCCTGTGATGGGACTGATCGTTTATGTGGGTACTCTTCTGTGATGAAGAAACAGCTGTTGGGACCAAAAGGGAAGAAGTTCAGTACTGTGGTGGAAATATAATTGGTTAAAGGATGGGCTAGACTGTGAAAGTTCTGTAGGGCGGGCAGTGGAGTTGAAACTTTATTTCCTGCAAGAGAATCGTGGAGCCTTAGGTGAAACTCTGTGAGGGACTGGTTTGAGATGACATTGAAATATACATATTGAATTTTCCCTAGCTAGGAATAGAAGTCTGACATTCAGGGGCAAAGCCCAAGCTGTATCTTTTGGAATTAAGCCATCAGTGTGATAGATGATGAGGAAGTCATAGACTAAGGATTCTCTTAGGGAGATGTGATACTTTCATTTTACTTACTCTCCTCTCCCAATATTAGTTCACCTGGAATTTAGGAGAGTTTGGAAAAGCTAAAGATATTTTAGCCTTATTTCTTTCCAATTATATTTTACTTTTTTCTCAGTGTGTTTTAGGATTGAATAATGTTTATAGACTCTCTCTGTTATGTTATTTTTCCATCTATTAAGTAGAGCCACATAGTGATAATGTGCAATTACATTTATCTTAGGATATTTTGCTTCACTTTTACCTAGTTGATATATAGGGATTGTGGGATTTACTGTTTAATTTTTTAATGCTGAGGTTAAGATTAATACCTAAATGTCACAAGATCCAGAAAGCTTAACTATTGAAAATTCCTTCCTCAAGCCTGTCTTCTGTGGGTAATTATTTGTTTAATGATTTTCCTGTGCCATAATGTAATCTCTATGATGGTAAGGAAGATGTGAGTCTTTTTCACTGCTGCATGTCCAGTGTTCCACATAACTCCAGACAAATCAGAATCCCAGGCAGTGGAAGGCCTATGGGAACTCAACCACTGAGGCTCTGCTAATAACAAAATCTGTGATAACGCAAAGTTGAAAAGTAAAAAAATGTAAATCATTTTTCTCAAGTAGGAAGTGATTTCACACTAATTATTATCTTTGAATATTCATGTAATGCCCTGAATCTGTGGCTCTGAGCCTACAAGGGCATTGTCAGTCACTGTGGCAAAGAAAAAGCCAAAATCAATAGCATTTCTTTGTGGCTAATCTGAGTCAGGCAGTTTTCCAAGCTGTTTAAATATTCT
>CM053515.1:18975970-18994046 GCA_028627145.1 Eidolon dupreanum | reverse complement strand
CATTGTCAGTCACTGTGGCAAAGAAAAAGCCAAAATCAATAGCATTTCTTTGTGGCTAATCTGAGTCAGGCAGTTTTCCAAGCTGTTTAAATATTCTGTCAATTAAAGAGCCCCTTAAGGAAGGTTTGTTTACCTCATCATGCAAATGGGTAAATTTGGTCCAAAGAGATGAAGTTGCTTTCCAAATTAACAAAATATTTTAACTAGATCTGTTTTTATTGTGTCCGAAATCCTTTCTCAATAGTAGGATGCCTCTAACTCTCTGAAACTGAGGGGCAAATGATTCACTTAGGAAGGTGACAGGGTATTTTCAAAATGCTCCATGTTAGGTTACAAGCATCGAGACCACAAATTTGATGAACACCACCCCTTTCAAATTCTAAGTGACCCAGGTCCTTTCTGAAAGTTTCCAGAAGGTTTGTTTTTAGACATTTACTAAAATGAATAAGGGAGACCAAGGTAAGTAAAAATTTGTTTATTCAGCAATGTTAATGACTAATGGAATCAACTTAATTAAGCAACAGTGGAAGAATATTGATATAATCCATATATGTCATAAAATATATGAGGCATTTAAATTCATGTTTAATATGACTATATTTAAAGATCAAGAAAACATCTTTTGAAAAAAAGCAGAAAACAATATATACTACAAAAATTTAATTGAATATGACAAGAACATGTATATGTGTTCATGTGTTCATATAATTTAATATATTCCTAACAGTTATCTCTCGATTTTGAGATGTCGCACCTAATTTTTCTTATAGTTCTATTTTTCTACTTTTATAAAGTTAACATGTATTTCCTTGATACAAGAACAATTGTATCAAGAAAAGAAGATAGAGGCTGGAAGTTTAGATAAGCGGAGGGAACAGCAATGATAATGTGTTGTCCCTGCTGCAAAGCTGCAAAGTCTCTGGATTGATGCAGGAATGAGGCTGGACCCACTGCAAATGGCAACCATTGCCTCACTCCTCATTGTGACCTCCTCTCTTCCTCAGCTGTTTCCACTTTTTGCACTCTGGCTGAAGGTACTAATTATTATTGTGGAACAAGCTATGCTTTTTCTGCTGTGCTCTTTCCTACCACAGTTGTTCCCTCATGCTGCTGCCTCTTTGGAATGCCTGCCAAGGGCTGCTCTGTCCACCTCCCCAAGTTTTCTAGGTGCTCTGTGCTTCCTTCTCTAATGCCTCCTGCTGAGATTTGACCTTGACTCAACCTGAATGCTTGGCCTCCCATTGTGCGCTCAGCCCAGCACACAATGCCTCAGTGCCTTCTCCTACACAGCTACTCTGTTCTTTCCTGGGGCCCTAACACATGCTCCTTAAATGAGAGGCATCAGCCAGAAAAACATATCACGTCTCTCTTTCTTTTCTCTTCTTTCTGAAGTGGGTAAACTGGGGCATATGTGGTGGGGAGAATGGGCATCTGGCGTTGTGTTTTAGTACAGTTGGATCTTCCGTTATTCTAGTTCATTCCTGAAGGAATCTGGGGAAGAAATCAGGAACAGATAGGGGTGTGCTTAACTAAAACATGGTGTTCTAGATCGTCTCAGGAGCAGGCCGAGTAGGCAGCTCTGAACATTGTGCCAAGGACCTCCAACCATCCTGGTGACTGGAGTACTGAGGAGACACTTCGATGTCTCACGTACCACATGTCTTACCACAGCATGTTAGCAAAGAGCTTACGTCAATTACATAACGACTGATGCTACAGAGAAGAGACAAAGACTTGAAGGACGTAGGAGGACCAGGGCACTTTTGCAGGATTAGAAAGACAGGGAGCGTACAGTGTGGTCCTCGGCGAGTCCCTGGAGTGTGCATATTCCATTCTATAGGGTTGGAAAGGCTGCTGTGGAGAAGGCAGCCCCATGGAAGGACATGCTCACTGACGTCTCCCTCTCTGTGACATTTCTCTTTCTGTGGTGTGAAATGGTGTTTCTCCCCCTGCACGCTCTCAGAATGCTCCAAGAGAGCCTAGCATGCCCAGTCAGAAGATTCTCAGCATGGCCAAGTACACCTAGAAGATTAAAAATCTTTGTCTTAATCCAAAGAGAGAGTCTGTGTTTCACGAGCAAGTAGGGACTTACTTCCGCTGTTGGGAAGCTCTTGTCTGGAAGCTTCTGGTGGCCTCGTCATTTTCTTTGTATCCTCTTAAAGAAAAAAAAATGAAACAGGTGAATCTTCAGGTACCAAGTTGCCTTTTCAAGACAACTTAAATACCTCCATACGAAAATAATACAACTACGTCCAAAGAGTAACCTCCTATTTACTTCTGTCTTCTGAGTAGTTATAGATTTGTCACTGAGATCTATGCTTTTGTTCATGACTATGTTTAGTTTTTCCTGAGCATTTGCTCTTGGGGAAGAGGGTGAAATAGGCTTTCCAAGTGAGGTGCACAGAGTTTACGATGGGCAGACTAGAGATGAATTTTCACTTCAAAGGTGGTCTTAGTATCCTGATTATCTCCGCTTTGGTGATTGTACTAGAGGGCAACATCTTGAGACAATATCTCAGAGCATCATTCTAAGGACACACCAGGAGGAAAAATGGCCAAATCTTCCCCAGTACTCTGCCCACTTTTGTTCTTCGTCCTGATACACTGAGTGTTGCCTTCTGGTGAGTAATTTGGCTGGTTCGGCAGGTATGCAAGGCTGGTCTATGGGCTCTAACATTGTGATCTGAAATAGAATGTTTTGAAATCCTAATTTAAGTGTATCATTTTATTCTATCTATCTATCCGTATCAGTAGAGAGAAAGACATTGGGGTACGGGCCAAGGGAAAATAAAAGCATCTGAGCCAATGGGCAAGGGACTTAGTTTATTTATCTGTTGATACAGATTATGAGACTTAACTCATGGGGTCCAGGGGACCTGGGTGATTCAGTGAGGTAACATGTGAAGGTGATTGACAATATGCCCACACCATAGTGCATCTCAAAAATTCAGAAGTTTTGATAATGCTTTGCCATGTGTTTGAGTGAGTTGTTATCTTTTGTGTTCTTTTTTAGAGAAGAGTCTTATAGGGAGTTTTTAATAAAGTTACCTAGACTCAAGGACTGAAGAGTTTCATTTTTCATATGTCTGCCATGAATTCCCAGGCATTTCATAAGCAAGTGTCTTTCCCCTCTCTGTAAAATATAGGGATTGGGCTACAAGGCCTCTTTAAAGGTCTAGTGTTTCTTCATTTCTTTCACATATAGGCTGCCAATTCTGAATCTGCTCAAGCCCAGGCTAATTACTGTTAATCAAAAAGTGATTTGATATCCTAGATTGGCAATGTTTCTAAGAGCAGTGATGCATCTCCACAGTCTTCTGCTGATTATTTATCAGGAGTAGAAGAATTATTCCTCATTTTTGAAAAAAAAAAAAGTGAATACATATGTAGATGAAACAATGTTTTAAATTATTGCAAACTTCCTTGGTAATAATTTAGAATTTGTTTATTCTGCCAACAGATTACCAGATAATAGATTCTATGACAATTTTCAGTTATGTCTTGGTTTCAGCCCTTCAACACTGGTGGCCACATCATGGAAAGATTAAGGTAATCATCCACTAGATCTCCCAGGATCGAGGTTCTAATCTGAGTTTTCTTTGAAATTGCTATTTTAAAACCTACTGCAGCAAGGTCATCTGTGACATTCTTCAAGGTCCACTTTTATTAATGTGACAAGTATACAGCAGGCATAGGATCCCAGAGTAAGGTGATCCAAAGTGGGAACCAAGTTGAGATTTGGCTAGATGTACATCACAGAACCCTCCATACTATACTGCCTGGGAAATGTTTCTGAGCTCTGATGGTTGCCAGGAGCAGGGCTGGTTCTTAAGAGC
Organism: Eidolon dupreanum; assembly: GCA_028627145.1. Lineage (NCBI taxonomy): Eukaryota > Metazoa > Chordata > Mammalia > Chiroptera > Pteropodidae > Eidolon > Eidolon dupreanum. Next base: position 18,990,210 of record CM053515.1, on the reverse strand, counting down.
CCACAGGCTTGGACATAACACAGGTTTTGATCCCAAAGAGCTCAAAGTTTGGATGAGGGAATGATCCTAAGTGCTCTGAAACACATAGAGAATGCCTGCGTGAGTTGAATAGGGAGCACAATCTCTCAGATATGGACTGAAGAAAATGTGAAGGAATAGTTCGCATAGGGTCTTTTATCCCATTCTAAGAATAATTATTTTTTATGTGAAATGAGGTGTAGTTAAAGGATCTTAATCAAGGGGATAAAATGATTCGATTGATGTTTAAATTATGGAAACTAGAGGACATAGGGAATAGAGAAATGGAGGGCTTAGTTGGGTGACAGACATACAAGAAGTAAATGATGGTGGCCTGGCCATGGTGGTGGTGTTGGATAGATAAGGAAAGAAGGAAGAAGAATTTCTAAGCTCCAGTATGATTCCTCTCTCTCTAAATACTCAGCCAGAACTCTCTCGCATCTTGTATCAGAGGTACTTTATCTATCATATGGCACTCAAAGAGCCCTTGAGGCCACCATCCTCAAGCTCCATCATCGCAGAGTTACTGCTTCAAGCCATCATTGAAACGCTTGCAAGTTGACATGGGTTCTAATCCCCCGATGACACATGTCCATTCCTTTGTTTTCCGCTTTTCCTACAAAATCAGGGAGTTATTCTAAACGATCCCAAATTTCAAAACTTCAAAATAAGAGTTGGCTTGGGGGTTTTCAGAGTGGATAAAAATGTGATAAGTATTTTACATCAAGGCTTGTGGATTTCAGCAAAGCATTTTTTCCAATCATGGGGCTTCAGTTTCCTTTGCTGAGTTGGCATAGAAAATCTCTAAGAATATTCCCAGGTCTAATAGTCCGGAAATAAAAGAGATTGAGAGAGAAGCTAAATTTCCCAGCTAGGTTCTGTTTATTTGTACTTCCTTTTCCCACTCTAGCGTAGCAGGCCTCTGTTCTCTGTTACTGTCGAAGGTGCTGACAACAAGAGTATCACGTTGTTCTCAGGTGACACATACATGGGTTCTTGTTCTATCGCTTTGTGGAGTGGGGAGCTGTGAGAGATTTTGTATGTTATCCTGGCTACATTTACATTTTCCTAATGAAGTCCAGAGGTGACCTACCAGTCTGTGGGCATGATTCTAATTGTATCATTCTTTTCAACTGAATTTCAGGTGAAATGTCCATATAAAAAAGTAGACTTGAGTTGGTTCAAAGGAACAGTCAATCCCTGCCTTGGTGTATATCATCCCATCTGTGGCACCAATTTTGTCACCTATGAAAACCCCTGCATCTTGTGTGTTGAGAGCTTGTGAGCACCATTTGGAGAAAAGAAGAGAACAACAGACAAGCTTGGTCCTACAGCAGTTATTATCTACCTCTTCTACATCAGACTCGATGCCAGGAATATGCTCCAGTTCGTACAGATATGATCAGTCCCTACTCAGAAGAACGCGTTGTCATACAAAGCCCACTGGGGTAGAAAGCTCAGTGGTGCCGCTCTGGTCCTTTCTGCCCTCTGAGCCCTCACACGCCCAGATGCCAATTAGTGGATTTTCACTTGAGGTTTCAAATATCCCTTTGAGTCCTGAAATTATTTCATTTTAAGACAAATTGTGGGTTTGCCTCCTCTCAGATATCTTCGACCTCTTCTGTGTCTCAGATTCTGAGCTAAGATGAGGTAACAGGAAATTGGGGTCCATTAGCTAAGAGTGAATGTTTAGGTTTTTTTTTTTTGATTCATCTGACATAATGCTGTAATTAGATATGAAAATTTCACAAAACCGTAGCTTCAGCTTTGATGTCTGTATAAGTCAGTGCAGGTCACAGGGAGAAAAATTATTCCCATGGCATCAGACTGGAGCCCTCAGCCCAACAATTATTGTAATTTTATGCACAAAGCAATGATAGCAGTGTGTAAACCGTAGGACATTCACATTTCAGCCAAAGTATGAGAGCATTGACAGAAAAGATGGAGATTGATATATCTCACATATCACAAGCTCAGGACAGATTCGATAACCTACTTTCAAAGAGATTGTAGTATCATTCATAGTATCTTCTGTGACATCTTAGAATCATAAAAAGAGAACTGGGTAGGAAACTCAATAATCTAGATTTGTCTTTAATCAATTCCCCCTTACTCTCTGGCTCTTAGTTTCCTCAAATACAAACTAAGAGTGATAGGTAAGATAATTTTTAGAGTATTTTTATAGTTCTGACATTCTATTATTTTTTTAAAAAATGTTTAATTTGACTCTTCCTTTAGGAAATCTCAGGGGGAAATTAGGTTTCTACATGATGGAAAATGCTAGCCGAGTGAACTTGAATGTGAAAGAAGATATCTTCTTTTCTTTCCATGATGACAATCCTTTTGCAACTCACCTGTCCTTTATCCCTCCTTGCATCTGTTCTTGGAGACAGAGAACTCCCCTTACTGAGATTGCATCAGATAGCTAAAGGTTCCTTCTTTAGACCTCTTCCCTCATTGATTGGCTGCCTTCCATACTCTCCTAACAAATAAACTTTTCTGAAAGTCTGATTGCAGTTAGGTTTCACATCTGTGTCTCAAGTCTCAGAAGTAGAACAAATTAAACATTTGAGCTAAGGGTCAAAGACAAACATTGGGATTAATCAACTCTCTGATAACTGAACAGTGGAGTATTCTATATAAAGGCTCCAGGCGTCTTCCAAGGAACATGACAGAAATTTCTTTTATATTCCTTTGGCATTGAAACAAACAAACAGTAGGAACCTTGGAGTGCTCTGCTCTTCCTGGCTATTTCTTTTGCCCACTTTCTGCAAACTTCTCATTAAACAGCCTTAATTTTAGACTCAGCCTCGGGACAGAGGTGTTTACACATGTCTGTCTTAGATCAACAGAGTCCAACACTTTTCACTGGCCCCATTTTTCTCCACAGAAGAAGGTCAAATCACTGGTATCCATGAATGTACCATTGGTCATTGGTCATTTTCTGAAATTCTTTTAACATGTTTTTACCTCTGAAACATAAGGGATGTGCCCTTTCAGTTGTGTGCCTTTGTGTATTTTTTCTAATTGGAGAGAAGACTAATATTACTACTATGCTCTCTCTTCTGAGAGCAGCTCTTCTGCCTCTGAATATCCTGTAAGGCTATGGTCAGAGTGTTTACATGTTCTATTTAGCCCTTTGACCTGAACTACAATGCTGATAACATATAGGACACACGATTCCAGTAAAAAGGAAACAGTCACCTTTCACCTGTCATCTTTAGAATATGAAAGCAAATTGCTCTGGGTCAGATGAAATATTCCCTCTCTTTATAGCATTTCAGTTTCCATTGCTCCAAGCCCTGGGCCAAGCAGGAACACCAAGAACTCCAGGGAGGAGGACTGTTTTCCAACGTGATTGCTTTTACTTCCTGTTCACAAATCCTTTCTTCTGCAATAATTAATCTGTCATCAATGTCATTCAGTAGAGTTTTTTTAATCTCAAACATTTTAATTTCATCTGTACAAGTTTGATTTATATCTTTTATATTTTCAACTTTTTAAAATACTTATAGCTGAAATGCAGTTATAATAATTATTTTAATGACTTTCTCTGCTAATTCTAATATCTGTCAGTTCTGGGTTGCTTTGAATTTACCGATTTCCTTCTCATTATGGATTATATCTTAAGATACCAGACAATTTTATCTTTTTTGGTTCTGAATATTTTTGTATTTCTAGAAATATTCTTGAGCTTTTTTCTGATTACATGGAAATAGTCTGAATTACATGAAAATAGTCTCCCTTCTCCTCTCCCTCTCTTGCACATGTTTTTAATTTTGAAATCCCTCTGTCCAGTTCCCCTTCTATTTTATCCTCTAATTATTGATCAGTCCCAGGTTTTGTCATTGCTGTCTTCTCTTTCCCATCTCACTTTCTCTGTTTGATAGTCCCACTTACATCTATAATTACTCTATTGTCTTTATATGTCTGACTCACGTATCCCCATCATGAGACTGTACCCATCTTATAGTATCAGATACTAGATACTTTAATTTCATTGGTTCACACAATCTTTAAAATCAATCTGTTAATATTAGCCCTATTTTTCTTTCTAAATGTGTTCCTCCACATTTTGATTTAACGAAAGGCAATATCACTACTCTCTTTAAGTTCTTTCTCACTCAAAATTAATTTCAATATATAATTTATATACATTTCTTATTTCATCTTAAATATATATTAAACCCATGAACATGCATTTAATCCAACTCTTCATCATTTTAATAGGTTATCTTGATATTCTTCCTAATTGTTACCTCAGCCTCCATTTTATTCACCCAACCAAAATCCTATCTCCATCATAGTATCATTAAAATATGGCCTGCTTAAAAGAGCACTATCATTTGTGAGTTATAATACAAACAAAATCTTAGTATGACTGGCAAGAGATTTTATTTCATCTTCGACAGACACCCTCTAAAGCCCAGCTTCAACCATAACGAACTCTTTTAGGACTTACAACAAACCCTGTTTGCCCACAAGGTGGCAGTAAAGCACTGCTGTTTAAACTGATAACTTTGACCAGACCTACCATCAATGCCTCCTCACATACTAACAATGTATTTTTGAACAAGTTGCTAATGCTCTATGAGCTGTAGATTCCTCATCACTTAAAATAATGATAATAATAGCACAAACTTGATTTTGAGGAGAAGTGAAGTTCCAAAAATGTTTAAATAGCTATGTCCAATGAGTAACAAATGGGGCAAAATCTTACTAGAAGCAGGAAGACCCTCCTTTATTGCTTGCTTTATAAAGCCCCATTTCTAAACCCAGTTAAGGGGAAGAATTTGAGATGTAAAGAGATTTCAGCACTTTCTGATATTATTTTCCTTCTTCCAAGGAAGGAAAAATCTCCTAAAATACTCCACGCTGAGCTTTTAGTCAGGTCTCAGTGGATGGGAAAGTTGGGGAATATTTCTGTCTAATAGACTGAACATCGCTGGTACCATTCTATGGAGTTCTTTTCTTGTCTTTTCTTTCTTTCTTTCTTTCTTTCTTTCTTTCTTTCTTTCTTTCTTTCTTTCTTTCTTTCTTTCTTTCTCTCTCTCTCTCTCTCTCTCTCTCTCTCTCTCTCTCTCTCTCTCTCTTTCTCTCTTTCTCTCTTTCTCTCTTTCTTTTTCTTATCTGCCTTTTACCCAAGGAAAGTTAATCAATCCAAAAATACAGACTTGAGTAAACTATTTATCATATATTTTCCAAACAAAAATTAGAAATTACTTGGGATATAAGTAATGTGTAGGCAGCCAGAGGTTCATTGAAATAACATGCGAACAACCAGACAAACCTAAAATTAAACCTAAATATTTAAACCTAAATAATAAAACCTAAAAATTAAAAAATTAATTTTAATTTAAATTCAAAATTTATATTTTAATTTTATTTTACTTTGAAAAAGTAATATATACTCTAAAAAAGAATTAGAAAAATACAAAAAAGTAAATTTTAATTAACAAATAAAATTATGCAATACATTACAATCAAAACTTACTGTCATTAAATTTAGATGAAAAACTTTCCTAAACTCTTCCTCTTCCTCTCTCTCTTAATGACTAAGTACACAGATTAAGAGTGTGATCGAAATGATATCATAAAACAAAGGTTATACTATATGTCCTACTTTTGAAATGAGCTTACTGAATACAAATTCAATAGGCAAATGAAGAAGAAATTATATTCTGAATGTGTGCAATAGATAAATTAAAAATGAAACTTTTGAAAAATAGATTATTTCCCAAAACATCAAAAATAGCAAATGTATAAAGAAAAGCAACTTTAACAAAGATATATATAATCTGTATCCTGACTGTTGCAAAATATTAATTAAAGATTTTAAAGAATTCTAAAACATGGAAATATGTACCCATTTATCAATTTAAAAATTCAGTATTGTAAAGAGTTACATTCACTCTTAACTGTTTTTATAAATTCAATATAATCTAACTCAAAAAAGTAATAGTTTTTTTGAAACTCTAATAGAAATATAGAATAAATAAGATAATCTTGAGGATGAACAAAACTGGAGGACCTACCAGGTAACAAGACTTATTCTCAAGCAACAATAATAAGAGAATATATAGGTGCAAAGATAGACAAATAGACCAGTGGAATGGAATTTAGAGTCCAGAAATAGACCCACACACATATAGTCACTTGATTTATGACAAAAAGACACTAATAAAATTATGAAAAGAATGTGCTCTTTATTAAATTATGCTGTCTATTGGATATACACACAGGAGTAAATGAATCTTGACTCAACTTCAGTTTGGATGGATATTCACAAAGCTAATTCAAAAAATCTTTTGGAAGTAAATATATCTTCATGAACTTAGAATATGCAAATATTGCTTAAACTGGCAAAAAAAAAGCACTAAGAATAAATAAAAATATGGTAAACTGTGCAATATTAAAAGTATTATATACTTTTGAACAAGAATTCAAAACTACAGGAAAGCAAATTTTAATTAAAAAGTAAAATATGCAAAATATTACATAATTTATGCTTTGATATACTTATGTGCATTTGTGTAAGAGAGATAATAACTTAGCTTTAATGATTACCCATTTACTCAACCTCCAAAGGAAATTATGACTCTTTAGCATTGTGACTAAGCTTTAGGAGAGAAAATGTCCAGTGTTCCAGAGTTGCATCCTGATGAGTGAAGCAGAAGCTTTTCAGTAAAGCTCTGCAGACTTCACTCTTACAGAATCACTCCTGGCTAAGGGCAGAAGTCATTATATCCTTTCATGGGACAGGCCACTACTCCTTCCTAACATATTTGTAACTACTTTGTTAAGTGAGTACATAGTTTGTCTTCCACAAAAGAATGTAAATTCTATGCAAGCTGATGCTGTGTCAATTTAGTGCCCTTTGGGCTAATTCTAGGCAATGGTAAGTGACTAATATCTGTTTCTTAAGCTATTGACAATCTTGATAAATATTGCCCAGTTCTTCAATTAACTTGCTGTGCAACTTTCAAGAATTTATTAACCTTGCCGAGCATTGGTTTATTCAGGTATAAGATGGATGGTACCTGATAAGCACCTCACAGAACTAGGAGAGTCAAATGAGGTAGCACGATAAATGCACTTCTCAAAGCAGCATACATATTTTACAGGCAAAAAGAGACAAAATACCAACTGTTCTATTTTTTCACCTTTCACAAGTATTCTTGTGTCCTGAAATACGACTGAAGTCTGAGCTACAACTCCTGTTGAAGATATTCAAACTCAGATCATTAGTCTGTGACAACTTGAGCATGAAATCTGAAGTGACAGAAAGAATTAACACAGCAATCATTACAATAGATATAATACTACAATCTCTCCTGTGCAAGAAGGTAACAACTGTTCAAAAACGGCATTACAAAACCAATCTAAAAATATAAAAATTAAAAAACAAATACCATATCAAAAATTAATTTCATTCAATGTCCTCTCTCTCTTGGATAAGGAAACTTCCTTTTTGAGTAAGTGGAACTGATCCTAAAAGACCTGTGACAACTCCCACCACCACCTCAACCTATGGACTTGCAGTTTCTTCTCTTATTGTGCCAAACTCCCTCTGTTCCTACAAAAGGCAAATTCTGAAAATATTATTCTTTAATTGAAAGAAAAAAGATCGCAAACCAATGAGAGCAAATTCCACTTTGAGAAATCCCTCCCCCCCCCCCAAAAAAAAGAAAAGAAAAAACGGAAAATAAGTATTAAAAAGGAAATTATAAATAGCAAAGTAGAAAATAATGAAATTGAAAACAGAAAAGCAATAGAGAAAAATCAATGAAACCAAAATCTAGTTTTTGAGAAGATTAATAAAACTGATAAACTTCTAAGATTAATATAACTGGGGAAAGAAGGGGCTGAAGACATACATTACCAATATGAAGAATGATAGCAGTAACAAACCTAGAGATTGTATAGAAATCATAAAAATAGAAAAAAAATTATAAAAGTTTTCATGCCAAATATTTTGACAATTTGGATGAAATGGGCAAATTCCTTAAAAGACACAAAAAAAGAAATAGATAGTCTGAACAGTTCTAATCTATTGAAGAAATTAAATTTGTAGTTCAAAACTTCCGACAAAGAACTCTCCAGGCCCTGGTAGCATCACCCTTGGTTTATTCTACCAAAGAGGTAAAGAAAAAACAAAAAACAGTATTGATTTTATACAAACTCTTTCATAAAATTAAATTATTCTATGAAGTCATCATTCACCTAACAACAAAACCAGAAAGAGACGTTGCAAGAATAAGAACACTGGAAATTTGCTGAGACTATATTTCAAGTGCTCTCACCACTCAGAAAAAGTTATCTAGGTGCTAATTAATGTTAATTAGCTTGACTGGTAATCATTTATCTCTATGTGTATATATATGATAGATACTGATAGATGATATAGATATAGATGGTATAGATATATAAAATCATCTTGTTGTACGCCTCCAATATATATGATTTTTATTAAGAAATAAAAGACCAACCCCTCCACCTGTGCCCTCTATCTCATCCACTCTTCTCAAGAATGCTATTTTGGCCATTCTGTCAATGCCCTGAATTGTCAGTTATCAAATTACTCTTTCTTCTAGACCTTTCCCATAGCTTAAATACATCCTGTTATTTCTACTATTAAAAAAAATAAAGCAAAGAGAAAATAAATACTTCCTGGATTTTGCATCTTCCTTGATTTTTCTTCATTAACGTCTTCCCAGTAGACCAGAGTAGGTTGTACACACTGACTGCAAGTCATTTCCTTCCATTTTCACTAACGTCTACTGTAATCAAGTTTCATCCGTGGCTACAACAGAACAATTATTATTAAGGTCAGAGGTGCCTTTACGCTGCTAAAGCCAATGGTCAATTCTTAATCCTCACTTCATTTAACTTCTCAATAGCATTTCATACAAAAACAAACAAACAAACAAAAACAAACAAACAAAAAAAAAAAACACTCCTTCCTCTGTAAGATGTTCTTTTCTCCCAGTTAGGCTTCTGACTTCCTCGCAGACACCCTGTCATCAGCTCTTTGCCAGTTGCTCTTCATCACCTGACTCCTAGACAGTGGAGAGCTGCAGCGTTTCCACTTTTGGAGCTGTTCTAGGCTATACACAAAGTTATTCTAGCAATTGCACCCTCTAACCAGATTTATATTTCCTACTTGTACTTCTCCGAAATCTAGACTCTTATATACAAAAGTCCACTCCGAATTTTTACTTCAATATCTAATCCACATCTCAAGCTTATTTTGTGCCTAACTGAGCTTCTGACATTCCACCCCACTCCCCACCCCCCCGCAATTGTTTCTTCCCCATTGCTCCCCAACTCATAAAACGGCAACTCCAGTTTTTCCAGTTGCTAAGCCAAAAGCCTTATAATCATCCTTGACTGCACTCTTTCTCTCACACCCAACGTGTGATCCATCAGCAAATTCTTCTGGCTCTATCTTCAAAATACACTCTGAAGCTAACCACTTTTTATCACCTCCACTTTAATTCCTCAGTACAAGCCACTATTTATTTCACTTAAATTATTACAATAATCTAATTACCATTCTTGCTTCCACTCTTTTAGTATTCATTCAACATTGTACACCAGCACTACACATTCAGTCAGAATAATTCTGTCTAAACATAAATTTTATCATGCCACATCCTTCATCATAAATCTTTAATAACCAGGCATGAGTTGCCAGTTCTTTGATAAAGGTCCAATACTGCTACCTGGGAGTAATTTTCTGTTGTGTTCGACTCTGCCCTTGGTCTCTTGGTTATTCCCTCTGAGTCACCTCCCCTCCTCACCCCCATAAAAAGTGGCCTGTGTTTACAGTTGAGTAGTTTTCTGAGCCTGCTTCCTGCTCATAGATGTTTTGTATCTGATTGCACAAACATGGCCTCTTTGTTTTTTACTGTCTGTCCCTTTCAACCTAGGCTTAATTTCTTCAAAAATGTTTTGAGTTCTGCATGCATCATTTTTGCATTACACTTTATTGGACAAAAGGCACACTTCAAATCTATTCAAGAGAAGCCCTTCTCAGCCTTTGGTACCTACTGCCTAACCCCAAAGCCAGTGCCACATGTTTAGATTTTTGCTACTGCCAAATGTAACTTCCAGACACCAGATTCTGTTCCACTTATTAGCGCTGCATTATGAGCCACCCTTAAATTAGCGGTATAAAATAACAACCATTTTATTATATATATATGGATTCTATGGGGGCAGGGAGCAGGCAATAGGGGATTTATAGTTTGTCTCTGGTCCAGGACATGGAGCTTCAGTGTTTGGAGGCTTATGAATAGAAATTAAAGGGACTATAGAGAACACCCAGAAATGAGGGGTTTCAAAGGAGATTTAAAAGCTTTTTGTATTGAGACACCCCACATGGTAAGAAATAAAATGGAAAAAGCCCTTTAGTAACAAAAGCCACATGAATTTCCTCCATTTAAAAAAGTCATTCAGGTTTGTTGCCAAGGTCACATTAAAGATGTTACTTTCCCATTTAAGCTTATTCCAGAAGCCTACTAACCATCCACGATTCAATGTAGAGACAGAGGCAGGAGATCAAGAAAGAAACAACATAAGGCAAGCCTCAGAACTGAAGTTAGAAAGGACAAGGACTTTGAACATAGTTACTTGTAGATGAAAACAAGTAAATAGTTGGAGAACCTTCTAAATTTTGAGGATTTGTATTGCCAGAAAAATGATAAGTAAATATAAGAGCATCTTACCTTAAATGAGCTTTAAATCCCTGAACTTGACCATAGAGGAGCAGGCTTTGAAAGTAGTACAGCCCCAAGGTAAACATATTTCCCAATTTCATCTCAGATTGGTCGTTGATGAAAGAAGGACAAGATCCCATAAGACGGCAAAGATGAACTACAAAGGAGTATGGGAAAGGACACTGCTTTAGATTGACAAATTCAGTCTTATCAAAGAATGTGCCCCACTACCGAGATGAGAGTCTTCGTCAGCCCACATAAGCAGATGTTTATCAGTGCTGTGTGCCAGTTATGTTCATGTGTCTCATTACTCTTTTTTTTTTTTTTCCTGAATGAGAGCTTGAATCATGGTGATCCTGTCCAAGTTCCTCCATTACATAGTGTGTATGGGGGAGGAGAGAGGGGCTCATAGCATGTCTTATAATAGTGTATAGGTCTCTGTAAACATGACTTTCAGAAATCCTGAATTTTTAGTTGGTACAATGACTTTCTAATGCTTTAGATTGTGTCTCATGAGGAGTTGAGTGATACGTCCTAAGTGTGAGTAAAAGGATGTGCATGGTTGTCTGGCAGTCGCGGGAGCTAACTGTCTACACAACTTCACTCCACTGCTATAATATAGACTCACCACTGGGAAGTGGAAGCTCAACAAGGCAACTGATTTTTATATCCCCATTGCATGTAAGTGTGATTGTGTGACTAGTTCTCAGCAACGATGACTATTTCACTTTTAAGTGCTATTTCACTTTTAAGCCAAGTTGTTAAAGAATCATTTGTGAACCCTTCACAATATTTTTTCTCTTCCCGCCACCTTGATGCAAAGGAGCATGGCAAATGTGAGCCATGTGTTGAAGCCAGAAATGAAAGGACACTGGGTTTCTTCTTCACTGCTTGGAGAGGAGCTGCCTGTGAATTAGGGGTAGTCCTCTGGACTTTATACAACTGAGAAACAGACTTCTTCCCATGTAAATTGTTATACACAGAGGTAAGCTGTTATATCAACTGAGATTATCCTACATATAACAATCTGTAATAAAAAGCGTAATGTAAAATTTACCTGCATCAAGGTATGGAGATAAGAGTGTGACTGGGTTTTCTTATCTGATAGATAAAAGATTTCGTTTTTCATATACTCAGGCAACAAGCACAAGCCATACTTATTGTCCTCTCTATGCAACATAACTAAATAAAAAAATCAAGCATTTGTAAATTGAATCTTACAAGCATTGATCCTTCCAACCAACATAGTTATTTAGCTTCTACTGTTTTTTCCTGGTGGTTATAAAGAATGCTGGCATATGTCAAATAAATTCTGCCCTCAAAGCTATATAGTATTTTAAGTAATAATGAAAAACTTCTATAAGGTTCTATACATTCATAATATGCTATATGCTATATGGTATGTTTCATTATAAGTCAGAAGAGAAAGATCGATTGAGTCCTTTTTGGGTAACAGTGGACCATATTTTAGAATGGGTTTTATATTAGCTTATGGCAGGAAATTGAGTCACATTCTAATAGGCAGAGGTAGCAACAATGTGTCCGAGACAGGGAAAATATTAATGGGCAAAAGAACAGAAAGAGGAAACACAGATTACTCAGGATTCTAGTGGTTTGAGCCTCTGATGTTGGTAAAGGAAAGTGGGAGATGAAATTGAGGCAGAAGGTATGCCAGATCACAGGAGAACCCTGAATCCCAAGCCCAAGCTCTTTAATTTTATTGGCTAAGCTTTGTTAAGCAATGGAGAGGCACACCCAGTTAATTTTCTCCCAGAGTAGCTTGTCAGGATCAGAGTAGATAGGCTTGGTAGAGAATTTGTATCACAGAAATAATGTTGTTGAACCTAGAAATAAAAATTTTTGCAGAGGCTTTTCTCTGGAGTTTAAGGCAAACCTAATAATAACTTGTTTGAACTGAATCACCTGACTTGAGCAATACTTCTTCCTTGTGATTTTTAAAAGACTTTCGGCTAACTTTTTCCTCATGTTGTACAGTGTGTTGGCAAACATTTAAGAGGCTTCCTTTGATGGTTATAATTAAGCTTCAAAGAGAACAGGTAAAGCCAGACATTAAGTTGGACTGAAACTATTTCCTTATTTCCACTGTTACCAATGTATAATCCAGCCGAGCTTTTTTCCCATAGCGTTTGCCAGAGAGTGAATAAATGTTTCAATTTAGGAAGGTAGAGAAAGTCAGTATGCCAGCAAGAATTTTTATTGCTGTCTGATTCATTTCACCTTAGGCCACTGTACACTCCATAGACAGCATGACATTTCAGACCCTTTTCGGCCCTGGCCTATTTTCAATCTCCTTTTCAACCATTCTTACCAGGTCTCCTATGCTCTAGCCTCCTAAACGACTTGTATTTGTTATTCATAGGGTAATTAGTCTCACACATCATGTCTGTTCTCATGGGTTTTAGCTTACTTTTAACATTACCAGTGTGTCCTCCTCCTCTTCTTTAGCATCCGCTCTCCACTTTCAACCTGTCTTATTTTGCTACAGAACTTTTATCTATCCTTCAAGTCTTTCACTTGTGCAAGCGTATCTTTTTCTTTTTTTTTATGAGAACTCTGATCCTAGCAAAATTAGTTGAACCTTTATTTGTGCAATCATAGAACTTTGAAAATATATTTCCTGGAATGTTATTACATGATATTTGAATTATATTGTGTATATCTGACTTGCTAAACTGTGAGCTTCTTGACTTCAGGGTTAATGCAATGTTATAAGTAGTATATTCAAGTAATGCACAAATTACTATGAGAACATAAGGAAGCAAAGCCAACAGACCTATAGAAATCATTTGGAAACCTCAACATTCAAAGAGTGGCATAGAAAATTAGGAGGCAGTTTAGATACAATAACCAAAAAATTAATAGGCAAAAAATGTAAGTAAATATAAAAAAGGTTTACATTTTTTCATTCAAAGAACATTTTATGGCCGTGGACTCAGTCCAGGGAAATCAGTAGGAGAATTTAAAAGAAAAACAAAGTAAACCCCTGTCTTGCCTTCAAGATCATTATAATCTCATGTTGTAGATAAAGCCACCCAACAAAAGTCCACCAGTAAGTACTGCAATATAACAATTCAGTACTAACCTCTGTGGAACAGACCTACAAAATTACTAATTAAAAAGAAAGTTCTAAGAAGAGAGAGATAAATGATTACAGAAATAGACTTAAACCATATGTTTATCTTAAAAACTTTTATTGATAAATTTGATGCCATCACTAAAAGAGGGTTTCGATGTCAGGAGTCAAAAATATTCCTACATTTTGGGAGTGATGACTGGCCCAAATGAACAAGATGAAATACTCTCCCTGTAAGTTGAGAAAAATGAACCACAAAAAAAGAGCTATGACTTCATATTTCAAGTGTGCTTTCTATAGCTTTGTTTAAGTCAGTTATAAAAGTACAGACTGAGACAGTATTCCAATCTTCCCAGTTATGTTAACCTATCCATCAGCAGCTTTTTATTCAGTTGTTCAACCAGTTA
>CM053515.1:18883653-18975470 GCA_028627145.1 Eidolon dupreanum | reverse complement strand
AAAAAAAAAACTGTTTTCCATAGTGGTTGTACCAATTTGCAGTCCCACCAGCAGTGTATAAGGGTTCCTTTTTCTCTGCATCCTCTCCAACATTTGTTATTATTTGTCCTGTTGATTATAGCTATTCTAACAGGTGTGAGATGGCATCTCATTGTGGTTTTGATTTATATTTCCCTAATAGCTAGTGATGTTGAGTATCTTTTCGAAAATTTTTGGCCATTTGTATGTACTCTAGGGAGAAGTGTCTGTTCAGATCCTCTGCCCATTTTTTGATTGGATTGTTTGTTTTTTTGTTGTTATTGAGTTGTATGAGTTCTTTGGATATTAGGCCCTTATCGAAGGTATTGTTTGCAAATATATTTTCCCATTCAGATGGTTGTCTCTTTACCTTGTTGGTGATTTCTTTTGCTGAACAGAAGCTTTTTAGTTTGACGTAGTATCATTCATTTATTTTAGCTTTTACTTCCATTGCCTTTGAAGTCAAATTCATAAAATCCTCTTTAAGTCCAAGGTCCTAGAGTTTAGTTCCTATGTTTTCTTGCATTTTATTGTTTCAGGTCTTATATTCAGGTCCTTAATCCATTTTGAGTTAATTTTGGTGTATGGTGTTAGACAACAGTCTAATTTCATTCTTTTGCAGGTGGCTTTCCAGTTTTCCCAGCATCATTTACTGAAGAGGCTTTCCTTTCTCTACTGTATGTTTTTGGCTTTTTTGTCGAAATTATTTGCCCATATAATTATGGTGAACCGTACATTTAAATGAAGCAGTTACCACTAAACTGACTTTTACCCTGGCAGTGAAGGGCCAAAATATATTTTTTTAAACTCTCATGCTTTATTTATTTACTTTTTTTGCTAAATACTCAAAATTTTAAAGTTGTGGACTATTTTTAAAAATGTAAAACCATCATGTGGGCCAAATATAACATATCAACAATCCAGAGTGCATCTTTATGTAATGGTGTAGGGTGTCTGCTTTATAGGATTAAGAAATGCTCTGTGAAAGGTATTGTAATTTGGACTTCTCACTGTATGACATGTACAATTTAGACACATAGTGACTAAAGAAAAGAACATCCCAGGCTAAGGCAACACTGTGAGTTAAGGAAGGAAAATAGAATGAAAATAAATGAGAAACTGTGGAGAGCTTATTTGGAAAAGGTATAGAGTCTTTGATGGGGAGGAGGAAATATGATAATATGAGCATTTGGTGAGGATGACCAGTAATGTACGTAGATTATTTTAAAATAATCATGCCAAATATGCATCATTGTATTTCATAAGGGTGCGAACTTGGTACCATGCAAGAAAAAACATAAACATTGATTTCAGTAGAATAACCTTGGAGATAAGTCGGTGAAATAACTTCGTTAAACACTTTTCAATGATATTGATGATGATTGAGAAAATGTTTACTGGATTTATAGTTGACACAAAGTTGGCAGGGATTACTAACATGATGACATACTCAAACCTAAACAATTTTGAGAGACTGAATGCAAAATTTCAACAAAACATTTAAGGCATTTCTGAACCAAGAGAGTCAAAGAAATAAGTATCAGATGCATAAAAATAACCCAGAAAGCTATCTTACTAAGGATGTTAAAACTCATAAAGGTTAATTAATATCCTTCAAATCATGCAGTTTGTGCAGAGGTGGAATATATATTTCATGTCCATCTGGAATCAGCCTATGCGATTTCTTCTCCATCACAGAACCACACAGTATAAAAGTACTATGTATTTCTGAAGAGAACTTTAGATCATATTTTGTATTGAATGAAAGTTTGAGGTAAATGTCCTTTAAGGTCTAAATTAAAAAGTCTATTTTTTCATGATAAAGCATTAATAAGTTTGGACCTAACATATTGAGTAGAGTGTATCAAATTTTATATAAGCTACGATTTATGTGCCAAAAAAGTGAGATTTTCTCATTTTAATTGTTCTTTTCTTCATTTTACAGTAATCACAGAAAATAATTATCTTGGCAATTAAAGGTATTTCAATTCAGTCACATAACAAACATTTTCTGATCACCTATTAATCTCTATGAAAGTATGAGTTTTGAAAGTACTGCGAATATCAAAATTTTTCTCATTAAGGACTCACATTCTACTAAGTGAGTGTGTGTCTGGTTCTCCCTTCTCACTGGTTCTCCTTAGTCCTTCTCTTCCCCTAAGATGGCATCTGTTTTTGTCTTTAATTACGTAAAGAAAATGTGCATGGTTAATTTTTATAAATCAACTGTATGTATGTTGGGACTTCATTCTACTGTCTGTAAAAAGGCTTAACTTTTATTGCCTTCTCCCATGCCTCCTTTTCTTTTCTTTATCCTCTGTTTCTTTTTCTTTTCATGATTCAGTTCATTGAAACTCAGCTTAAATATTATGATTGTTAAAACTTTTTCTATTTTCCTTTCAGAGTTGTTACAGAAAACAAAATTCAAACGGCTCTCATTTACTTACTCTGCAGCCTGAAGACTAGAATTATACATGGCATCTTTAATGTTTATGAATAATTGCTTGTAACTTCTCTGTAACCTTCTATTATCTCTGCTTCTTATTTAAGGAGCTAATTAAGTGATTTCCAGAGAATGTTTCTTACCTTTTCCTTTACGTTTTATATAAAGAAAAAAGAGAAAACCTTTCGCATGGTCTCAGAAACCTAACAAAAACTATTATTCAAGGTACCAGACCTCTTAAAATATATATCCTTTTTGATATTATAACTTCTCCCTGTCACCTGCCCAGAGTCCACACTTAATTTGTCTTCCAGCTCATAAGCTTTGTTGTGGTGAGCAGGGTAAATGTTGAAGATAAAGAATTGAAACCTTTCATAAAAAGATTAGAATCATTCTACCAAAAACACCTATTGAAGAAAAGCTCTTAAAGGATGGGAGAGATAGGGAAGAATAAAATGGAAGATAAAGAGAGAAACATATAGGTGAACAGTGATTTTGAAAGTATAGAGCAAAGTATGAAAAGCAACTACTGCAAATGAGGAGAAGTTTAAACAGAAATTTTAGGAAGGCCACCATGGATTTTGTGGTGGAATGTCACTGACTGCTGCTGTTACATTTTTTTATTTTTATTTGTTAATGCCTTTGAACTGTTGCCACTTGGGAGATGTGAGGCTAGGCTTAAATTGGACTCATATATTCTGAACACAAAGGAAGAAGGAAAGTGAGAAGGCAAAAGGAAGTAGGGAGCATTTGGAGTGGAATGGGGAAGACAGAGCAAGGTAGCAGCAGTCCCAAATTCCAAGCCTATGAAACCATGTAAAGTTTCCAAGCACTTCTCTTTATTTTATCTTATTTAATGAGGCAAAAATAATTAAAGATCACAAGTAGACAAAATTGTCATGTGAAAATTTCATAGCTTTCCTTAAGCAATTTCCCAGTGATTCTGTTTTTCTAAATATTCCCAGGCTCCTCCTCCCATGAAGTGTTCAAGAAAAATTTCAATACGGTTTTCAGATCTGTTCACTAGTGTCTTTGAAACTTTCAGTGTCTAATATCTGACCTATAACTTTTTGTTAAAGGACTTTAAGATTATGTATATGTGAGTGTGTGTATGTATGTGTGTTGTCACACCACCTGAGAATGTAAACCCTTTTACTAACTTCCTAAGCATGTACTTTTCCTTTTCACTTATTCTTTTCCTCTCTTTCCTATGTGTGCTTCTCTCCACCCTTTAAATTTAGATCTCTTAAAATTGTAAGAGGAGCAATTTTTTAAAAATTCTTATTTTTATCACAGTCATGCTTTATTTTTGGTTAAACGGAAATATTTTTTATTATAAAATTTAACAAAATATATTCAACTTTTCAGATAAAAAATTTATCCTAAATTTTGAGATAAGTCAAAATAAAAATTTTAATGTGCCATTTCCAGAAAGAAAACAAATGTCCTGAAATAGAGGAAACAATATATTAACCGTGTATATATTTTCTCAAAGTGACTACTTTAAAAGAAAACCAATTATTCAGATGTATGATTTCCAAGTTATTCATACATACTTTGCATTAATCACTTGCATTTAAATTGGACACATTTTGCATATTCTCCTATACTTTAAATTGTTATATTTTCCTTCATGATATTTTAAGTAGCTGTTTATGGTTTGAGACAGACTTTCTCTTTATTACTATAACCATTCTTTATTTATTTTTTATTCACCCGAAGGAAGCTATGGCATCCATTCTTTGATCTGTCTTGCAATTAAATTGGCCATGGTAGTTAATCCATCTCACTTGTACAATAGTATATTTCTAAGGAGTTAAAACATAAAAAGCTTTATCTTAACTACTTTTTTATTTTGCAGAAAAAGGGGAAGTATTAAGTATTGCTTGTTTCAGATATTCCTCTTCTAAAAATAAATATTTTTTACAAATTAAAGATTTATACATTGCCTCCCTTGTTCATTTTGACTTAAAATTTGAAAATTATGCCATTTGACCTACAATATGATTTTAAAAAAATAACAGGCTAATTCTTGGCCAGAAAGTGCTTTTTCTGATGCAGTTCTGATGACAATGTAGAAAACCAGTCTTTTTAAGGTACATCTTAGATGATGTAGACTCTGATAATCCAAGTTACACCCAAAATTTCATTCTTCTCTGTCTACTCATCTGGACCACAGACAGGTAGGAACTGTCTGAAAGAAACATACACATCAAGTGGGGCTCCACCAATGACTCACCTTTTTAATGCAGCGACACCTGAGAGGGAAGAGCAGGGAGGATGTATTGGTTGTTAGGAAAATCTAGTCTACCAGAAGAGCATGACATCCTCTATTAATAAGATCTAAGGTGCGACTCACATAATTGTCCTAATTTTAAGATTGATGGGGATCATGAAGCATTTCTTTACGTTGTTGTCAGGTCCTAATAAACGCCTAAAGTGTATAGGACTGTATATGATTTTAGAATGTGACTTTATAAAGAAGGTGGAGATCCCAACTCCCTCTATCATGTCTCTCTCTATATATATGTCTGAGTGTGTATTTTAGTGCTCTGGGAAGTGTCCTGACAGAGAACCTAGGCAGGACAAAGCAGCCTTGATCTGAGTGAGCTAACTGGCACCATGAAAATATCAGGTGTCTTTCTGCTCCTCTCTCTGGCTCTTTTCTGCTTTTTCTCAGGTGAGTTTTTTTTCCTTAAAATTGAAATCCAATATTTATGCTAAGCTGCAAATGACAAGTGTGTTTGCCCACCATATTTCAAAATTCTAATAATTTTAATATAAAAGACAAATTATGAGAGATTATCATAATTATGATAATGATTTTGATGATGAAAATGGTGATAATGATAAAAATAACTCATTTATTGAGCATATACTATATTCTAGGCATGTACTAAGGGCTTTTAGCCATTATCTCTGATACACATAACAAGGCATTCCTATATTATTCTACATATAAGAAAACAGTGGCACTAAGAAGTTAAGAAAATTACTAAAGGACTTGCAGCTAGTAAGTAGAATTTGGGATTTGATCAGATCTTCTAGACATCACAGCTTATGTTTGTTTCACAGAAGTAGTCTGGGGAATGGCTAATTATTTTAAGTATGAGTTTCATCTTCTAAGACAAAGGAAAGCTTTCTGTCCTCATTATTCTTATATAGTAATTGGAAATTAAATAATTAAAATGGAAACAAAGGAGAAAAGGAAGCTCAATGAGAGAATCCTTGAGAAAAAAGTTATTAAAACTTAGAATGCTAAAACATATATACTGCTGGTAAAATAGATAATTCTTCAAGAAAAGGGATATCTTTGGTCACTTAAATGAGCAATAGTCATGTAGTCTATCAATTCTGATTGCTTAAAGGACAATTGTACTTTGAGCTGATGTTTTTCAACACAGGGTCATTTGAATGAACAGGGCCACTGAAGCTCTTTCTTCCTTTCTTTCTTTATTTTCCTACTCTATGCCATTGTAGTGAATGAAGCACATGCTAGAGTCTCTAGACCAAAGATCTCTTCCACTAATGGTTGTGCCAGCTGGAGAAATGGCTTAGCTCTCTGAGACATTCTCTCATTTGTAGAATGCTAAAAATGAGACTGAATCCTGGGAACTTTCATGTCTGGTCTACCATTTTTCTGTGAAAAAAACAATACTTGAATTTTGTAGCTGAGATTTTAAATGCCTGAACATGTAAAAAAACAACAGTTTTTCAATGAGATTGCACATCTAGAAAAATTATTGTTCAATGGAAACTGGTCATATTTACATGAACAAATACATTTAAAAATAGAAGAAGAATTGGATAATGGATTCCTGTGATATTATGAGGTAAGTCTGACTACTAAGGCTAAACAACATAAATGAATGAGTAGGTCTATGAACTGCTGAGATGGCATAAAAAATAGATGTGACCATATTAAAATTTACCTGTTAAGATACTCTCAGAAATTAATTTATGTCCTCTTATAGCTTCTCTTTACAAAGATGAACAGATCATTAAATTGGATCTGGTTGACTAATATACTTAATTTATCAAAACATGGTCCTTAGTAGGTATGCTGGTATTTGAGAAGGCATTGTGCCTAAGAGCTTTAATGTTGAGATCGAGAGAAATAAGTTTCAGTCCTGGCATTTCCATTTTATAGCTGTTTGACATTTCTGAGTCTCATTTTCTTATCTGTAAAATATGGGTACCAAAAGAATATCCCTATGTGAGGAATTAAATGAGAAAATGCATGTAAAGTGCTTAACATAATAAATAGAATATAGTAAGTGTTCAACAAATATCTATTAGTATAGCCATTAATAAATTTTAATAATGAGACTATTAGACTGAACTCAGCCATTGTTGATATTAATCCTCCTTCTGCCTTGATATTTCCTAGATAGAAGACATTGAGCAAAATCTCTTCTGATCAAAGATTTGTACAGTGAAGACTTAGCTGAGAACTGTAATAATGAGATTTCCTTGGTCATAAGAATCACTTGGAGTGGTTACAAAAATATAGACTTTCAGGTCCCACTTGGTCTTACATAATGGAATTTTCAAGTGATTGTCATAAAAATCTATAATTTTAATAACCAGCCACACTGCTACTATGAGGTTGGTAATCACTACAGCAGATGATCATGAACTTTCTTTCTAATTTAAAAGCCTTATTTTTCCTCTCTTCATCTCCATTAATAGAGAATATAGTTTAAGGTATTTCTAATTGTCCTCCCCACAGTGCTGACCAGCACTGGAGAAGGATTACATTTATAAACTCTCTGTCATCAAGGTGGCTTCGGGCTTAACCCGAGAGGTGTCATTGGCATTAGGAGTTTCATAGAAATGATCAGGTTTCAGCTCATACCAGGATTAAACCTAAGACTTCTATTATTTCAGCATTTTAAGCCACCAAGCTAATTAGCCACAACCTAAAATTACAGGAGTAATCATAAAGATGAAGGGGGAGGAGAGAATCGACTGTATTTATAGATTTTTTTTTCTCTTTCAGGAATTTAGAGAGATGTAGGAAGAGAAATGAGTCATGGAACTGAGAATGAGTTTATCTTTGCCAGTCTATATTTGGGTCAAGTCTTTAAAGCCAAGTATAGAGGGCAGAAAGGCAAGAACAAAAAAACAATGATAGTCCCTTCTCGAAATGCCTGTATCAAAGGCTTTAGGGAGAGAATGCACTGAGCCTCAGGATGTCAAAGTTAGAGAAGACTTTACAGCCCAACTTCTTCAGAGATAATAAGGCTTCCCACAGTAAAGTAGTGAGTTGGCCAGGTCTGTAACAGGAATCCTCAGATCCTTAAACTATTTTTTCTCTTCACACCCCAACCTCTAAGAAGTATGACCTCATCATGGTCCATTCTCTTTCATTATTTCTAAGGTTCTACTACTCCCTAAGAGGTGCACAAGTATAAAAAATAAAACAACTGTGCCTTGACTTGCTAAGATGACCAAGAACCAAGAACAAGTATCGTTCCAGTCTTAAAGATTTCCTAATTTTACAAATCCCATTTTTTGTACATATAAAAATTACAGTGTTTGTATTTTTTTAAATTTATTTTGTTTATTTTTTTTGCAGGTGTCTTCAGTCAAGGAGAACAGGTCAGTGAATATTTTATCTATTCTTCAGACCTGAGTGATGCTTGATTGGTATTCCCTGGCCAAAGAGAGGTTTGTCTACGAGTAAAAGAGCAAAAACAATGAACAAGCAGGCCAAATGCAGAAATCAATGGAAGTAATTAATTTTCTAACTATAATCTCTCTGTATCATTTGCAGTTTAAAAGAGCCTAAACACCCATTCTCAGATTTTGTTAAAGTAAAATGAATATAAATAAAAATAGAATGAATCATGCTCTATCACTGCTTTCAGTGTGTAATCTTGGGCAAGTTACTTGGGTTTCCTGAATTGCAACCTCCACAGCTATAAAAAAGGGATTGTATTATTCACCTCAGAGAACTATAGTCAGATTTAAATTCCATAAACTGTGTGGAAGCATTTGGTAACTATAAAAGGATTCGTTATTGATTAATAATTAACAATTTCTGAAAGAGTTAGGACAGAGGTTATTACTTCCTTTGTAGAAATAAAGTAACCAAGGGTAGATAAAAATGTTTACTCTTCTGTATTGGGTATACATAAACTGGTTCACTCAAATTTAAATACAGCTTGGGTAGAAAATTGGAATGGGCACAAATTATCTTTATTGTCTAAGCTATGTCTATGCTAATGTTCAAAACATACAAACAAGGAAAGGACATAAGTACCAGCCAACACATTTTGTATCCAATTAGGTAGTAAAATATAAGACCATTACACATAGATTGAAAAGATATAGAATTTAATCACAATTTTCCCTTTACACACAAGGGACATACTTCCTTTCCTTAGTATTTGATTTCCAGGATTTCCGATGTTTCACAGATTTTCAGTGTTTTCTAAAGTTCATTTGAAATCTACATTTTACTGATTCTATTCCTTTAGATGGTCCTAAGCCTTAGAGTCAGCTTGCTTTAGGATCACTGGGGATGCTTATTAAATATGCAGATTCCCATCATGCTGGAATTACTAAATAATAATTACACAGGCAGGAGGTTTTGAATCTGTGTTCTAAATAATTATTCAGCAGTGGAGAGCACTAACTTTCGAGTGCTCAAATATTTAGAAACAATGTAGATGAGTTCTAATTTGAATATTCACTGCCTGTGTGATCTGAAGGATGCCTCCTCCCTTCTTGTTACCTTTGTTTCCACTTCCCTAAAATAATGTTCTAGAGTCAACGGTCTAGTATTAAATGAATGTTAAATGATAAGGCCCTCTGGTCTTAGGTATCTAAATCAGTATAAACCAAGCCTGCCTTGTCAGGACTGCTGTCTTTTTTCCACTCAAATAGAAAGGTCAGGGAAGGTGCCACCTTTCAGATGGCATCAAGGCTACCATGGCTGGAAGGACAGGGGCAGTTCCAATGCCAGGAGGACGAATTTGAAACTAACCTCAAGAGCATGCCTGCTCAAGTCTGATTTTGCTAAGACAAAAGGAAAAGAGATTTCCTCAAAACTTCAGTAACCTGTCTCATGCCAAGAAGTCTCCCCGTGAGGAAGTATCAATGGTAGATGTCTAAAGTACAGACTTGCAACAAAATACTTTTAGAATCACTCACTACATTGTCTTTTTTTTTTCTACTAGCCTGTATATTTGGGAACTATATCCCTAAAGAGCTATTTAAATGAATATTCCAGATTAAAATTAACATCATAAACCTCTCTGAAACAATGACTAGCAACATTTTCTGTCGCAATAATTTTGCGAAATCTAATTTTCTTTTCATTTGTATTTTAAGGTAAAGATATGGTGATTTTTAGTACAGTTAGTAAAATAACGCTCCTTCATTGGAACATGTTTTGGGCTGTTCATCTTTATTCATTAGCTTGGATTTACTTATAATTAATATACTGACAAAATATCTAAGTACAATTTGGAGATGTTAACCAGTATCCACAACTTAACTACAGAGAGGAAAATTGAGACCCCAGAAAGAGGGCCTAAGTTAACTAGAGCTTACCAACAGAAGTAAAGCCATGCAGTCAATATCTCAGGACCCTTGACTCCATATTAAATGAGCCTCCATGGTCCCACACTACCTCTAACCATCAACAGAAACCCATCGTGTGACACATGTCAAAGTGCTTCCGGCAGTATAATTTTCTAAACAAATATATAATAGTGTTTCCTATGCTCCCTTCTTAAAAAAAAGAAGTAATATAATGAAAACAGTAGTTCAAAGTAAAATAACTTGTCTCCATGTGTAAGAGGAATTTTGAGACTTGGAGGAAATGGAAGCAGAGAGAGCAGAATTTACTGCATTGGTTCAGGTAAGAAATCTTGAGGGTGGGCATAGGTAGTACATTTGAAATTGGTGAAGAGGACTTGAAATTTAAAAAAATACACAAAATGCAACACTTGCAAGGGGAAAGAAATGTCAGTGTTTTAATCTGAGAGTAGATAGAGGAATCTGATGAATGGTACTAATATGTAAAAAGGAAAAATTAGAACATAAAACTAGTTTGAAGAAAAAAGTTGTATTTTGGACATAAATGAATATTAAATATAAATCAAAATGTTGACTAAAAAAGCATCCTGTGTATTTCTGACAATTAGAGATTAAAATTTGAGATTTTGATGAAGACTCAAGAAAAAAAAGTCTAGGACTCACTAGTGTCATCAAAGAGACAATCAAGTATATAACATTTTCTTGAAAATGACCATAATGAATACTCAGGAGGAAAGTAAAAAAGATAATAAAAGGGATAGAGAAAAAAATCGTTGGAGAGCCAGCATATTGCCATATTACAGAAGTCAAAAAAAGTTTCAAAAGGAGTAAAGAGATCATGAATGTTTTATAACTAGCCAATGGACTTATCCTGAAAGATGTCATTTTTGGAGCCATTTTGGTAGTGTGGAAGAGGTATGAAAATAGGGAAAGTAGAAGCCAAGTAAAGGAGAGGTTTAGAAAACTGGCATGATAAAGAAAGCAGCTGGTGTAACCACATAGGTAGTATTTTTTAGTAAAGGGAAGAAGAAATGAAGTCCTATACCCTAGGGGTATGTATATGAATGTGTATAAGTTTGCAAATTTTCATTTGGTTTATTTGGAGAACTAAAATGCTAGACTAAAATATCAATGCTCCTGACTTTTTAGTTAATTTAGTAACCGTATGAGCTCATTTTCCAGCTTAGTTAAATGATTTTGTAGTCACCCTGAGCAAAGATGACTAATCTGGGTATAAAAGTGTCACTATATTCCAGAATATTTTTGAAGGTACAGTTCTTTGAAGAACCACAAGGAGTCAGGCTAATACTAAACATTGGCATCCAAGTATCTAGTAAGCTGGACTGAGGAAATTAAGTAGGGTTCTTGTTAAATCCAACAGCAATCTAAAAACCACTACAACAAAACAAACAAACAAAAACCTCACTAAAATAGGGTAAAAAATAATGGTCTCCAAAAATTCAAGAATGTGTTACAACTTACATTGTTAGTGTTTATGATAGCAATCTTCCACATGATACTTGAAATTTTACAGTGTTTTCAAAGGACTTATGGTTACAACAACCCTAGGTGATAGAAATTGCCAGCCTGTAGTTAAAGACGAAGAAATTCAAACTTAGCAGTTTGGACAAAGTAATGCAGGTAATAAGCGGGAGAATCAAAATTTAAATCTGAGTCAGTCTAATTCCATCTATAGGACAATCCCCTAACATTACACAGCATTGGGGCGTTTTAAATAGATGCAGGGAGATTTCAGCTCTCCTGGGTCTCCTACATGTCTCATGGAGGAAACCTAAAGGACAGATAATCCTATCGCTCTTGGTCTAAACTCCCTTTGATGTCCCCCAAGGAACTAGTTGTTTGGATTCTATTTAAAGGAGAACAAAATAAAAATATAAAAGAGAGGAAGAAAATTAGGCAGAGGAAAAACATGACATTTAGAAATCTTAGCCGAATTTTCAGGTTGTGAGAGCTGTGTTTTCTTTCTAGTCTCAACTCTGAAATTCCCCTCCCTCGCTCTCTGCCTCACAGAAAGGATTTCTGGCTGACTCTGCAGTCATTCTTCACCTTTCCCAACATCTGGAGCTCTCGGAGAGTGACCCCTTTCTGTCCCTAGTCACCATGCTAAAATTTCTCACACAGACTATTGCAAATATCCCACATTGGCTTTTTATAAGTCTTATATGATGACATTTGATCCTTATAACAACCCTGGGAATGAAGCATGACAACAATTGTTTTTTAAAAGTTTTGGTTAAGGAAATTGAGGCACAGATATTGAGTGCTTTGTTTGCGATGACACAACCAGCGAATGGAAGAACAAGGCCTGTAACATGGTTCTCCAGCTTACTCCAGGGATCCTGGAAGGACAATACAATTTAGAAGTATGAAGCGTATCTACGTTCTAAGAAAGTTTGTTTATATACCATTTGATTTGGTTTTGTTTCTTGAAATCCTTTGCTCTTCCTAGTGTCATTCCCAGGGGGCAGTAGATGGGGAAAAGTGGGTTTGGAGAGGGAGATGGTGTCTAGAAGTTCTCAAAGTGAATGCCCTTCCCAAGTGCCACTTCCATATCTGCTTTCTAAAGGACAAAAGAGGCTGTATCACAAGATCAGAGGGCCGATTTCCAGGGAAAGGTGGCCTGGGAATGCGTCTCTTTCAAGTAAGAGACTTTCTTGTTTCTTTTCCTTACTGATGTGACTCTAAGGACACACATTTCTCTGACTGAGATGCCCTTTTCTCAGCTTCCACATTGCCTGTGCTTATCCCACTGTGGCACTGACCATACATTGTGCTGTAATTATCTATGTTCTTCTCTGCTTTTCTAATGCCAATAAGATGGTGAACTTACTGAGACAGTGTTTATAACTGATTCTTCTTTGTATCACCAGAAACCAGAACCGTGTCTTCCAAATGTTAGCTACATTGGCTGCTTGTGGAATAGATAAAATTATCAGTGTTGAGTCTATAATTTGCAATCCGTTCTTGACTCAAGCACATAATCACAAATAATATATTAATGAGTTAAATACAAAATACATTCACTTTTAAGAAAAAAAGTATCTTATGGTTTATCATACCCTCAAGATTTTCTAGCCTTGTTTCTGTTTGGGGACCTAAAGGAAAGATTACTGTCTCAGAAGTAGCATGAAAGAAAGTAGTTGTCTTTAAGAGCAATAGGAAAAGGTAGAATTACAGATAAAACTATAAATAGCCTAGATAGCTCCTATTCGACCAAGCCCTAAGAAGATCCCTGGTAAGCACCATACTACATAACCTCAATAGTACAAAGTGTGAAATTTCAACAAAAATGTGTATTTAACAGTCTCAGGTACCTTAAATCTGATATATGTGATATATTTTTAACTCAGTTATATGACTCCTTTGCTGAGTTTTTCTCCATGCAAACTTTTGGAGAGGCTTGTCAGTATTTAATGGTTTGCCAACATATTAAACAAATGATTCCTCTCACCTATACCCATACATTTTCCTAACAAAATATTTTAATAAAGCCTACATATCCTGACCATAAGTGTGGTCAAGGGTACATTGTTGACAGTTGATCTTTATTTCTCTCAATGAGGATGTGCTGGAAATCAATCACAGTGAATGGTTCGAAATTCAGGGTCAGCAATGAGAAGGAATATGTTTAAACACTGATTGTATGACATTCAAAGCTACTTAAAAATCCTGAGTATCAGTACTCGCATCTTTAAACTGATTAGTATAATATTGCTCAGTGTACATCTCTGGGTTATTGTGAGGCTCAACTGAGTTAATCCATAGGGTCTGAATATTATGAAGCAATTGGTAAACATAAGACAGTATTATTTTAATGGACCTAGGAGAAGGGTAAGGTATGGTCTATCTATTGATGTTCAAGGCCACTTCATTCCACACAGCTGACATTTGGAGAAGTTCAGTTCTACTAATTGCATATTGCCTATATCCTGAAATAAAATGGCTTGACCATTATTTGTACACCAAATATTGATTCAATTAACATTGAACTCCAGACAACTTCTAAGAGACTATTATAACTGAAGGGATATTTTAGTGACATAGGTGCTACCATTCCTTCTACAGAGCCCATGATAATGATTATTAATCAGTCACCAATGCTGGATGCAGTCTCAGAATCCTTCTTAATAGAACAGCTTAGGCAGTCTTTACTAAATTATTATAGTAGGCACAAAAGTTCGAATACAAAACAACAGGCTCTGAGGCAGAGTAAGTTGATATGAAGACATTAGAATTTTGTTTTCAAGAGATAACCAATGGATGTTGCAGCCACAGGAGAAACTAACGAGCCATCAGATAACATTTGGAAGCTCCTCACAATGATCATTTATGTCTTTATAACAATACAGGAGTGCTAGTAGTTACATTAATACAGTAAAAGGAAAAACAAATGTAATTTAAAGACCAAAAAGTACTCTCAGTTGGAACAATTTAATGTTGGAGCAAAAAATCATACCTATGGCACTCGCTTTACTCCTTACATGTATAGGGAGGGCGTAATAGTCTGCCTTACATCATTAACTTAGTCCTGAATATAATAACTACAGAAATAGGTTTCCTGTGTTTCAAAGGAAAAAGTCTCAATTTGGTTTGGTACATTCTAGTTAAGCAAATAACAAAAGCCATTTTCTATTTCAGGAAGCTTTGCATCACAAATGTAAATTTTTATATGTATGTATAAAATTTTAAGTTTGCTGTTTAAAGCTCTTTTCTGAGGAATTGTCCTTTCTACCGAGTGCACTAATGTCCATACCACTGTGCTTACTTTGGTAGGTTGACTGTGGCGAGTTCCGGGACCCCAAGGTCTACTGCACTCGGGAATCTAATCCTCACTGTGGCTCTGATGGCCAGACATATGGCAACAAATGTGCCTTCTGTAAGGCGGTGGCGTAAGTATCACACTCACCAAACCTGTCCCTTACAATCACAAAATTTCAGAATAAGACAATGACACTTACCTTGAGGTATTCTAAAACGTTCTACTCACACCCACTCATGGAGACTGAAGAAATAAGTTTCAGCCAAATAGACTGAAAACAAATAGGTTAAAAGCAGATAATTTATGTAATAAATTATTTGAAAATAATCTTTATTATTTTGTTATTATTAAATTTGACTCATCTTAGAGAAATTATTTTTAAAATTATGTATCTAAAATTTTTGATACATTTTATTATTTTTCTCATTTATTTCTAATTAAAAGTTTTAATAATGTTTATCTAATTTTATTTTTGTTATTATTACATTATTATTAATTTTAGAGAAGATGAAGAAAAATTTTGTAAAGTAGTTAAGTTTGAAAATTCATCAGTTAGAAACATGAAAACCTTGTGAGGAAATTTATTACCAATAAAAATATTATTTTACCCACATTATTTTCAGACATTTTATTTTATAACAAATTCTATGTTGCTAAGGCACCAATTCCCATTCATTTCTCTTCTTTAGTCTTATGAAAAGAGCCTTTCAACAAAGAATAAATAAGAGGATCATCCTTTATTATCCAGATAATCCAAACTTTACAGATAGTATACTAGGAAGACTCTATCAAGGGCCACTATTTATTAAATTTACATGTTCATAAGGAACAGAACCGATACTGTAGATTTTAACCAATAGTCTATGAGCTTCCTAATGGGACATAGCTTATAATTAATAAAAATCAATCAGTCTTTTAGTCTGATTGCTTTAAAATAAAAGGAATTTTAATTTTGTTTAAACTAGATAAAAATAACTTCACTTCTTCACCACTGTCATTATTTTCTTGCATTAGAATTTCTTCTAAGAATGTCTTAATTTTCTTCAACTTTGCCATAAAATTCCTAAGCACAGTAATTATATAACTCCCTATTAATAATAACTGCACCAAGCACATACAATTGAATTAATAAACATTGAATCGATACATAATAAACATGTGCCTTCATTTACATATAACATATGTGACTAATTAATATCAAACTTTTTCCAGGAGAGGGATAGTAGGGTAATTTGAGATTTGATAGACACTTATTACTGAGAAAGCCTGTAAAATGCTAAGTGCCTGAATATTTGGTTTAACTTCTTACATCTTTTATCAGGACAGAAAACATTATAGTCTCATTACCCTTATTCCTTCTGTCACTTTTACCTTTACCAGATATCTCTCTCCTGTATCGCTCACACTCTCTCCCTTCCCTCTCCCTCTCTCTCTCTCATCTATCTATCTATATTTTCTCTCAGAGAAGGAAAAACTAAATTGAAAGGTCTAAGCCTCATTAAAACTCTGAAATTTCTTTAAGACTCATGCTTTCTGTAAGTAGGCCAGATGTCGCCTCTGAGTGAATTTAATTAACCTCTGCCAAATTGCAGACATGGATACCTGTAGAATCAAATATTTTCATGGACTATGACACATCTTTTCCCACCTCTGTGATGGATACTATTGATATTGCACTGAGTATATATTTGTCTTTCTCTTTTATAGGAAAAGTGGTGGGAAGATCAACCTAAAACATTATGGAAAATGCTGAATTAAAGCCGGTGTTTTGTGCTGACTCACCAGCTCTCTCTCATCCTTCTTTTCTTGCTTCTGCTTTTATTTTTCACTAGCAGATTCTTTAAATTTACAAAAACACAGCTTCTACTCTGCTTGGGTCTTGGGGAGTTCAATGTACATCTTTTTTCCTCGATTCACTTGACAATAAAAGAAATTCTGCAGAAGCCTGAAGGATGTTTTTACTTTGAGATTAAGAAAACCTACAGATATAATATGGAATAATTGACCTAATATAACCTGTTTTTTTGATCTAAATCAACCCCAAAGTCACTGTGGGATCTTAGGAAAATCCCTTCTCCTCTCTTATTCTTGGAATTTCCATGTGGGTAATGAAAAAATTTTAACAACATAATTATATAATGTGCTTATAATTATTTTACAATATCTACTATTTAAGTCTTAGGTCAGGAAATATTGGTTCTTCCCAATTTTAGGAAAAGTATTTTATATAAAAATAAAACATTTATCCTCTCTGGACCATAGTTTTTTCATCTCTATGAAATTTAGCTTTGGATTACATACTAAGACATCCATTATTTGTTTCCCAGCAATATCATGGGGTCTAGCAGATAGAAAAAGTGAATAAATATTCAATAAATAGTGAATATCTAATAAATAGTGAATAAATGCAAACTCTCTAAAAGTGTATATATTTAGAGAATGCAATAATTGGTCTTAATCATGGAATGAGAGAACTGGATAAAATATGAAGAATCTTAAGGCCCAGAGAAAATGTAATTAATTACTGCCAAAGAAAAAACTCTAGTTAGTAGAAGAATCAAGGCTATAACACAGCTCTTTTGATAACCAGTTGTCTCCACATAGCTGGCTCAATCCTATGAAGACATGTTGGATACATAAATATCTTATTCTGAGTAATCCAGATGGAAGTCTTGGGAAGTCTCCCTCTGAGTACTTCCATGCTGGTTCTATAATGTAATGGTTAGCACTCTGGACTCTGAGTACTTCCATTCTGTAGAGCATATAGTTTACAAGTAATATCTTCCTGGGTCAGCTCACACAGAAGACATCTCTAGATGCATTTACTAGGTAATAACCTTGAACAAACATTTACTGGGTGCCTACTCAGTGGCAGGCTCTGTTCTAGGGTGGGGGTGAGGATAACAAAGAATCCCTAGATTAATATAGTTTACATTCCAGCAGGGAGAAACAGACAAAAACAATAAACATCATAAACAAATAAATGACATAGTAATGCTTTGGGAGAGGTGGTGGCCAGTTGCAGTACTAAGTCAAGCCAATCACAGTACTAAAAAAATTTCTTACTGGGAAGACATGGAGATGAGGGAGTTGGCCAAGCCAATACCCTGGAGAAGAGCAAAAGTTAGAGCTAGAACACAGTCCTTCAATCTAGAACACTTCTGATTTGTTCAAGGTTCACCATGGAAGAAATGTGACTGAAGAGGAGTGAGTGAGTGGGCAAATAATAGGTAATAAGGTCAGAGAAGAATAAATCCAAACCATGAAAGACTTTGTAGTTATTATTAAGATTTTCACTTTTAAAATATACCTTCTACTCCTTTAAATGTGAAATCCATGCTCTTTCATGTTTAGAGACTATTCCCCTTGCTGCCAAAAACAAAACAAAACAAAACAAAAATAAACAAACAAAAACACATGATATATAATTAGGGTAAGGCAATTATAAGAGGTGGGATCTCTGAGTCACACTGACCAAAATGTGAGTCACTGCTCTGACATAAGCTATGTGTTTTGAACAAGTCATTTGATTTCTTTCCATTTTGATTTACTCATCTGTAAAATGGAGATACTAGTATCTACATCCTAAAATTATTGTGAAGAATAAGAAAAGAATGCATGTAAGCACTTAAATAGTCTTTAATACATAACAAGAGCTCAAAAATCAGTAGCTGTTACTATCATTTAGAATCAAAGATCAGATAAAGATCTTCCCAGACAAGAAAAAGCTAAAGTTCATCACCACCAAACCAGTTTGCAAAAAGTGTTAGAGGAGCCTCTTTAAGAAGAAGAAGAAGAAGAAAAGATCAAAAATATGAATAATAAAATAGCAATAACTATATATCTATCAACAATTAATTTAAATGTAAATGGATTAAATGCTCCAATCAAAAGATAGGGTGGCCGAATGAATAAAAAAAAGAAGACCCTTACATATACTGCCTCCAAGAGACTCACTTCAGGTTGAAAGGCACACACAAACAAAAAATAAAGAGATGGAAAAAGATCTTTCATGAAAATGGAAACAAACAAACAACAAAAGCTGAGTAGCGATACTTATACCAGACAATATAGACTTTAAAACAAAGGCTATAACTGGAGGCAAAGAAGGACCCAGGAATCACACTTCTGGGTATTTATCTGAAAAAAAACAAATTCTACCTCAAAGGCACATGTGAATACATATGTTCATTGCAGCATTATTTACAATAACCAAGATTCGGAGGCAACCTAGGTGTCCATCAATGGATGAATGGATAAAGAGGTGGTACGTATATACAATGAAATATTACTCGGCCATTAAAAGAATGAAATCTTGCCATCTGCAACAACATGGATGGACATAGAGGGTATTGTGCTGAGTGGAGTAAATTGGATGGAGAAAGACAAATGCCCTATGATTTCACTTATATGTGGAATCTAGAGGACAAAACAAACAAAACAGAAACAAACTCATAGATACAGAGAACATCTTGATGGTTGCCAGATGGGAAGGATGAACAAGCAGAAATTGATAGTTACAAAATGTCATGAGGATGTAAAGTATAGCATAAGGAATATAGTCAATTATATTGTAATGACTGTATGGTGTCAGATGGGTACTAGACTTATTGGGGTGATCACTTCATAAGTTATATAAATATCTAACCACTATGTTATATGCCTGAAACTAATATAATATTGTATGTCAACTGTAATTGAAAAATTTAAAAATTATTTAAAAAATTAGTAACTTTTATTATTATGCTGTCATCAGTTTCAGCATTATACTTTCTCCACTGCTCAGGATATTTTTGTTCTTTTCTCAGTAGTCTAGTAGTTTTTAAATGTCTATTTTTTGTTCATTTGTCATTTTTTAAAATTCCTAAGTGACTTTTTTTTTTTTTAATACATAGAGTAGTCCCCTATTATCTGTAGGGCATATGTTCCAAGACCCCCAGGAGATGTCTAAAACTGCAGATAGTACCAAACCCTATATAAACTCTTCTTTCTACACATACATACTTAAGACAAAGTTTAAACCATTTTAAAAGTATAGCCTCTCGACATGGCCTACTCCACATCTCTCCTAGTGGAGCTGTCCCCTCCAGCCAGGCCAGTTTTCTGTCAGTTGTCAACACTAACAGTGTACTTCTGCCACTTTGCTGTGTCCTGCCTAGAATGCCTCTGTGTCTCCTTTGCCACTCTCTCTTCCCTTTCTTCCTCATAAAATCTCTTATCTACGCCTTACGACTACCACTTCTTTCACAGCCTATTTCAGGTGCCTTAACTGAATAAATGATCAAAATATTAACTCTTGTCTAGTTCTGAGCTATTCTTTGAGGATGAAAAGAAAGTATATGAACAATAAACTACAGAAGACCAGAAATCTTATATTTCTTAGAAAGAAGAGGCAAGTCACAAATAAAAAATCAACAGTCAAAATATAGAAGTTCGGACTGAGATGTGTGTGTGTGTGTATATATATATATATATATATATATATATATATATATATATATATATATCTCAAACCTCAGTGAACACACTTAGGATTAATGCACATCATACTTTGCAAATTTTACACCAAAAGAATGTAAACATATAATGTAGTCTTAAATATGACATATACAGTGAAGTTTTTAGAGGGAAGGGTACTGATATCTGCAATTTACTTTCAACTGCATTAAAGTGAATTAATGGATAGATGGAGAGATATCTTACAAAAGTATAGTAAGATAGTAATGGCATAATCTAGGTGGTAGGTTTATAGGGGTTCACTATTAAATTATTTTAATATTGCTGGATGTTTAAAGTTTTTCATTAAAATGTTTTTTTAGTGATTAAAAGAACACAGAGACTCTGCCAATAGGAGCAAAAATTCATAATTCTGTTTATGTTCCTCATTACTGTGAAATCCAGGACAGAACACACTGTTTCAAGTGTAGTTTGTACTCTTCTCTTCAAAGCAAAGCAAAACAAAACAAAACAAAACAAAAACTATTTAATCTTAACACCCAGATCTATCACTATGCCTTTCACACACCAATGAGAACATTGTCAAAACTGAATCATACCAAACTTATAAACATCAACTATCTTAAGTCATTTTTCTTTCCATGCCAACTGTTGCCTAGTCACATCTTTCTCAGTTCTCCTTTTATTGTTTTTTTGAAATTAAATTCATTGTAGAAATGATGTGGCATGTCAGTGATGAGGCTTTAGCAAAGAAGGTTTGTCTGAGGGCTTCTCTGGGCCAGGACAAAGGTTTCTTGAATTAGAATACACAAACATAAGCACCACACACACTCTCTCTAAAGTGAAAAAGGGAACAAGGCAAAAAAGGCCAGAGAAAATAGTAACTAAGGTAAAGACTGAAATAATTCACTAGTAATAAGGTTAACCAATCTATTTGCTGAGCACTTCCCATGTTTCCTGTGATAAGCACATAAACATCATATTTACATAAACATCATAGCAATAGCTATGAAGTTATAGCCTTATTTTGTAAAAAAAGAGCCTGAGGTAGAGAGATATCAATGATTTGCTCACAATCTTACAGCCAGTAAGTTGCAGAGTCTGAATTTACTCAAGAGGGTTATATCAATGCCAAATTCCTAAACATAATCATAGTAATTTGAGTAACTTGGATATAAGTGTTGAGTTGGAGAGATTACTCCTGTCTATTTGGAGACATCTGAAACAGAAGTACTCGTAATTCAACAAAACTTAAGCAAATACATAAAGTGGGTGACATGTATCTGTCACAATTTTCAATATGTGAGTAATTATGGTAATTTGGTGATGGGGCTACAGGTTTAACGTGAGAAGGCCTGGTTCAAAGCGGTGACTGACTCTGAACTAGGCATTTAGTAAAACATTCTCTGCTCTTCTCTGAATTTCTTTTTTTTTTCTTCTCCAGAGCTGGTATCTGTGACTTTACAGAATTTTGGTTTATTTCAGTTCTGCAGTTTGACCTAAGGGAAACTAAGCAGAACAGATTTCTCTTGCTTCAGATTGAGAAGATTTAGACTTAACATAATAAGAAATGAGTAACATTGCATGGCTCAATTTAGCTCACTATAGTTACCCTTAAGATTTGATAAGATGTGTATACTAAAAGAATGCGTAGAATAAAAATTCCATAAGTCTTGATATATTGTGTTTCCATTTTCATTTGTCTCATTATTTTTTTTAATTTCCCTTTTGATTTCTTCTTCTGGCCCACTGGTTTTTGAGAATTTCTTATTTAATTTCCACATATTTGTGAGTTTTCCAGTTTTCCTCCTGTTATTAATTTCTAGTTCCATACCATTATGATTGAAAAAGATGCTTGAAATGATTTCAGTTTTATTAAGCTTGTTAAGACTGGTTTTGTGGCCTAACATAAGGTTTATCCTGGAGACGGTACTGTGTTCGCTGGATAAGAATGTGTATTTTGCTTCAGTTAGATAAAATGTTCTGTTCCATCTGGTCCATCTGTTAGGTCCATCTGGCCAAAATGTAGTTTAAATCCAGTGTTTTCTTACTGATTTTCTGTCTGGATGATCTATTTATTGTTGAAAGTGGGATATTAAAGTCTCCTGTAATTATTATATTGTGGTCTATTTCTCCTTAAAATTCTATTAATATTTGCTTTATATATTTAGATGCTCCTATGTTAGGTCCTTTTGATGAATTAACCCCTCTATTATTATGTAATAACCTTTTTGTCTCTTGTGAAAACTTTGACAAAAGAAATGGGAGATACAAATGAATGTAAAGATATCCTCTGTTAGTGAGTTGGAGGAATTATTATTGTTGAAGTGTCTGGACTACCTAAACTATTCTACAGATTCAATGTAATCACTATCAAAATTCCAATGACATTTTCCACAAAAAATAGAAAAAAATCCTAAAATTCGTATGGAACTACAAAAGACCCTGAATGGCTAAGGCAATTTCGAGAAAGAAAAACAAAGCTGGATGTGTCACATTATCTGATTTCAAATTATATTATAAAGCTATAGTAATTAAAGGAGTTTAGTACTAAGATAGAAAAAAAAATAGACACATAGACCTATGAACAGACTAGAAAACCCAAAAATAAATTCACACATTTATAGCCAACTAATCAACAAAGGCGCCTGGAATACACAGTGGGAAAGGATAGTCTCATCAGTGAATGGTTTGCGAAAATTAGATATCCACATGCAAAAGAATGAAATCGGACCTTTATCGAATACCATACACAAAAAACAACTTGAAATGGATTAAAGACTTCAACGTAAGCCCTGAAGTTGTAAAACTCCTAAAAGAAAACTTAGAGGAAAATCTCCTTGACATCAGCCCTGACAACAAATTTTTAGATACGACACCAAAAGCATAAGCGACAAAAGCAAAACTAAACAAGTGGGACTACATCATACTAAAAAGCTTCTGCATAGCAAAAAGTAAATGATCAACAGTTAAAAAGTAACCTATAGGACGGGAGAAAATATTCGTAAACCACGTATCTGACATGGGATTAATATTTAAAATATATAAGAAACTCATACAACTAAAAAAAAAAGATTAAAAAAATGGGTAAAGGAACAGAATAGACATTTTTCCAAAGAAGATATACGAATGACCAACAAGTACATAAAGAGATGCTCAACATCATTAACCATCAGGAAAACACAAATTAAAATCATAAAGATATCACCTCACACCTATTAGAATGGCTACTATTAAAAATTCAAAAGGTAACAGTATTGGTAAAAATGTGGAGAAAAGGGAACCCTTGTACAGTTTGTGGGGTTGTAAATTAGGATAGCCATTATAGAAAAAATTATGGAAATAGAACTACCATGTAGTCCAGAAATCCCACTTCTCAATACATATCCAAAGTAAATAAAACCCGGATCTCAAAGAGATATCTGTGCTCTCATGTTCATTTCAACATTATTCACAATAGCCAAGATATGGAAACAATTTAAGTGTCCACTGACATATTAAATAAATAGATAAATTTTGGTATATGTTATTAAAAGATAAACTGAGGCACATTAAGATTCACAGGACTTTATTTCAGTGAACATCTATTCAAATCAGGAAGCTCCAAATGGAAAGAGTGCCAACAGAAACTGGGGGGAGCCTTTATAAAGAAGACATGGGGGGGAAAGCAAATAATTATTTGACTGGCTATAGCTTAAGTGATTGCCTTAGTTGGGAAAGCTCAGTTGGCAGTTTGTGATTGGGTTTCTTAAGTTTTGTTTTCTCAGATTTGAGTGCGTTAACTCTGGCTCAGTTTTGGATTTGCTTATTATGTAGGCTGTGGAAGCCATCAGAGGCATCTCAGTCTAGTGGCCTCCTTGTGTATTAATTACTTTAAGATCATATACGATTGAATATTATACAGCCATAGAAAAGAAGGAAAACTTGCCATTTGTGACATCGTGGCCGAACCCAGAGAACATAACCCAAATGTCATAGCCAGACACAAAATATAAACACTACGTGATCTTACTTATATGTGGAATCTAAAAAAGTCAAACTGAGAACCACAGAGAAGAATGGTGGTTGCCAGGAGCTAGGGGGAGAGGTGATGAGGAGGATGTTCGTCAAAAGGTACAAACTTCAATTATAAGATTATAATTATAAGTTCCAGAGATCTATTGTACAGCTTCATGACTACAGTTAATAATAGAGTATTGAAAAGTATGTAAAAAATATGTGTAAGATCATTTACTGAGAAAGGGAAGCAATAGTGGGAAAGAAGATCACACAAGTCTCAGGTGAGAGCAACAATGGCAGTTACCTGAACTATTTTACTTTTCTCATGAATAGTTTGACTTAATAAACACAGTGGTCAAGTTCTCATTAAGCAGAAAACTGCTCACCCAATAAAACCTAACTCGCACTGTGGTAATAAAATTTTATTAGATGTACAATGTTTCAAAATAGTTTTACAGACTTAAGCAGACATCATAAAATACTTTCCTACTCGGTATTTAAAGATGATTGAGCCCCTCCTACAGGCGTCATAACTAATTATAGGTTAATTTCTGGGACTTACTAAAAAACCTTTATACTCTTTTATATAAGTGAAACCGGCAGAAACTCATGAACACATCATAACATATGATTTCATTTCCACCTCTCTAAAGACACCAAGCTTTTTGTTCTCCAAATCCTAGAATCTAGGAAGAAATTTGCTTCTACTTGTTCACAAGCTCTTTACATGTCCAGTTTGAAGAAAATGTGTACCACGACACCTAGAGGAGAAATACGATACTGTAGAAACACACTGAGAAGGATGCTCTGTTTGACAGAAATGTGTAGGCTAGTAGACTAAGTAAAACAAAAAGATGGCAAAGGGAATAATCTTTTCTTTTTTCTTTCATGGATTTCCTTTTTTTTTCTAGCTCAAATGTCACCTTTTTGGTAGGGGTCTTGGCAAACTTTGTCCTCACCATCACCCCTTTCTGTGTTATAAGTCATTCTTGGTACATCTGCGCTATTAACAGTCTGTCAGTCTATTTTCTCCAGGGATGCTGAGCCTTTGGAAGGAACTGGATTTGGAATTAGATAGATGTTTTTGTTTTGGATCTATGAGCAATTTTGGATAAAATCATACTTGCTAAGCCTCGATAATGTCATTAAGACTTCACAGATGTAATTTTAGAAAAAATGAATAAATATGTGTATTAAATCTCTATGCCTCCTGTAAATTGCCATGTTATATACCTGTAAGGAAATATGTTTTCAATAATAATAGTTTCAAAGGAAAATATCCACCATTTCTAGGGAAACAGCCCTGAAATGCACTCTGTAGCCTTATTAAGAATGAACTAGAGCTTCTGTTTTTGTCTTTAGTTTCTGATATGCTTATCTCCTTTTAAATTAATGAACTTTATTTTTAGAGTGTTTTTAAGTTTATAGTAAAATTGAGTAACAAATACAGAGAGGTCCTAAAAATACTGTTCCCTTCCTCCTCATCATCATATTCCACTAGTGGGATATATTTGTTAAAACTGAAGAATCAACATTAACGCATCATTATTAACCAAAGTCTATAATTTAAAATAGGTACTCTTTGCATTGTACACTCTGGGCTTTGACAAATGTATCAACATGTATCCACTATTATAGTATCACACAGAGTAGTTTCACAGCTCTAAAAATCCCTTGTGCTCTACCTATTCATCTCTTTCCTGCCTTGACCGTGTGACAATCACTGAATTTTTTACTGTCTCTATAGTTTTTCCTCTTTTAGATTGTGACTTAGTTGAAATCATACAGTATGTAGTTCTTTACAATTCCTGAATTCCAATTTCAGTGTGAGAGGGGGATTTCCCCCTTACCACCAAGTAATTCTCTGACACCAGCTGGGCATTCTACAATTTAACTCAGTTCTGACACTGCTTACCTGGAGATAGTGTCAGATCCCACAGGTTAAGGGTTCAGCTCTTTGACACTGCCCCTTCATTCCCCGCTTGAGATGCCAGTTGCAAGTATATGTTGTCACCTGTGCTTCTGCCCACTGGCGATAGAGCCCAGATTTCCGGGACATCCTTTTTGGGTTTGATTAATTTGCTAGAGTGGCTCACGGAACTCAGAGAAACATTTTACTCACTAGGTTATTGGTTTATTATAAAAGAATATTACCCGGAAACAGCAAGATGGAAGAGATGCATAGGGCAGAGTAGGTGGGAAACGCACAGAGCATCCTTGCCCTCTCAATAGGCACCACTCTCCCCAAATTGACACATGTTCACCAACTCAGAAACTCTTCAAGCCCCATCCTTTTGGACTTTTATGGAGGGTTCATTACATAAGAATAGTTGAGGTTGATAAAATCATTAGCCATTGGTTATTGATTCATCTCCAACCCCTCTTCCCTTTCTTGAACGTCAGGAGGGTGGGACTAAAATTTCCAACCCTTTAATCACATAGTTGGCTCCTCTGGCAACCAGCCCCCATCCTTGGGGGCTTTCCACAAGCCATCTCATTAACATGACAAAAGACACCATTTTCATATTGAAAACAGAAAGTTCCAAGGGTTTTAGAGCTCTGAGCCCAGAACCATAAATAAAGACCACATATAGATGAAAGTGACAATATTGCAGTAGCCTTATCAGATTGACTTCTTTCACTTAAAAATATGGATTTAAATTTCCTCCTTGTCTCTTGGTGACTGCTCCACACCCTTGTCAGCATTTGGTATTTTCAGAGCTTTGGATTTTAGTCATTCTAATAAGCCTATAGTGATAACTCATTGTTTTAATTTGCAATTCCCTAAGGATATAAGATGTTGAGAATCTTTTCATATGTTTATTTACTTTCTGTATATCTTCTTTGGTGAGATAGAAGTTCAGGTCTTTTCCCCATTTTTAAATTGAGTTGTTCATTTTCTTACTGTTAAGTTTTAAAGGTTTTTTTTCTTTCTTTTTTTTTTGGTATATTTTGGTTGATAGTCCTTTGTCATATATGTCTTTGGTAAATATTTGCTGCCATTCAACAGCTTACCTTCTCATTCTCTTCACAGATCTCTTTTGCAGAGCAGAAATTTTAAATTTTAATGAAGTACAATTTATCAATTCTTTCTGTTATATAGATTATGCCTTGGTGTTGAATTTCAAAAAGTTATCACCAAACCCATGTTTATCTACATTTTTTTCTATGTTATCTTCTAGGAGTTTTGCATTTTAAAATTAGGTCTATGATCCATTTTAAGTTAATTTTTGTAAAAGATGTAAAGTTATATGTCCAGATTGACTTATTTGTTTGTTTGTTTGCACATGGATGCCCAGTCATTCCAGTACCTTTTTTTGAAAAGACTGGACTTTCTCCACTGAATTACCTTTCCTTCTTTGTCAAAGAACACTTTAATACATCTATGTGTGCAATTTCTGTTCCACTGATCTATTTGTCTATTCTTTTGCCAATACCATGCTGTTTTAACTATGATCTTGATTCAAGTGGAATCAGTCTTCCAGCTCATTTCTTCTCATTTGATATTGTGTTGACTAACGACTTCTAACATTTTTATGCCCCATGTTTTCTTTAATTAAAAATGATTTACTTAAAAACAAAAAAAATTTGAAGGAATATTAACTTCTAGTAAATACGAAGTATGTGTGTGTTTGCTGTTTTCTGTGCTTTACTGTACATGTGACATACTTCAGTATTTTAAAATATTAACAAATGTACTACCAGGTATCAGTTATACTCTTTTTTTTTTCATTCAGATAATCCATATTTATTTAATACACTTAATTTTTCTTTTTTCCTGATCTTCTAGAAAGTTTTACTTCAATCTTAATGTCTAAGCATAGTAATCATTAGTCTTTATAATTAACATTTTTTTTCTTCAAACTTTTATTTTTTAATGTCTGTTTTCAAAACTTTATGATATACATTTTAAAGTGAATTGTTTCTGGAAAGCAGAAAGCATATGAGTAAATTAGAAAGTTAGAGGCACATAAGTATATGATAAAAATTATATAGGATTAGATTTTCAAAATGATCTAGAAGTCTTACAGCTAGCCAGTATGAGGAACCAGGTCTACTTGTGCTAAAGCCTGTCTTTATTTGCTCTGCCACAAATGCAGATTTAATCTTGTGTGTAATTTAACAAATTATCTACCTGTCTTGGTTTTAGAAAACCAATGGAGTGGCATCCCTGATCAGTTGCAAAGCCTTGTAAAATTATGCACCAGGAGCACTGCCCTACCTTGAACAAATCATGTCTTTAAATATTGGAAGAATTGCTTTGTGTAAAGGATGAAAGATTTTTTTGAGACAGCATCAAAAGTGAAAAAGATAGGACTAGAGAACTGATGATATTCATGAGATACAATGAATTAGAGAGGACAAGTTGTGGGAATGAACATTTAACATCTTGGCTAAGGAAAGAAGACCTCACTAATTGTGTACTTAGAAAATAATTTTCTAAATTGATTCTACTGCTTTACAACCCTTATTACCCCTTAATTCATTTTCCATAAAGCAGAAGCAGTAATCTTCTTAACTATTTTTAATCATGCGACTCCTACATATAAATCATTACTTTTAGCATAAGAATGAGATAAACCAAAATCTTTAATATAGAATTTCAGTTTCAGTCAAGATGAAGTAAGAGAGACTGGATTTTCCCTCTCATCTGAAACAGCTAACAAACTAGGGAAAATATATGAAACAATGATTTTCATACATTAGAGTCAGTCACAGGACCTTGATCCCTGAGGGAAGAAAGAAATGAGGTAAGCCCTATGATGGTACCAGCTTATTTCCTGAAAAGACCATCAGTAAGATGTGAGACAACTTCATGTAGCTTGGGAGAAGAGTAATGAGTAAACTTAAAAAAAATTTTTTGAAGAAATGATAGTTATAAATTTGATAGTTCTAAATTTGATGAAAACTGTAAACCTATAGACCCAAACATCTTAATGGACCCAAAGTACAAAAAATATGATGACCCTTAGCATAGCCTATAAATATCTTTTATCTTAAGGCTTGTCTTTGCATTTGATTCTAATCATTATTCTCATTTCTCAAAATATAACTTGGTTTTTATTTGTTTTCTTTTTCCATATTTTTCTTATTTTTGGAATGCTGAATATACTTATGTGCCTCTAACTTTCTATTAACTCCGAGGGTCAGATCCTCGGTGAAGCCTGGTCATGACCGTCTCTCACCATTCCTCCACCCTCCTCAAATAAACGTGCTCTCCTCAGTGCTCCCCTGCTTATTTGTGGATAACTTTAATCACATTGTTTTCTTCTCCATTAGCCTGTGAGCTTCTCTTACTCATCTTCAAATTTCCAGAATCTAATAAAGTTCCTAAATCAGTAGGTTCCGCCCAACAAGTGTTTGAGAAAAGAATGAAGAATGTAAGTCCAATGAATCTGTCTTTGTTGTCACCACATTTTCCGCATCTAGTAATACTTAGAATAATTGAAGCTCAATTATTATTTTTTGAAGGAAGAAGGAATTTTTATTGGTTAACATCTGTAAAATCAGAATGATGCCTATGTGCTTCAATGGAGACAGAGTGGTGAAAAAGATTTGTGAGCTTTATATACTAGGCTGTAGGTATGTGCATTTGTGTGTATATGTATTTATTTGGTGGTGGGAAAATATACAAGTAAGTAAATAAAGATAATTTTAGATATCATAAAGTACTATGAAAACAATCAAGCATAATATCTGATTTGGTGTGAATATATTTTGAATTGTCAGGGAAATCTTTACTGAGCAGATAATATTTGAACTTCTATTTCTAGAAAGAAGGAATTAGCCATTTAATTTTCTTGACCAGGAGTTTTCTAGGCAGAGGAAACTATAAGAGCATGGTATATTTGAGAAAAAAAAAAAAAAGAAGGCATGTGTAGATGGCACTTGTGCACAATGACTAAAATCTACCAGTCAAATACTTGTTAAAATAAAAATATTACATAGAAACCATTGTGCATATGCTGTCTAAAATCAAAGGGTTGAAGAAAACTGTACTCCCCATCCACATTCACCTTGAATATCTAGAGTTTTTAATTCAGTGACCATGAGGAGTATACTCTTAGTCTGTCTAATAAATTCTTCACCTTGAAAATGCTCACATCAGCATTTTTATTTTCCTGTGACACCAAACAGTATTCATATTTCACACAAATTATACAGACTGTCCTATGGGTTATTGCCAGATGAAATATTTATG
Source organism: Eidolon dupreanum (assembly GCA_028627145.1). NCBI lineage: Eukaryota > Metazoa > Chordata > Mammalia > Chiroptera > Pteropodidae > Eidolon > Eidolon dupreanum. The sequence continues at coordinate 18,945,020 of CM053515.1, read as the reverse complement.
GCCCCAAGGCTCTGCTGGGGGCAGATCCAAAATCTGCTAATTGTAAGAAAATGACTTGATTGCAATTGTCACTGTATGCTGATGAGAACAAATATTGGGTGTGTTACATGTAATTCATTTTGTTCTGCCTAAATATCATGTTTGACCATTGTTCCTGACTGTTTGGAAAAGGCATGAAATAAGCTTCTTTGGTTTCTGGTGTCTCTAATCGCTGGAGAAATAGATTACACAAGCAGGGTGGAGAACCTGGCTAGCTTCCAAATTTATAGGTACTTAGGTGCATGCATATGGATCCACTTATAAATACAGCCTGTAGAACATCGACGGTGGTGAATCCTATTAACATATTCCCTACAGGCCTCGCCGACCTCACTGACCATGAAGCCATCAGGCAGACTTCTGCTTTTAATTAGTGTGGCCTATTTGTTCCTCTTTGCTGGTGAGTACTATATATATATATATATATATATATATATATATATATATATATATATATATATATATATATATGAAATGGAATTCTGGACCAGACTGGTCAATGTCAGAAGTCATGTTGTGATGTTGTTCATAAAGATGATGATGATGATGATGATGATGATGAAGAAGATAAGAATAGTTAATGATGGTGACTGTCCATCACACTTTTAATTTAGAAGAAACTTTTACCTGCAAATTAGCCACCTTCATTTGCTGCTATTATCACTATAATAGTATACAAGAGATAGTTTTATCCAATTGCAAAAATGATGTTGTATCTTATAGGCTCAAATGGCTTGTTCTAGGTCACGTGGGCCCTAAGTGGCTAATCTAGAAGTTCCAGATTAATTGTGTTTCTTTCAGCAGACCAAAATTAAAAATATAAGCTTACAAATAAGCTTCATTTTTCAAGAAAACAATTTATATGGAAATTTGAAATTCTCATTTAAAGTCACATTGAAGAAATTCTTATCTAAAGAGCTTCAATTGCCATATTTTTTCTGAGATATTTTTATTTTCCTGAAGGCTGAGTCAATCTTACTTACCCTCTAGATAAGGAGAATAAAGAGATAATTTGATAGATAGATAGATAGATAGATAGACAGACAGACAGACAGATAGATGATAGATAGATGATAAATTATAGATAAAATAGAAAGAACCCAGGGCTTAGATTTTAAGACTTGGTCTCTAATTCTTGTTCTGCTACTATCTTTTCTTTAATGCCATCATTAATAATACCTCTTCCTTCCTGGGACTTTTGTTTCATCGTGTGAAAATACAGTATGAACCTTATTCTCTAAGATTTCTTTCATTAAAAGATTATGCTTAAGTATTTTTGGCTTTAGAGTCTAAGAGACCTGGGTTTGATTCCTGGCTCTGCCATTTACAAGGTGTATGATCTTAGACAAGTTACCCTAGAGCTCAGTTTCCTTATCTTTAAAATGGAAATACTAGATTTAATACAGTGCTTAAAATATAAAAACCTTGCAGGTAGGTGATAGATAGTGTTAGTAGGAATGGCAATAAATCACATGTTTTTTTTCAAATGCTCTCAAAATTATTTTATATTACATTATTATTTTAGCACCTTGTTCACTAGTTTTCTTTATTAGCCTTTAATCAAATAGCTTTAGATTTTGGAATTTCAACTTTTTTCTTGTTAAATACGTGCCTCTTTGACAAAAAATAGATTCAGAATTTGCCTCCTTTTCTTCAGGTATAGCCTAGTTTTAAGGTAAACATTAAAAAAGTAAACAACATATTGGATAAAAGGCACATAAATTATAAATAGCAAATGTAGTAAAGTGAGCTTTGTACTGGTTATTTGTAACTTGTCCTCTAGCTCAGTTGTGTAGTTAACAAGCTGAGTGTCCTGGACCAGTTTTCTTCCCTTCTCTGAATCTCAGTTCTTCGTCCATAAAGCAAGACAGTTGAAATGGAAGATCTCTAAGGATAATTTTAAAAGTAAACTTCTGAAATATACCTGAATTGTTGTTATTTATACCTATCTGTTTTCTTATTGCAGAGGCTGTGAGCCAAGGAGGCCCTCACGTACGTGCTTCTCCCTCATGGGCCTTTTTCTATTACGAGAGCTTGTCTTAGAACAATGATGAGTTGGGAAGTACTTTGGTTATTTCATTAAGATCTGAGTTCATTGGTTGGTCTGGTAAGAAGGTAGAATGATAGCATGACACACTGATCTAGACAAAATGTCATCATTAATACAGACACATTTATCTTAACAGTCCTTTTTTTAAAAAAAACAACTTGAAAATAACATCTCATTTTTTATTAAAAAAAAACTTGAAAATAACATCTCATTTTTTAAAAAATTAGATAACACATTTCCATAATATGGAGTTTATATGCAGTTAAAACCTTGAAAACAGTACAATGCTTATGAAAGCATGGGATGAATATCATTTATTTTCCAAATCAAGATAATTTTGAAAGTGAAAGTAGTACTTATAACAATTATAATGAGAAGATAATCATAAGCTGAGAGTACCCTAGGCAACTCAGAACGTATGATAACTCTAGATCTGAGTGTTTTGTTCATAAGTCACTACGAATGCTTCATAAAATACATATTTCTGCTCCCTATACATATCTATTAGACCTATCAATTGAACTGCAAACTCTAGGGATGTCGAGGCCTAGAAATCTACACTTAAAGAAACCCTCTGACATTTTGGTGCACATTAAAACTGGAGAATCACCATTCTAAATTTACTTAAAAGACAGGTGTACAGAGAGAGTATTCAGGACACTCATAGCTAGTGAATCCCTCGGTTCCTTGGGTTGAAAATTAGTAATTACAGAAGCTATATTTTGAGAGGATGATTAGTAAATAGGGTCTACATTCATAAAAAAAATAGCTGTATATCTTTAAATATAAAAAATACATAGTGAGGTAATACAGCTTAATTTTTGAAATATGGGCTTTAAGAAGGAATATTCAGGTTCATATTCAAGCCTTATTATTCAGTAAATGTTTGATTTGGGGTAACTTATTTTACCTTTCTGTGTTTTAGTTTCTTTATCAATTAAATTTACCTAATAATATAACTTAATCAAAATTATATGAGTTAATTTATGTATAGTTCATAGGAGTGTTTATTGCATAGTAAACACTAAATAAAAATTAACTATTATTAAATTATATTTTACGATTAAATCTTAATAACAGTGGCATTTATAATTTTATTTTCTAATTGAATATCAAATTGTTTAATATTCAATTTTTACACTGAATATCAAATATGTTGTAAAGAGATATAAAAAGAAACAACTCCAGTACTTTTTAAAAATTAATTCATTCAACAGATATCCTCCACACTTGATATCAAAAATAATTCTTTCTAACATTTTAGTATTCTTCACATGACTCTCTTACTTCAAAATCACAGATAATTTTCACCTGCCAAAGAGATAATATCCAAATTCTTTAGCCCGGCACTCAAATTTCTTTCCAATCTGTTGACAATCTCTTTGTTCAGCCTCATTCATTCTCTACTCACCTGTGACCCAATACTTTGCCACACTACAGTTCCAAGCATGCCAGGACCACTCATGTGCTTTTGCTAATGCTGCTCATTCATTCTGAAAGACAATTGCCAGCCACTGTCTGCACCATTTAAAGGGCACTCATTCATTCATATACATGTACTCTTACTTGCCCTACATCTGTGGAAAGCTCCTAACAGCAAAATCACTTCTACTGTATAATCCCCACCAATGATATATTGCTTTCTCATCTCAACTTCTATTCGATTTTATTAACACACTTAATTCATTATTTATTATATTTTGTTACCCTTCACAGTCTTCTCTCTTAGAATGTGAGCTCTTTAAGGTCAGAGAATGTGTTTTCTCTCTTTCTTGAATCCTGTTGCTTTAATCATGACATTAATTCAAAAAATATCTCACCTCATGGATGGATGGATGGATGGATGGATGGATGGATGGAGGAAGGGAGAGAGGGAGGGAATGATAGCTGAATAGAAGGATTTTTGAATGAATGAAAGATTGACCAATGTTAGAGAATGAATATATAAGAAAACCATCAGATGTGAAATATAATATTATTTATACTTGCTGAAAATTAGCTCACTAAAAAAAATTTGAGATGTGCCTTTATAATCTATACATGGTACCTAAAATCTTAGTTTAAGATATATTCATGGAGAGGTCTAAATTAATTTTTGTATTTTATTTTTTAAAGGATTTTTAAAAATCTTTTCATTTTGGAATAATTAGACTTAAAAAATATGGTGAAATTAGTCCAAAGAAATACCATATATCTTTTACTCAGCTTTTACAAACGTTGACATTTTACATAACTTTAGTGTAATCATCAAAATCAGGAAATTAACACTGAAACATAATTATTAATTAATCTATTCTCTTGTTTAAATTTTACCAGTTGTCCCAGAAATATCATTTTCTGGTATAACATTTAATCTAAGATCACCCTGATTTCCTCAGTCTCCTTTTAAGCAACAGCTACTTTCTTGAGAAAAAATTCAGTTGTAAGATTTTAATTACAAATTTGATTACACTACCTTGGAAATTCAAGTTACTGGCACAAAGTAGGCAGTTAATGTTTGTGGAGTAAAGAGATAAAATTTATTTATTTATGGAATCACATAAGAGGGAATTAATAAGGAAACTAAAAAAAGAAAAGTGAGGAAATAAATCATGTTAAATCAGAAAATCACAGTGCAATGGAATATCTAAGTCCTACGCTGTCACCATGTCATGTGAGATGTTGGAAGAATGTCTTTAAAAAGGAAGTGAGCCTCAGCATCCCCACCTATAAAGTTAGAACATTGGATTTATTACTTTTCAAAGAAATGTCTTTTGATTAAATAAAAACAAAAGCAAAATCTCAACAGTAAATGTGATATAAAATAAATGCAGACTTTCTTTGGTTGAAGTCAGGGTAAGGAAAGGGTAGAAGAAATGAGTATTGAAAGTTTATCTTTTATTCTTGAGAAGAAAATCTGTGAACACACTTTAGTTAATTTTATCTATTAAATTATATAACTTTATGATGTTTATGCTATCCATCCCACTTGCACTTGCAACAAATTTTACTGAACATCTATTATATTCAAGGCCTACAGGAAATAAAATACGAAAAAATAATCCCTGACATTTTACTTGATAACTGTATCAAAATCTTTAAAAAGGCAAAGTCAAACAGAGATTTTACCTCTAGAAATGTAGCCAAAGGAAAGAATTGAGGATGTACCAAAATTGCATTTGTACAGATATTCCTGGCAGTATTTTTGCACTATCAAAAAACAGAAACAACTCAAATGACTCCTAGTGACAAATGGCTTAATAATTTGTACAACATAGAGTTAATATTCAAAATAGTAACAGAATGATTATTACTTGACATAGAAAAATATTGAAAGCATATTTTAAGTTTAAAAAGTGTTTTGTCAAATGCTAATGAGTGAACTTTTTTGAAATATTTAAACGTAGAAAATATCAGGGAGGATATACACAAACTTGTTAATACTGCAAATTTCTAGATAATGAAATGGGTGGTTTAAATAAATCCTTCTTGTATTTCTCTGTATTTCTAAAGATTTTATTATGAACATGCATCATTTGTATGATCGGTAGGTAAATAATTAATGAAGAGAACTATGGTTATATATGAACATACTTTATTATCCTTTTCCTCAAGGAGTATGCATCCAAAAAAATAAATAAATAAATAAACAAACATGTTGGCACTATTGAAAGTTGGTGCCAAATAAAAAGAAGTTTGTAGGCGTTTGGGAAAAGGAGCAATTCATTTTTGCCTAAGGGTTACTAGAAAAATTTCAGAGTATGAGATGGTATCTGAGATGTACCTTAAGAATGATATAAAAGAGAATTTTTTTTTTTTCAAGAGGAAAGAGTAGCAACTGTCGAGAAAAAGCAAAGTGTTTTCAAAGGTTGTTAATGGATGAATTTGGCTAAATTAGTGGGTTCCAGTATGGTCGGAATGGCATAATGGCTGAAAAAAAAAAACTCTGGAGTTAAACCACCCTCATCTGAATCCTGGTTCTACAACTTAATGACTATGTGACCTTAAACAAGCTACTTAACTTCTCTTTCCCCATTCATTCAGCAAATATTTTTCAACATGTGACTTTTACCAGGCCTTGTCCTAGGAATGAGATAAAAAGGTGAATTGAATATGGCTTATTATCTCTGGATGCTTTAACTGTGATGTGGCATAACATATGAGAAGAGTATAGACAAATTCTTCTAGAAGCTCTGAGAAAGAGATAAACAAGTCATATTTAAATACACACTTATGATAAAGCAATTTGGCAATCAATATTAGAAGCTTTAAAAGTTATAGCCTTTGAGACAGCAATTCTTCTCATAAGAACCTACCCTATAAAAATAATTAGAATGCATACAAGTATTTTATATGTATATAATTTTATATATAAAAGTAGAATGTGTACAAGTATTTTATATATAAAATATTAAAAATGAAAATATGATAGGGTATTAATAAAATAAATCATTTCACATCTTTATGATGGAGTATTATATCATAAAATCAAGTCTTTTCTGAACGTGCATAATGGTATTGAAAAGGTGAACAATAAAAAAATAATTGAAACATATAGAATGTGGCTCTTTTTAATATGATACATGTGAAAATAAAATGTGTAGAGAAGAGATAAAAGGAAAAATAACAAATGCTAAGTATCTCTGGGTACTAGGACTCCGTGTGGTTTTCTTTCTTACTTTCAACACATATTTTAATTGTAATAATAAAATATGAGTTTTCTAAAATAATTTCTAAGCTTAAGTTTAGCATATTTTGTTATCCCTTGAGAGAGCTAATGATGTCATGCCATTGTTCATGAAATTAAAAAAAAAGAACTTCATTTAAATCACAGGCTTTTTGCAGCAACTATGAGAAAACAGCTACAAATGGAAAACCTTGTCCCAAGATCCAAAAACCAGTGTGTGGTACTGATGGGCAAACTTACGACAATCTCTGTGAATTCTGCAAAGCAGCTATGTAAGCACACGGAAGCATATGTTGGAATAGCACCCTTAGTTTGGGTTAATGGGTATGAGTTAGGGAAATTATTAAGCCTCTACTATGCTAAGTATTTTACATATAATTCTTATTTTAAATAAGGCCATATTATAATCCCCAAACAGACGTAGAAACTGTAAGGACACTTTCCCAGTTTGTCCAGCCTAGGCTTAAACCATTTCCATTGCAATTTGTTTTGAGTACCGTCTTCTTTATTTCAGGGAAAGAAATGGAAAACTTGGTTTCAAACACGATGGGAAATGTTGATTCCTCTGATGCTGCAATTCTGGACGTGTCTTTGGTTTGCCTTTGGCTTCAGAAGATTTATTCCCTGATACCCAGTCTCCATTGCAATGTATTTCCCACCAGTTGTTAAGCATAAAAGAAAGCTGTATCAACAAAGTTATCTTGGCAGAATTTCTACACCGATGTTCTTTTTAGGCAATGATGGAGACACTTTTGATTTAGTTAGACCAACTACTCAAAGAAATGATACAATCTGAAAAAAAAAAAGAGCATAGAATATTACCATGTTTATCACATCCAAAATTCTTCATTCAGTGATCTAAGTCTCAACTTTTCACAATTTATGAAGATGACATTAAGGATAATAAAGCTTCATCCAAGAAAATATACATTATCTAACACAAATTAACATTCTTTAGGACATGGCATATTTGAGAAGTGTTTTGCCTTAAGAAATACATTGGGTTTGTTTTAGAGCTTCTCGTTTTCTATGCTGAGACAAGAAACCAGTAACAAGTGAGGCAAAATGTTGGTCATTTCAGTCATCAGTCATCGGGACAGCTGAATAGGTTGTAGAACAGGTGAAACCCTTAGACTAGTTGTCTCTGGTTTTATAGTTTACTACAGTGTACTATATAAAATATTATAATTTTCTATGTGTGGTAGGTTGTAAAAAAAGCTTAGAAGTATAGGTTTATTGACACGTGGGTGTTTAGAAATCTAAAGATGCATATATAAGCCTATTATCTTCAGAGTGTGTATGAGCTATTTAGAGAGACAAATATATATATATAAATATAAATATATATATATTTATATATATATATACACACACACATATATATATACCAACTAACTAAAATATAGTTTGATATAATCCTGTTCAAAAACGTCCCAGTGAATTAATTATTTCATTTATTAATTATTCGATGCTGATGATATACCAGATACTTACTATTCCAAGCACAAGGCAAACAAAGACAAGATCTCTACTATAAAAAATCTTATGCTTTAGTGAGAGCACAAGAATAAATATTTTAAAAATATTTTTTCAGTTATTAATAAATTTATAAAAGAAACAAAACTGAGACATATAATGGAGAAAACTGGATACAATTTGGACTTATTTGAAATTGGTTACTTTGAACTAAATTCAGAGCTGAAAAGGATTAAGGCACACACAAATTTGGAGAAAGAGTGATCTAAAGCAGAGACAACATTAAAACAACAAAATGTGAAAAACAAAACCATTTAATGGAAATAAGGCTGGCATGATTGAGGGTATGAGTAGCCTGTTGATAAAGCCTTGGGAGCCAAGTTAAAGCATTTGGGTTTTATCCGAAGAATACAAGAAACAATTGAATTGTATTAAAAGAATACTTTATAGAAGACATGGCATTTCAGCTGATCAATGATAAGTAATTTGCCAGATCACAAAGGAAGAGGAAATGGTCTGAGATTAAAAAAATTAAAAAATTAAAAAATTTTAAAAAAAGGGAAAAACATGTTGTGAAAAATGGTATCTTTGTGAAAGTTGTTTCCAAAGTCTCCAAATTGAGTATATGGAGAAAATAAGATCAGAACACAGACAGGGAGCTTCAGTATCACATGCTTTAACATGGTGACTTCTCTCTCCCAGGTCTTCAATCGATGGCCAATGAGCTGGGAGCAGCTTAGGGGGTGGTTCTTAGCTCACACACTGTTGCTTCTTTTCAGTTAGATGCTGATACTTAAAAATTGAAAAGTTCACATAAAAAGCTGGGTTTCTAGAAACTCTTAAAAAAATGAGATCTGCTTACACAGTGACCACATTTATGAATAACCAACAACTGATTAACTTCTGATTCCGTTAGCTGCAACATTCACAGAGGGCCCCAGGACCAGCTTCCCACTTTCACATTAGCTCCTGGTTCCTGTTAGCATGTAAGGTTTCTCTCTCTGTTTTATTGAACAACAGTTTTAAGTGTCTCATTGAGAACTCTTGATTTTGGAAAATTCACAATCTAAAGAAGCAGCTTGCTCCATCAATTGAAAACAATTTCTTTGTAGTGAGTCAGGATTTGCCTCTTTATCACTTCTACCAAGTGGTAATAATTCTTTCAGCTTTGAACCCACACTCAAAAAATGATTTCCAAATCACCTTTTTATAATACACACACACACACACACACACACACACACACACACACACAACTTATACTTCTTTTTTTACATCCTTTTCTTTCAAATATCTCCTCTACTTACTTCTTTCGATTGAATATTGTCAGCTGCCTCAGCAAGCTTTATTTAAAATCCCTTGTTCCAATAGTGTCACAGCTTACACCAGTGATCAAATTAGAAATCTAAACAAAAACAATAATAATTAATGTTCTTTGAATGTTTTAGTATTTATGTGCCAGATAGTGTTCCAAGGGCTTTACACATATTAACTCATTAAATCTTCCAATGACTCAATGAAATAGGCATTATTATTATACTTATATAAGAGAAATCTGAAGCGCAGAAACTTGTGATCATTCACCAAGTTAATGAGAGGCAGAGACAGAATTAAAACTCAGGAAAACCATCTCTTAATGTAGGAATTGTGTAAATATTCTTTTCATGGAGTTGTTAACAATTAGTATTTGAAGTGTTCTGAGGTACCAATGAAAAACAAGAGAAATAGACAGACCTGAATATTTGAATTGTACCTACTAAACATGCAATGCTAATTATGAAATACTCAAGGACTCCCCAACACACCCTGGAGTATCATATTGCACCACGGTGGGTGGCATATAAAAAAGGTGAATAGTCTGTTGTATTATCTAAGTTCTAATACAGACAGGTGTTTTTTAATAGTAATTAAGAGATAAAGTTTAGAATATGGACTCTCACAATGTAATTCTGTGATATTAGTCTCCATCTTCTCATTAGAGAAATAAAGATAATATCTATAAGTTGTTTTAAGAGTTGAATGGGATAATTTATATAAAATATTTGGCATGGTGTCTGATCCAGGGTGTTTAATAAATATTAGTTATTTTTAGTACAGAATATGTAAATTGGAAGTAAAATATTAGGAAAAGACCACTGAATCAGGATATGAGTGTGACAGAGATGATAAGAGAACCAAAAAGCTTTCTGTCCTTGGGCAATGTTTTCCCTCTTATAAACATTATATGGACTATGAGGTCCCACATAACCTGGCTCACAATTTCAAGATCTCTGAGTCTTCTAATAAAAGAGTCTAGAAAGCAGCCTCAGGTATATGATGGCATCAAATGTCATAGGCTGTTTTCATCTGATCTGGCCACAGAATATAAACAGCCACATATAATATACATACACATAAATGTGGCCATTTATACTCTGTGGTCATTATACAGTAAACTAATTCCTGCAGGAGTAAACACTGGAGTAGGAATCAAGTCAAGCTCTGTCATTACTTTTGGAATTCCACTGATTTTTTTCTTGATCCTCCCTTTCCCATAAGTAAAACAAAGGACTTGGGCTAGATGTTCTCAAGGTATCTTTTAGTTGAGATCATCTATGACTTAGTCATCTATACATCCCCAAATTCCTTGTATATAGTAGATGTTCATCAGAATATGAAACATTAAAGAAAAAAAAAAACAGTATTCTAAAATCCATGGAAAATGTGGGATAGAAGTATTAATACATGTTTCATAAAGTACTAAATTGGTATTTCTGCTATTATTTATGTAATATGATCTTTTCGAAAAAGTTAATAGCTACACATTTGTTTTAAAGTGGATTTGGAAAGATAAAAATAGCTCATAAAACAAATGGTATTGGTTAAAATGACTCAATAGAAATAGCTGATCAATTTAAAGGGAAAAAAGTATTCAATAGAACAATCAGTATGTATATATATGCTAAAAATTTGTAGACTTTCTTGAAGAAACACTAATTTCTTTTTTAAAATCTCAAATCAATAGATTATAGAATTTATTTGTTTGGTTTGGTTTGGTTATGGCCATAGATGTTTTGACAATACAATGGGATCCATGAACTTTTTTCTTCAGGAAATGTAAGTCTACATACACATAAAATTTAGTTCCACTGATGGATAGAACCATCTATTTCAAATTAAAAATCACTATGCTAGAGATTGGTATATTTCCTCATATTCCTCCTGAGCAAGGACTTGACTTGGCATCAGAGATATAGGCTATTAACCTAGCATTAATATGTGAGATATGACCCAGTGTTTACTAGAGGAGTCTCAGAAATCTCCATGTGGCTGGACTGAGATCTCTTTCCAGCCCTGACTTACCCTGGAATCTTAGTTCTGCCAAAGATCAATTGATCTCCAACTGAGGGACCCACAGGCTGATCTCTAAACCAAATGTTTATTTTCCAAGTCTCTATTTCTAGGAAGGGTATTCCTATGCTTTTAGATAATCAAGAATGGGGCTTCATAAACAGATATGTTAAAATGTCTTTACTAGGGTTAGTTGTGTAAATACAGTTATTTAATAACCTTGTACTTGAGTTTCCTCATCAAATACTTAGGTTGTTACCAAAGTATTATATCAATGACGTAATGCATATAAAGTGCCTCAATAAATGGTGGTATTATAGTCATCACGGGGTCTTGATTCAATGTCAAGTAATGATTGTTTTGTCAACAATCATTGTCTTACCAACAATATATCTATTGCTGCACAAAATATTACCTCTAGCTTAATGACTTAAAAAAAGTTTATTTGTTCACAATTCTGTAATTTGTGCAGGCTCACCAGAAATGATCTGCCTCTGCTCCACATGGTATTGGCTGGGTGGCTCTATTGAGATCCATGATGACATCAGAAATATCACATTTCTAATATTTCACAGGGGTCACTAGACAGGTTTCTCTCTTTGTCTCTCTATCTGTCTCCATAGTCTCTGATCTAATTCTGCCACATTCTTAAGGCTTAGACCTAAAAATGTCATGTTGCCACATCCACTGCATTCTATTCGTCAAAGAAAGTCATATGACAAACTCAGATTTAAGAGGAGAGGAAATGTACTCCTCTGTAGAAGAGGAATAACTTACATGAAGAGAGATGTGAGGATTTGTGATGCTGATTTTTGTGAACAATATTCTAAAAATATTCTCCTTCCTTAAAATTAAATTGTAAGATGAATTATGAGCAAACCTTATATGGAGGATGACTGGAAGTAAGGTTTGAGAGATTAGTTACAGAAAAGCTGGACTTGAATGGCTAAAACTAATTAATCTGATGATCGACATGGGACCAAAGTGTGTAACTTGTTTTCTCTTAAGATGTGATAATGTTAAAAAAAGGGGTGGGGAGCACTACAATTATTTATGGTGGTGGTGATAAGGTGGTTAATTTGATGGTGAGAAAGAGATTATATTTCAGATGTTTTTCCCCAGAATTTGCAAAGCTTGCACATGGAAGATTTCCACATAATGAAAGTCTCAGGACTAAGTCAACAGATGCTTATTATAACCAATTTAGTCCATGACTACTATAATTATGCTCTATTTAATATTTTATTGTTCTCCAGTCACTACCTGTGTATTCAACTAAAGTGAAGGTGACAGAGGTCAAGTTCCTAATCTCAATGCTTACATGAGTATAATAACAATTGCTAACATTGATGGAACATTTTAGTGCATGTGTTAGATATATGCATCATCTTAATAATGATGAAATTAAATATATTTAAATTTTAGTTTGATGTGAAATTTTGTGTGCTGAATGAACAAATTGACCCCCAAAGCACAGAAGTTACCCAAGATTCTATCTCAAGCATCCGCCACCTTCCAGGACTCATTGTTCTGAAACTAATACCGCCATGGGAGTGAAGATGGAGTGAAATGATCAAATAAGTAAGTCAACTAAGAAATGGAAAAGTGCCTTAGGTTAGGTAGAGATTACCTTTGGCCTCTTACTTGACCTTTGGCCTCTTAATAGTATTGTGAAGCATTTAATGAGACTTGGTAACCAACTGGCAAGTCTCTTGACAGTTTTGGCAATGTGACACTGAATTTAAGAGACATTATGTCTTCCATGCAATAGGAATTATGTTTAAAAGACCAGACCAAACATTCAATTTGTCTGCTGGATTCATTTCAGCCTATTTGTCTATGTCTGAATAGTCTAGTGAATGCTGTGCATCTGATGCTTTCTGTCTTTTACTGTGCTCAATCTTCACACACCTCCTGAGATTCAAAGAACAAAACTTGACATGTGCTATTTCCTCTGAGAAAGAATCAAAAGGAAACATAGTGGCTAAAGTAGAAACCAAGGCAACTAAACTACAGATAAAAACTTTTTCCACTAAACCACAACAAACCCTTAGCAAAATTTGACTCCTTCAGTGGGGTGTTATTATCATGATTTTAGAACTAAGAGGAAAGGGAAATAGAAACAAAAGGCAGATGGAGAGAGAAACAGAAATTGACTTGCATATGATCACAAAGCTGAAAAAGAGAGGAGACAGACACCTTGGGTTATCTGTCTCCATTGCTGTTGTTGTTTCCACCCAAATATGAATGACCACTGAAAGAACAGCTTTGATCTAGAATTCTTCTCCAAGACATATGAGATGCCCTTTCCCCTTCTCTAATGTTTGCCTGTGGTGAGCATTTTCTTATTCTGCTCTAAGACAGAATTTTGACATTACTCCCAAATGTAAAGGAAGATAATAATGGAAGACAATTCTAAAGGTGGGAGAATTCTCATTATTAAAGGAGAAATGAAATGTTTCATTTAAGAGAATTAGAAGTTTGAAGACAATCATTTAAAAGGCCTTTTGGAATGGTTTGGAGAATAGGTACAGAAAGAGAAAGTGCATTGCTTTACTCACTGTAACCAACCATACCTTCAACTACTCCACCAAAGCTGTTTCTAAGACCTCAGAGCACAGGCTTCATGAGACTTTATCTTCTTACTGCAGTATCCTCACATACAAAGGTCTCAATCATATTTTTATTTATATTTTCCACTTTGAAGTATAGTAGCACTGGAGTTAGGAAACAAGTATGGATGAGACAAGTGATGGCACTAAGTAATTGTCTAGGCAAAATTCAAATGCAGCTATTGTGGTCCATTTGTTGATATTTGAGAATTTACTGCATTGAGTTACATACATGAGTATGTAGATATAAAAATAACTGACATTATATTGACTCATTTTGATCAATATATAGTAGAGCAAATGTAGCAAAATATTATTTGAAGAATCTTGGTGACGTGTATATGGTTTTTCACTGCATAATTCTTTCAGATTGTATTTCAAAACTTTTCATAGTGAAATTTTGGTAAGAATTATATGACACACACACGTGTGTATATATATATATATATATATATATATATATATATTTGTGTGTGTATATATATAAGATATATCATATATATACACAGAGTAAGTTAGATGAAGTATATTAGATGGAATAAATTTTATGGGCTCTCTCTCTCTCTCTCCCTCTCTCTCTCTCTCTCTCTCTCTCTCTCTCTCTATATATATATATATATATATATATATATGCATAATCCAAACACTTCTGGTTTACTAAGCCTCTACTGACATTCTCGTGAATTCCAATTAATACAGAGAATAGTCATGTAGAGGAAAAGAAGTTGTCCTCTTGCTATAGGAAATTTAAAATTTGTCTTTTTTGATACCTTAAAATTACTGACTTGGCTAAAAGAAATCATTTATCATTTTTTAAATTGCCCTTCCAAATAAGCTAAATTGAAAATTGAACACAATCTGGAACCCTTAAGTAGGAGGATTTTAGAATGTAAAAGGGATTGTAAGAATCATCTAGTTTACCTACCTTCCCCAAACTGAAATTTTCTTTAGAATTCAGAGATGTTTATCCTGCATATCCTTATATTGGAACTTGTTCTGCCCTCTGGGACTACACAGATCAAACAATATCTTCCTTCGCCACACCAGTGCCTTTCAGATGATGAATACAATGGCAATATCACTCCAAAGTCTGTCTTTTTTCAAGTTTATATTTCTCACTACCATCAACCAACTTATGCTCTATGGACTTTGGACCTCACTTCATCAAGGTCATCTTCTTTTGAACAAGCTTTGATTAATTCAAGTTTCTCTCATATGGGGCAGCCAATCTTGAACACAATATTCTAAGGTTTTGTAATATTCAGTTAATGACTGACTAAAACTCCCTAGGTGATTTTCACATGAGCTTCTGTTTGGCATAATAGCTCGAAGCAAGAAAGCCAATCATGTAATGTTATTCTCAAACATGAGATCTATTGTCTCTTGTTACCTCATAAAAATACATTATGCATTGTCATTCCCCACTGGGTGCATTCATCACTTACTAATGACCAATACTCAATGTGGTTTTACTTGCTTTTAAAATATCATTTGAGGTAAATAATTGGCACATAATTTATTTGCAGGAAAAGGTCATGGGAATCTCTATTGTGGGCATGTAAACTTGCAGGGTCAATGATACTACTAACCGAAGATAAATCATCTCTTAACAGTAAAAAAGTGAACCCTGAATTTACCACTTTCCCAGATGGGCTTTACCGCTTTTATTTTTTCCTGTGAAGAAGATATCGGATGGAAGCATATTAAAGTTTGGATATTTATGGGAGTTGGGGCGTGAAGCTAATTTTAAAAATGACAATCCACTCAAGAAGCAACACCTTTCAGTTTGCGAAAGTTACTCTGTAATTTTTCTTTTAACAGTGACAGTGTTTAGCAATTAGGGTGGAGGATTTTTCAAATATATAACATGGTGGTGATCACCATGGGTTATTCAGAAAGTATCTACTGAAGAGTTATCCTTAACTCCATCCCACAACTGAGTCTGAAACAACTGGCTCTGACATGAAGGCTTTCATTTTCCTTCCCTTCATGTTCTTGGCCATGTTCTCAGGTAAGAAAAGTTACATTCAATGACTTTTCTTCCAACTCTAAAAGTGAAGAATTAGAATTGCTGAGTGATTTGGTAATACTTTGTCAGAAAATTTAAAAATGGAAACTATCTATCAGAGGGAATGGGAAGAAGGTAATTTCAGACAATATATAGAGCAGAGGCATAAAAATAGTGACAGGCTAAGACAATAGTGAATAGTTTGGTGTGGCTGGAGGGAAGCAGAGGTAGAGGAATGTAAAAAGCAAGGCATTAGACTGGAAAGAAAATTCAGTCAAAAAAGATTATGAGACTTTATGACTATTTAAATTCATGTTCCATAAAGGGTATGGTATTGTGTGATGACCTAAGACTGTACGGTCAAATAGAAATGGATTCAAATCCTGGCTCCTCAATTTTCTACCTATGTGCTTTGGGGTAACTTATTTAACTCATTTTAGTGTCACTTTTCTCATTTGTAGAATGGAAATACCTATACTAGCATTAGCCACTATTACTTGAGTTCTTATTAGGTTCCTATCACTCAACATACTTCTTTCTATTCCTTACCTCAATACAGTTAGGTCATCTGTTTTCAGAGATGTAAATTGCCAGCTAGCAAAGTAAATTTCTCAAGATAATAAATGACAGATAATCCATTTCTCAAGATATTAAATTATGATAAATGAAACCTGTTCCAATTTATCTTCAGATTATGACCTTCTACCTGTTTTTTCTTCTTATATCTAGTGAAAAGAAATAATGAAAGCAAAGTACCTATGACTTTCAGCTGCTTATAGTTGGAAAACAAAAAATCTCATTTCATTGATTCTCATTGAAAGCATTGCAGTTTTTTTCCAGATTGTTGAGTTCAGGAGTGATCAGGCCCATTTTGTTAAGAAATATCAGTCTGTAGTGATATTGAAGATGGATTAGATGTGAAAAAAGTTGTACAGAGATGCCACTTAGGGAGCTGTTGAAGTAATAAAGTTAAGAAATAATAATATAGAGCTAAGTGGTGGGATGGGAGAAGAGAGGAAAAAGAAATATGTGTGTGTGTGTGTGTGTGTGTGTGTGTGTGTGTGTGTACACATATATATGTTTTACAGGGGAAAAAAGCATATAGATAAAATCCCTTACTAGGACATGTGTTTCATGATGGCAGGTACCATATCTCTTGCGTACTTCAATGCCTTGTTAGATGACATTTAGTACATATTTAGCAGGCATTTCTTGATAGAAAAAAGTACGTTAGTACCAGATGTAGTGGTTACATGGATTTGGAGAGTGATGAAGAGAGAAGAATCAGGAATGCCTATTACAATATATAGCAATGCCAAGCATGTGTTTAGAGTTTATAAAATCAGAAGAGAAAAATAAAAAACAAAAACTGAAGATAATTATTTTACAAAATTTTAACTTAAAAATAGATGGGATGAATGTTATTGATTTTAAATTCCTGAAGTTAAATAATTTTATTTTATTTTTTTTGTATTTATGGTATCATTCCAGTGTCTTCAACCCAGACTTTGAAAACAAGTATTATTAAAGTAGAAGAGGATCCAGAACCTGTACTTATCCTAGAGAGAAAAAATGAAACCAACCCTCAAGGGGGACAAAAGGAATCTAATAAGCAAGGAGGTAGCAACACACACAAAAAATTAGGGACCTTTATTCTGCAAGGACAATCAGGGTATTCTAACCAGCCAGGGAAACCAGAAAGTTTTAATCAGCAAGGGAAGCCAGGAGTTTTTAATCAGCCTGGGAGTCTGCAAGGGAATTCAGGAGCATCTAACCAAAAAGGTAACCCAGAAGTTTCTAATGAGCAAAGAAAACCAGGATCTTCCAGCCAGCAAGGGAAGCTAGGATCTTCTGGCCAGCAAGGGGGCTCAGGGTCAACCAACCAGAAAGGAAAGCCAGGATCTTCTAGTGAGCAAGGGAAGTCAGGATCTTCTGGCCAGCAAGGAAAGCCAGGGTCATCTAGCCAGCAAGGAGGTTCGGGATCATCTAGCCAGCAAGGAAAACCAGGATCTTCTGGACAGCAAGGGGGTTCAGGGTCATATAGCCAGCAAGGAAAGTCAGGATCTTCTAGTGAGCAAGGGAAGTCAGGATCTTCTGGCCAGCAAGGGGGTTCAGGGTCATCTAGCCAGCAAGGAGGTTCGGGATCATCTAGCCAGCAAGGAAAACCAGGATCTTCTGGACAGCAAGGGGGTTCAGGGTCATCTAGCCAGCAAGGAAAGTCAGGATCTTCTAGTGAGCAAGGGAAGTCAGGATCTTCTAGTGAGCAAGGAATGCTAGAATCTTCTGACCAGCAAGGAGGGTCATCTAACCAGCAAGGGAAGCCAGGATCGTCTAGCCAACGAAGAAATCCAAGGTCTTTTTACAATCAAGAAAAAAGAAAAACTGAAGGCAACCCTCTGGATGGCACTATGATGAAGAATCAGGTTTGTGTTAATTTCTTTTTTTCCCTCAGTTAACTTATGTCAGCCATTCTATTTTCCAAGTCTTGAAATGGTTAACAAAATACATTGTACTAATGACAAACACTTTTCAATGACACTGATTCAACAAAAGGAGAGAGAATTTGGAAGTGGTTATTTTCATAGACATCTATGATTATAAATAGTATCATGGTCCTCCATTCCATCTCATTTCTTTCTACTGTTTTCTACTCAAGCCTTCCTACCTATTCTGGACTAGCTCAAACCCTCACTGACTGATCCCCATCCCCACCAGATTTAATTTTCATGCTCGTTTACATCCCATCCACAATCTGCAAATTGCTCAGGTGGTATTTCTAAATCACAAATTTGTCTGATATATCACTCCTCTACTGAAAGTTCTTCAGTTGTGCCACACTGCCTGGAAGATGAAATCAAAACTCCTGAGCATGTCATTTAAAAATTTTCATGATTGAACCCTATGTCCATGATTTCATGCCACTCTTGCTCACACTTCATCTACATCATACAGAATTTTTGGATTTTCCACAAATGTAACCCTAATACTAATGCTATCCTTTATTATGGAATGTACTTTATTGCTTTGTAATTGATCATCTGCCTATTCGATTAGAGTATGAACTCCTTAAAGAAAGTACCATTTCTTTTCAAACCTGTACCCATAGATCCTGGAATAAGATAGGCCTAAAATGGATTCTCTTGAACTATTTGTCAGGTGAATGAATAAATGCCTTATATTTGAGAGTCGTCAGTGCAAACAGGTGCACATCCACGAGTCCTGGATTCCTGTTTGAGCCCTGCCATGTGCTTTGTCTTCACTTGCCAGTCTCTCTTCCAACTGCCAGTCTCTTAATTCCATTTAGCAATGACTCTGAACATGCCACTTAATAGGTCTAAAAGAGTTTTCTAGAACATTTCCTCTATCTCATTATCTTAATAGAACTTCATTTTCTACCTCTTAACTAGTCATTTCTTAACACCCTTTCAGATGAAAGCCACCTGTCCCTCTTAGTCTTTATGTCTTGGCTGGCATGAAGTAGTAATCTCTAGAGGACATTCCTGCCATCCAGACCTTAATGCCACCACCGGAAGGTTTCTGAGTATTTGTATTGTCACTTAAAATTTCTCAATTTTACATTCTTTTCTAAAATGGTGGTGGTAACCCTGTCCATTTCACAGAGTATGTGGGAATGAAAGTAATGAATTGGTATGAAGAGGGTGATAAACTCTAACCCAATGAAAAAGAGTGAGGTATTTGTTCATTTTCCTTGGCTCTGAGAAAACTAAGCCTCCTTTGAAGACCCTCATCATTCCATTAGTGTTTCTGTTCTCATCTGCCAGTCAAAGCTTCTGTATGGTCACAAGCTTTTCCTGTCACTCTATAACTTGATACTGAGGAAATGCTTCAGATACTACTTAACTGAACTCTGTATAAGCCTATATCCTGCCTCGTTTTTTTTTTCCATGCGACAAGAAAAAAGAAAGTTCAGTAAATCATGACCATGTATATTTAGTATTTGCCAGTATGACTTTTCCCTCATTATAGTTTTCTCAAGTAGAAGGCATTTCTAAAAAAGGGTTAAAGTAGAGACATTCTGACGTGTAGGAAAGCAGGGCCTCTGAAGTCAGATCTAACTCAGAGTTTGAATCCCAGCTTGGATATTTAATCCATATATGGTCTTGGGCTTGTTGCTTAAATGCACTGTATGCCTGCAACTATACAATGGGGCAAATTACAGTCTTCTTTCAGTAATGTTGCACGGGTTAAATTAAAATACAAAGGATCAGCAAAATGATTGATTTAGTACAATGCTTAATCAATAATTAATGAGCAATCACTATTTGTTTTATCACAGTATCAGAATTAAATTGTGTTGTCCATATTTACCTAATGGTCTTTCACATACTGCAGACTGGCAAGGCCAGCAGCAAGAACCCAACAGAAAATACAAATTGTCGCTCTATCTACAAACCAGTCTGTGGTTCTGATGGAAAAACCTATGGTAACCACTGTGTATTTAATGAAGCAAAAAGGTAAGAGGACTTTGTTTCTTCAGATCAGAAAGTACTGTTCTGACCCAGGGAATAAAAGAACATATTTCTCTGTGTTTCTAGTTTTCTCTCAATAGTGCCTTGGGTGTTTGTCCAAAAGAAACGTAAAATGATCCTTAACCCTGCACAGTAATTCAGTCATTTCCTGAGGGAATGTGATATATGCAGGTTTTTAAGTTAGAGTAAATTTATTATTCTCATTCATTTACCAAATATTTATTAAACATCCACTATGTACCAGGCATTGCTCTAAGCACTGGGGGTAAGGTGGAGAGTAAAATATACAGAATTTTCTGCTTCCTGCTTCCACAGAACTTTCATTTTGTAACAGAAGACAGCAAACAAATAAAATCTATTAGAGGATAAAGGACTATGAACCCATGCATCACTAATTGTTAACTATTAACATATACTTTAAACTTAAATAACAATACTACAATAACAATACTTAATTAACAATCCAAGGAGGTTGGATTTGGTGAGCCATGCCAACCTTTAAGAGTTACACTCTGTTAATCTCCAAGAAATAAGATGATTATATGATGTTTAAAATTAAAATATGTGACTAAGAAGGAGTCAGATATCTTTCAAAATTACTGAATGTTCATCTATGAAGATAAGAATATGGTAAACATTATACCTCTCTTGTTTTTGAAAGTTCCATAATTTATGAAGTGCTTGGTAAATTGTTATTGCAGAAATAAATACATATTAAAGGTCAATGTCTCCTATGACTAAAACTTAGAGTTGGAAGAGATATTAAATGCATGTTCTCTCATTTTATAGATAAGGCACCTGGCCTAGGCATGAGAAAGGACTGGCATGCAGAGCACAAATTCTCAGAGCAGTCAGAATGAAAGAGGCGAGCCAGAGCTTTGGCCTATTTTTCCCATGTGATTTTTAAACAATTATATTTTTTCTCTGTCGTGGTGCCACAAGTACTTGGTTCTTGATTTCTTTCATTATCTTGTTTTCAGGTTGAGTAATGGAAAATTGAGTCTGGATCATGAGGGGAAATGCTAAGCATTTACAGCAATCAAATGACCTGGAACCTCAAAATTCACTTTCAATTCTCTTTAAACAATGGATTTCCCTGGGAAACCCAATGAGCTCAGCAAGAGTCTTACAGTTATCATGGAGCCTACATTATTTTCAAGTTTGTTCTGCCGCAAATAAAGTCAGTTCCAGAGTTGCTTCTAATTTCTGGAGTTGTTTATTTTTAGACTTTCCCAAACCTTGTGTCTATGACACATCTCTTCCCAAAGTGCCAAAATGGTTAATATTTCAGGATCCATAGGAGCAATTTGTAAACCCTAATAGACATAAAAATCTCAGAATTGCGTATAAAAAAATAAAGATTCCCCACTTTAGGAATATTGATGCTATAGGTCATTGGTAGAGCTAAAGAAACTTCAGTTTTAGATCCCATTCCAGGTGTTTCTAATGAAGATGGTCTCTGACACTTGATATGAATTTAATTTTTTTTTAAGGATCCATCAATTGGATTCAGAAGATCCTGGAACCATATGCAAAATAAATTCTCTGTGTACTTTTTTCTTCAAAGCGTCCAAAGCCTTCACCAGATTCTTAAAAGGATAGATGAGCATAGATAAATTTTAAAACCATTAATCTACAGATATGTAAAAATTTAATGTATTTATTTGAAGTTTTTGTTTTTAAATCAGGTAATAGACTAAAACCTAGTGATTAGAAGGATCTCGCCAGGATATTAATCATATTGGTTAGCAACATGGGGCTCAAGAAAGGGAACAAGACCCCACACGTGGTAGGATCAGAGCTGGAAAAAGAATAGTTTAATGAAAATGATGACAGACTGAACAAGATGTGGAAGTCTGTGATGAATGCAAGAAGCCCTATTTAGCAGTAGGGAATTCGAACTGCAATTCATATTTGGAATATATGGATCCAAAAAAACAAACATAGCAGGAAAGCAGACAGTGGAATAGGATACATGGTCCAGATCAAAGTGTAAAGAAAAGGTGGGGTATCGGACAAGGTAACTGGTTAAATCTAAGGAGACAGAAACATAATAATCCAACATGTTGTAGACTTAACATAGACCTCAGCTTATAGCCACATTGATTTCATCAAGTAGATGGAATTTGCAACTTTTTCTTAAATACTTAAAGATAAAAGATGTAACAAAGTTCTATATTTACCCAGATTTTTTTTGCATATGCATAACAGAAATAGCTATTTATGTATGTTTTACCATCAGAATTATCTCAGGAAAGTTTTCTGTGGTTCAAGCCTCAACTGAATATGTTTACTTCAATTAGCTTGTACTATCAAAAAGGCATTTGATGATAATCACATGAAAAAAGATGTTAATGGAAACTTTCAAATATACAATGAGCATTTTGAGGGAGAATATTTTAGCCTTTTTATACAAAGAGACTTAGTAAATACCATTTTAATGAATAAATCAATGAATGATTAATGTAGGAGAGTGCCAGAGAAACAGGTGCTGTTCACTTCTCTCCTTAATTGCCTGTATCTTAATACAAGCTACCATCTATTATCTTTCTGAGATACCACAATATATCCCTAAATGGTTTGGGTCTCCTTCCTTTTAATATTTCCAATCTATTCTTCCTGACTTCCAGCCTTTGTGCTATTATTGTCATTCATTTTCCTTTTACAAATACCATAAGACCCATAAATTATACTTACAATTAAAGCTTTGAACAGTGAATTTCTTTAAAAGAAATTTATATAAGACTACAGATATATTTTTTTTTACTAATTTGATTATAATTTCTTGTATTCTTCATTTCTGGATAGAGTTTGGTATTAATTCATGAAAGTTTGGCTTGATTCTTACCATTAAAGTCATTTCTGAAATAATTCACTAATTAATGAACATTGGGACAAAAGTTTTCACTTTTTGGATATTATATATAATGTTGCAGTGGATATATGTTTGCATTTATCTTGGATAAATGTCTAGGAGTAGAACAGATGGTTCATATGGTAATTTTATGTTGACCTTTTTAAGTCCCAGCCAAACTCTTTTACAAATTATATTTTCTAATATTTTCACCAGAATTGTATGAATTCCTCCAGTTCCAGTTCTTTCAAATTCTCACCTACATTTATCAGAACTCTCTTTTTAACTATAGCCATTCTAGTGATGGCTTTATTATTTTTAAAAGACGGCAGTCTAAGAAGTATATAAAATTTGTGTGTATATCCTATGATCATATTTTTTGAAAAGATGAATAATATATAGAAGATAATAAACCAAATTATTAAAAGTGGTTGCCTCTGGATGATGGAATTAAGATATTTCTTCTTTCCACCTTTCTGTATTATCTCTTTAAAATAGCAGAGGAGGTTGTCATGAGGATGTGACCTCCAGTTGACCCATGAGCTGTAACCGGCAATTGGTGCCCCCTCACCCCCTCCCTTGATTTGGAATGTAGGTTCCGCCCTTCTGCTGTTCCGCCCGCTGTTCCACACTTCCGCCCACTGTTCCCCAACCGGAGCCATTTTCTAGGACACAAACTTGAGAAAGCAAGGCGTTATTGAGACCAGCTGGACCCCATTAAGGCCTCCACGTGAACTTTTAAGACTGACTGGGGGGTGTGGATTTCTACTTGCCTGTGGACACCCAAGACAAGCCTAGTAAGTTCCCTTCCTTATTAAACCTGCTACCTACCTACCTGGAACAGTCTGCCTCTCTTTGGTCTCTCCTTTCCCTCAGTGTTCGGAGGCCGATTTCTGGTTTCAACTAGGAATCTCCTGAGGTTGCAAACCAACTAACTATTGGCGAGCCAGCCAGAAGACCAAAGGAATGGGTCTTGGGAAAGAGGCATCTGCAGGGGAAATCCCAAATTGGCCATCGACCTCTATGTGGAGAGGAGGTGGTTTATACGTTAGATGCTTGTGGATCACCACATGAGTAAATGACACCCCCAAAATGCCAGCTGCTTTAATGCGTTTGTTTGAAAAACTGATACATGATGCATGGTAGCCAAGAAGAGTAAAGAAAGGCTGCTGCAGTGGGCTGGCCACCGATGATGCCCAAGTAGAGCCTGCAGCTCAGGTTAGACACCTGGAAGAAGAGCTGAGGTTAGAGGAAGACGTGCGGTCCACTGTTCTCCTAGCTTTGGGGTTAGCAGGCAAGGTGGGAGAACAGACTAATAAGTTGGAGACCTTAGCGTGCCATTTTACAAAGCTAGGCACAAACTGTCATGGATTATAGTAGTGCTTGTAACAAACCTAATTAGGGCGCTAAAAGGTGGGATCCCTGGAAAGTGAGAAGAATAAAGGGGAAGATGTCACTATGGTTGAAAATGAAATGGAGGAAGAAAAGCCCTATGTTCTCCAATTCCTAATACAAAGGAGAATTTTAAATGGTTACCCCAGACTTCTGATAATAGAGAAATATACCCTGATCACAGGAGAACATTTACATTCTCTCTCTTGAAGATGTAAATCTTATCATATCTTTGATATGCCATTCCAGGCATAGTATGTTTCAGCAGGTTTAATTTGCAGCAGGACAATATCCTAGTAGAGATGTAATAGTCATCCAGAGTCATAAAGTAGCCCATACATCCCAGTGGGAGGTTCTATTGCAAATTCCAGTAGATAATGCCCCAGGAATAATGGGGCTTGGTGTTCTCAGCACCATAGCACATTGATCCATGTTGAGAGTCAGGACAATGGCTATCTCTAACAAATTTTATACCTTATGATATGAGTGTCTCAGCAGGGATCCTCAGTCTAGCATATTGGGGTAACAAGCCCTATTAGTTGATCATTCGAATATATTAAAGCCTGGGATAGTATTTTAGTCCACCCTGACAAGGTAGTTTTATTCGTTAAGAATTTAAATCTGCTGTTTTAATATTCCCTTTTTTCTTTTTTTTTAATGCTGCTGCTTGTGGGTTTTAGGGAGATGGACCTTCATCTAGTGTCATGTTCTTGTGCCCAGTCTTGCATTTCATGACCCTTGAAATGTGACCCCTGATAACTGTCTATTTGATGGGTGTATCTGTACATGGTACTCAGTTTCTCTAATCCCTTAATGATGGCAGCCAGGGTTGCACAGCAACAGGGGACAGCTTGGGTTAAGCCAGATGCCACATACAAATAGGGCATATTTAGAATACTAACTTGGAGGGTGAGGGCCAATATAATTAATTTGTCAATATTTCACCAGTTGGGAACTCTGGTAAACGGTCCCAGATTCCTTTGGCAATTGCTTTGGGCTCTTTATCATGCTCCATTGAATTATCTGTCTTATTTCACCAATACCACTTGGATAATGTAGCTTTATAGTTAATCTTAATATTGGGTAATGTGAACAGTATAACTTTATTTTATTTCTTCATTATTGTGTTGGCTATCCCAGGCATTTGGCTTTCTTTGTAATCCTTAGACTCAAGTTGTAGATATCTACAAAATTACTTGTCATGGCTTTGTTTGGGATCACACGGAATCTACAGATCAAGTTGAGAAGAACTGAGATTTTAACAATGTTGAATATTCCCATACATAAACATGATATATCTCTCCATTTAATGCGATACCTTTTGTTTTTTTTCATTTTTTTGTAGATTTCTCAAAACAAATCTTGTACATATGTTGTTAGGTAATATCTAATTTTTTGGTACTTTTGTAAGTGTTTTTGTTCTTTTAAAATTTCAAATTCAGTTGCTTATTACTGGTGTATAAGAATGCATTTGACTTTGTATATTGGTCTTATTTCCTGAAATTATACACACTTATTACTTCTGGGATTTTGGGGGTAGTTTTTGGGGGATTTTCTACATTGAGAATGATGTCACCTTCTGATAATAAGTTTTATTACTTCTTTCCAATCTTTATTATTTAGAATTTATTTTTCTTCTATTATTGCACTAGCTAGAAATTTCATTAAGATGTTAAATAACAGTGGTGAAAAGGGCATCATTGCTTCGTTACTGGTATTATTGGTGTGTCCAGTCTCTCACTGTTAAGTTTTATGTTCGTCTTAGTTGTTTTTTTCTATAGGTTTTTTTACTTAGTTGAAGAAGTCACTTTCT
The DNA here is from genome assembly GCA_028627145.1 of Eidolon dupreanum. Lineage (NCBI taxonomy): Eukaryota > Metazoa > Chordata > Mammalia > Chiroptera > Pteropodidae > Eidolon > Eidolon dupreanum. The sequence continues at coordinate 18,918,290 of CM053515.1, read as the reverse complement.
CCTTCTAGTTCGCCAAGAATTTTTATCATGAATGAGTGTTAAATTTTGTCAAATGTTTTTACTGTGTAAGTTGATATAATCATATAATTTTTATTCTTTAACTCCCAGAAATGATGGATTATATTGACTGATTTCTGAATGTCGAACTAGGTTCTCACACTTGGAATTAATTGAAATTGGTCATAGTGCATTAGTTTTTATGTATTGTTAAAATTAGTTTGCTAATGCATTGAGAATATTTGCATCTATGATTATGAGAGATATTTTTCTGTTGTTTTCCTTTCTTGTAAAATATTTTTCTGAGTTTGGTGTTAAGGTAATTCTGGCTTCATAGAATAATTAGAAGTGTTCTCTCTGCCTCTATTTTCTGGAAGACTGTGGAAAAATGGTATTATTTCTTTCTTAAAATATGGTAGAATTTATCAGCGAAACCATCTGGGCCTGGTGCTTTCTTTTTGGAAGGTTATTAATTACCGATTCAATTACTTTAATGGGTATAGGGCAATTACAGTTACCTTTTTCTCCGTGTGTGAGTTTTCATAATTTGTATCTCTAAAGAAATAGATTCATTTCATTAAATTAAATATTAAAATAAATATACTTGTTTGTATTAGATAATTTTAATTATTCTATTACTTCCCTAAGATTTGGTAGGTATAATACCTCTTTCATTTCCAACAATGGTAATTCTTATCTTTTTTTCCTTATTTAGCTTGCCTAGAGGATTTTCAGTTTTATTCATGTTTTTATAGAAACAGCTTTGTTTTCAGTGATTTTTCTCAAATTTTTTTCTTTTTTTAAATTACATTAATATCTCCTCTAATTTTAATTTTTTTTTCTTCTACTTGCTTTAGGTTTAACTTACTTTTTTTAAGATGGACATTTAGGTTGTTGATTTTAGATCTTTTATTTTTCTTATATGTTTTAATGCCATAAATTTCCCTCTAGAATTGGTTTTCTTGCATCTCACAAATTTTGATTAGTTTTATTTTTGTTTTATTAAGGGTGATTGGAAGTGAGTTTTGGGAAATTAGTTACAGAGATCCTGGATGTGAATGGCTAAAATGATAGATCTGTGAATTAACATGGGACCAGACTGTGTAACTCTTATGTACAAAGATAAGGCTAAAAGAAAAGCCATTATAATTCTTTATGAATTATAAGGAGGTTATGAGTGATAAGGAGGTTAATATGGGAATGAGAAAAGATTATATTTCAGAACTCATCTTTAGAATTTTCAAACTTACCAACCAAAAGATTTCCAAATTATGAAAATCTGAGAAATGTTTATTATAACTGACATAGTCCATTTCTGTTTTATATATGTAATCATATTTTATTCTCCAGTTACATCATGTGTATTCAACTAAAGGATAGGTGGCAAAGGATATGTTAGTAATCTCCCCAAGTGTTGAAATGAGGATAATAACAATAGCTAACATTAATGGAGCGCTTACTTTAGAATCATTTATATAAATGATCTCAATAAACAATTATGAAATTGAATATAATTGAATTTCAGTTTTCATTGAAACTTTCTGTGCTGAATAAATAAATTAAAGCCAAAAGGGGAAAAGAGACTTATCTGTACGTGGACTAGGATGTTAACCACCAGTAATGCAGTATACTACAGCATGTTAAAGAAATAACAATTGATGAAGCATTTAAGTTTAGTTAAAATTACTTAAAGGTACAAATAGTATACACTTATGGAAATATAAAGCAGGACAGTTGCACATGCAAATGAAAACCTAGGTATGAATTTCGAATCATCTACATTAAAATGATCCAAGGCTGTGCTAATTGGAAGAAAATTTTTTTTACAAAGAAGCTCATACAGGAAAAAAAATTAGGTCTGAGCCAAACTTTTGAGAATAATCCATATTAAGGAAATGAGGAAAGAAAGAGAAATCATAAAAAGCAAGCAAGCAAACAAAGCAAAAAGAAAGTTTTAAAGAGGTAGCTTTGGTTGTAATTGCCTAAAACAAGGCACAACCCAATTTTCGCCATGAGTGAATAAACAACCAAGTTGTGATATATCTACACAATAGAATACTATTCGGAAGTAAAAAGTAAAATAAAATGCACTGTTGATGCACAAAATGATAAATATAATTATGCTGAGTAAAGTAAAGCAGACAAAAAAAGGGTCTATACCATTTATAGGTATTATTAAAACTTTAAACAGTTTCTTTCAAAAAATAACTATAAAAATGTCTCTATTTTAATCAGTTATTATTTCTATTGTTTATTTCTCTATGTAGATCTAGGTTTCATCTGACATTATTTCCTATCAGAGGATAATGTTTTCTCCACCTTCTCTTTACCTCATTGGTGGGGAAGGGAGCCCTAATCAAGAGCTCTGGGTATTGTCAAATCCATGACACACAACACTAGACTGATGACAGTTTATTGTTCACATATACTCACTGCCTACAGAAGGAGGACACTGTACATCATACAGTACCACACTGAGGAAGAGATTGAACAAGTAAGAGCTGTGAGAGGCAGGCTTTGTATTAACGAGAGACAAAGTGACCCTGTTCCCTGTGAGATAATGTGATTGGCTTATTTAAATAATTTGCAGACTGACGGGGAGTGAAACCTCCTAGACTGAGGACAGGCTAAATATACAACTGATCCTCCTGATAGGAAAACTAACCTAGTGGGGAGCCATCTATTTGATGGGAGTCATACATAGAGAAAGCATAGGAACTCATGGTTAGGACTCAAAGATGTCAAGGCAGGACTTAATATTGCATCTTAATTTCAAGACTTATACCAGATACAGATATATAGCATGACACTTGAAGCAAGGCCAGGGTAGAAAATTGATAATTATGAATATTAGTATATTTTGTTTCTAGATCTTATTCTATCACACCTGTTATTCACACAAGTTCCCTTCTGTAGGTTTCATCCACCTTGCCTACACAACCAGAGATCAGTTTTCTGTAAGCATTTTTGATAGTATAACCTGATAGAAAAAAGTTTTATAATGTACCTCTCAAATATATGTATATGTGTGTGTGTGTGTGTGTGTGTGTGTGTGTGTGTGTATTTTAAAGCCCCCCCCACCCCCCGCCCACTTCCACCCCTCTTCCACCCCTGACCTATGGATGTTGCCAATTTCCCTTAAGAACTGGATTTCTGAAGGCGGGGCATCCCCTCTCACACACTCGCAGTGTGTACCAGGGCCAGGCACAACTGGGGGCCAGGCGCAGCCAGCGGGGAGGGGTGCAGGCGCACCCGGGAGGCCTGGTGCATCTTGGGTATGGTCCGTGGCTCCACCTGGGACGGGAACCCAGGAACTTCTGCACGTAAAGCAGACGTGCTAACCATTACACTGTGGAGCCACCCCAAACATATGTATATTTTAATTGTATATATCATTACTGTAGTAATATATTTTGAACAATACAGAACATAACCGAAACTGAAATGAAAAAAAATGTAAAAATTAATATTGGAACATATTCCAGCATTCGGCTTTAGCAACCACCCAGCATGACCAGTGTTTAAAAATGTATAATAAACTCGGATTAAGGAAACCTCAGTCTCACACTTGCCACCTACACACATGTTTAGATCATCTCTATAATATTTGTATCGTATACGGTTGGAAAAGTAATAAACCAAATATCTGTACCTTCTCTTTTCTCTCAGAAACTCTTTAAGACGGTTAACTTTCCACTATCTACATTTCTAAAAGGTCTTATTAGACAAGAAAGGCAAATAGATGGAGGAACAAACTCAGGAAGCCAGCTAGGTCATGAAGAAGAATCTATTGTAAGCCTATCCAAGTGGAGAACAATTCCTGAGAAGAGTCAGTACGTGTGACATCTAAAAGCAGGTTTGATGATTATGCCTTCTGGTATGTAAAAGTGTCAGAGTTCGGAAGATAAATCTTGTTCCAGATTAAGATAGGGACAGAAATAAATGAACCATACCATGGTACCAGAATAAAGAGAAAGAAATCATTGATGTATTTGCCTGAATAATTAAAATTCAAAATGCTTTCATTTGAAATAGAATTAATGGGGCTAATTAATAGCTCTCTAGGGCTATTATTCTTATTCTTCTGTCCAATCAGATAATCAGGTTGTATGTACACACATTCATATTTCCTTATTTAGGCAAAAGCATTGAGCTCATTACCATACAAACTATTTTGGGTAGACCCTCTACTCCTTAACCTCATAAAAAGAGTAATGCTGTTTTATAATATTTACCTTTATTACCATGACAGCACATTTTAGTATATTTAAAATCCTTAGTCCTAGTTCCTTATTATCATAAACTGGACTTAATTATACCTAAATCACATTTTATGAAGACCAACAAATGTGTAGAGGCTTAAGATACCTTTTGAAATACAAAATAAATAAAATTTTCACTTTTGTGCTTAAAAAACAACTTTGAGAAAATGTCAACTGGGTGGTGAACACAATGCAAATACATATGACATATTATTGAACCGTACACTTGAAACCTATATAATTTTATTAACCAATGTCACCCCAACAAATTTAATTAAAAAATAAAATAAATAAGAGAAAATGTCAAACAATGTCAAAGAATGTAAGGTGAGGTAATAAAGGAAGTATTTAAATAGACTGAGATAAAACGGTTAATGGGCTTTGCTTTAATGATTTAACTTAAAATAGAACTTCAATAACCTACAGTTTCAAATAATTATTACTTAATTGTCCCTAACTCACATATTTATGAAGATTAAAGAAAATAAGAAGTCTGTAACGTCTTAACTTACCACAGCTTCGATAATAGAACATACTTATTTCATAAGAAATTCTCTTCCCTGGTCAATGAAAAAACAAAAACAAAAAACTTTTTTTTCAAACCAACACTTCCTAAAGGCAAAGTGCACAACTGCATGACAACAAAAGGAAAATTTCAATAGACTGAGATAAGTGGCTCATGGGCTTTAATTTAAAGATTTGAAATGAGATGGAGCTTCAATCATCTACAAGAATAGACAGTACTATAAAACTCATTCTGTCACTTCTTGAACAATTATACTGTTTCTGAAAATATAAGTAATTTTCTAATATCAGTTTCCTCATAAGAACTTTGTACAAGGATTATTTCTTCTTTAGCTGTAAATAAATCTTTTAAGTATCCATTGTGTTCCTTCACCACTTAGAGATCTGAGAGTGACAGAGAACAAGAAACCACAAGGGACAACATATTTATGCATGGTTAATCTTTTTTAATCAAGAGATTATTGTTTTCATAGGAAATTAACTATGCCCTGTGTTTTCTAAAGTAGGAAATTCATTAAAATCATATAGAATCAGAAATACTGAATTCAAGAATTCCTGAATATTAATCCAAAAGACTGTATAGGATATATATTATGTGTGCTGAGATTCTTTACCCAATGCATGGGAAAAAAAAGTGTGGAAATATCTTTCAGTGAAACAAGAAGAGTAAGAGGAGTCATTTCATACATAAAGCTACATTTAGGAATCAGCATGAAAAATATTGACTAAATTTAAGTTGGCCACCACGTTCCCTAAAAAGAAAAAAGAAAAAACATGTAGATTATTACATTAGAAATCTTGTACGAGGCTCACCGTGTTTCCCCAAAAGTAGGATTTTGACTAAAGGACTCAGAATGGTGGAATCTATTTTCCAGTGCCCAGGGTTTGTCTTCTTTAAGCCAATACAAAAATCCAATACAAAAATCCAATACAAGCTAACATAGTTGGTTGCTCGGTGTGCTTCTGCAAAAGCATACATCCTCACCTGAAAAGAGTGTGTTTATATGAACAAGAACCAGCCTTTTTTGCGTTAAAATTAATTGACATTGTTGCCTATTTAATTTCCATAGAGTATGAGAGTTTTCTGTTTTGTACCCCACTGTCTCGATTCTGACCTTGCTCTCCATACAGATTCCTGTGGCTCTATTAATCCCAACTTGCCCCAGGGAACAACACTTTGGGCAGATCCCATTGAGGTGTATCTCAGAGAATGGCTGATCATCTAAACAGTCTTTAAATATTTCCTTACCCTCATTTCCCTACAAAGGCATTCCTTTTGCCTCTTAACCGCCTTGTGGAACAGGACAGAGGTCAGCTGCCACAACTTGCTAGGTCTACAGTTTCTCTACTGATACTTCTCCAGCTGTGACAGTCCTCCAGCTGAACTGAACTTCCCCTAGTTTCTTCCTCTAGTATTGTCTTCCTCTCTATCCTGCTCTCTGTTCCTAAGCACGGAGAGCATATTAATCTAATCTCTGAAAGCTGTGATATTTTGAACCATTTCCACAGGAGGGGAAACTTTGTGTTTTATTATGTTCCTTGAGTCACACTGTAATCTTTAGAGATTCTATTTTTAAATAAGACACAATAGAATATTTTATGACCAAGTGAGTGCATGAAAATCAGGCCTAATTAAGAGTTAAAAGAATAACAGAATTTCTAAAATTCAGTTTAAAGTACAGTATTTTAAACATATTATAGTGTTATATTGTACCTCGTCATTTTGTTTTTTCTTGGATGGTTCGTGATTATGAATAAATAAAAATATGAAAAAGCCAAAAGAAAATTGTAGAGATAGAAAATTTTAAAACATTTGTGATGAATATACTATTTTAATGTGATTAAAATAGAAGCCCAAAATTATCTCGAGGTAAAGTAAATTAATCTATGGCTAGTGTTGTTAACAATGTTAATTAATTTTCATTTATTTAATTAATTTGGATGTGATATCTTGATAAATGAGAATGATTACAAAGATAGCCCCACAACAAAACACTTCAGAAATGCTGATTCCTTTATATTGGTATAGCATTTGTGCCTAAGTTCTTTAAATGTTTGAGTTAATGCTAGTACTGATTATCCTAGAATTCTTAAATGAGGCATTAATATTTAAGACAATCAAATATGCAAATTTTGTTTCTTACCTAACTTCCCTGCAAAAAACACATTCATTGCTATATAGGTAGCCATCTGATCCACAGATAGGAAAGTATTCAGTGGTGCAACCCATCCTTGTATCTACATACTTGCCACAGTCAGGCTATGAAATCAGAGACATTTTCAGATAAGAGATAATAATAAAAATAACCATAACAATATGAGTAACATCCTCCACACACTGTCAGCATCCATATGTACAAAACTTAGTCCTTTCATGATTTGAATATGTAGATAACCTAATTTGAATATTAGAGTACTTCTTGGAACATAAAAAGGGCTCCGTAATTACAGTGAATGAGTAAATAAAAGAAGCTAGGCCACAAATCCTATTTATATCTGTAGTTCATTTGCCTGTTAGATCCCCAGCACATCTGCAACACACCATCTCCCATCCGTTTCCACTATCCTGTTCTGAGCTACTGTCACCTCTTATAGGACAACTGCAGTATCTGTGTGTCCAAGTGATCTGATTACAGGTTCTTTTAATAGCTTCCAAAAGTTTTTATTGAATCTCTTCATCTTTGCTAAAAGCACTGCTCTTTTTTTTCTTAGGATCAATATTAGAACTCTTAACAACCTATGAGACTACTCCTCACTCTCATCTTTCACTTCTGGTCATCTTATACTTTGATCTCTCTCTTTGTGCTCCAGCCTCAAAGATCTTTCCAGTTTGCTCAACATCTGTACTTTTCTTTCACTGTTATATGTAATTCATTTGCCCCTTAGGTCCTCAGTGTATTCACAATATATCATCTCCCATCACATACTTCCTCAAACAACTCAACTTTAGGCCAGTCTTTCTATCTCTCACTGCTGCTCAGAAATTTGACACGGTGCTGCTGAAGAAGATAACATATGCTGTCATATATTCTGATTCCATAACAAATACAAAATTTGAATTTTTAATAATTTAAATGAGAGTTTACCTGACGTGTTTCCAAACTTGCTGGAATTCCAAAGACAATATCTGCAACCAAAGCATCGATTAATAATTATTATAATTATAATAAACAACTTATTTTTTGACAAGTAATCATATAAAAGCAGAATCCATAATATTATTCTTTGTAAAAAAATAACGAAGAATGTATTTTTGATAATGTCTCTGTTATCCAAACTAGATATCAGTGGGCATGAAAAATCCAAAATACATAAATGCATATTGATTAAATCTCAATCAGCATGCATTTATGTATATCTGCTGTGAATCTGGCTACACAGCACATACTCTCACATGGTAGTTTATATAACTCTTATCAACAACTCTGTCAAAAACAGGTAATTTCTCCACTTTGTAGAGAAGAATGTTGAAGTGTAGTAAGAGCACTGATGTGCATGAAGTCATTCAGTATTCAAGGGGTAGAATCTGCAATCAAATTCATGATACTTACTCTAAGTCTCATTTGCTTAAAGAGCACCCCTGCATCATCTGTTGAGGAGTGTGGGCATCAAGAAAAATCAGCAATGGGATCATCAGTGAGGTCCTTATTCCTACTGAATAATTAAAAGTTTTCCATTGACTAAGAGGAAAATTACTCACCAGAAAAAATAGAAGATGCCAAAATGAAGAATGAAAAGCCCTTGATCATTGGAAAGAAAGCCATTTGTTCTTTTCTGTGAACTTGTAATGAGGCTCTGGGAAAAGAAATGAGTTCAGATAGCAGTCTGAAAAGACACAAATCCTAGTGTTGGCACTCAGTGGTCAGTGAAGGAAAAGCCCAGAGGCTACTTCCACGAAGGATGCTCATCTTAAAGGAATATCTCCGCCCTCTAGTCTATCATCTCTACACTCCTAATTAGTCTTAATGAATACTTTAGGAAGAATAAAAATATTTATTTTACTAAAAGCTATTCATACTTCATTACCACTTATGAAAAAAGAGAATGTATGTACATATGTAGATTCTTAAAAAAAAAAAAAAAAAAACAATGAATAATAGAAAAGGAGAATAGAAAGGTTATCCAAACCAATCGCTGATCTTCTATTTGTCACTATAGATTAGAATGTATTATTTTTTCCTGACTTTTTTCATTCACAGTTATTTTTGAGATTCACCTGTATTATATGTATTAATAGGTAATTCTTTTTTCTTAATCACAGAATACTATCCCATTTATATGAATATGCCATAGTGTGCCTATTTATTCACCTGTTGATAGATGTTTCACTTGTTTCTATTACAAACCAAGCTGCTGCTATAATATTTTTGTATAAATATTTGTATAATATTCTTGTATATATATATATAGTTCCTCTTGAGTAATTAACTAGGAATTGAGTGGTTGAATCATACAATGAGTATATGTTTTGCTTTTTGGGAAACTGCCAAATTGTTTTACTAATTTTTTTAATAATGAAATCCAACATATCAGTTTTTATTTTTCTGATTTATACTTTTGGTGTCATATCTAAGATATTTTTGTCTAACTAAAGATCACAAAGTTTTTCTCTTATTAAAATTAAGTTAAAATTTTACATTTAGATTTAAGATCCTTTTTGTGTTAGTTTTTGTATTTGATGTGAAGTATGAATTAAAATTTATTTTTTGCATATGAGTACCCACATATTCAAGCATCTTTGATAAAAAGGCTGTTCTTTCTCCTCTGCATTGACTTCACACCTTTATCAAATCTATTGTCCATATTTGTGTGAATCTATTTTCATACTCTACAATAAGTTGCATTGATCTGTTTGTCTTGTGGTCAATATACTGTCTAAATGATAATAAATCTTGAAAACAGATAAGTGTTAGCCCTCTGAATATGTTATTTTTCAAATTTTGTGTGGATACTTAATGTCCTTTATATTTCCATATGAATATTAGACTTAGCTAAATATTTATAGGGCTTATATTGCAAATATGGGCTAATATGGAGGAGCATCTTAATAATATTGTGTACTCTGAACAAATTCAGGTCATGTTTATAAATTAATTTAGGTCTTTATGAATTTCTCTCATCAGATGATTGTAAGTTTTAGTGTACAGTAAAACTTTTACATCTTTCATCAGTTTATCATTTTATTTTTGTTTTTATAAATAGTATTTTCAAATTTTAATCTTCTATTTAAGGTAGCTAGTTTGTATAAAAATATTTTACATTAGTACACTGATTTTGTTCTTTGACCTTGCTACAGTCATAATTTTCAATATTTTTTGTAGACTCCACTAAATTTTCTATAGATAATCATGTTATCTGTGAATAAGGGTAGACTTGGTTTTTCCTTTCAATATGGTAAATTTTAATTTCTTGCCGCGTTACTGGTCAGATCTTTCATAACAATACTGAATAGAAGTGGTAAAGCTGAGCATCTTTTTTTTCCCTTTTTTTAATAACTTAAGGGAAGCATTTTGAATTTGAATTGTTTCTAGGCCCTTTCAGCTGACAGTGCAAGGAAATGTATGTACTATATATTTGCAATGGATAAACAGAATCTTGGTCCACTTTTCTAAAGTTTACTGCTTGCAGAAGAGCAGCTCCAACCACCTAGAATCCTAGTTAAGGTCAACTAGTCACTTTTTCTTACCCCAACCCAAAGATAAACAAGACTTAACACATGAACAAAAGGCCTCCTAAATATGTGGGAGAAAGCATGGGGATAAAGTTCTTCTTACACATATAACAGGGAGCTTTTCACTCTCTCAGTCCTTTGATAAGCCTATACAAACGTATACAGTGTTTAAAGAAGGTGTTTACTTTGGAATCTCAGTTTTTTTCTCAGGAAAATAAGAACTGTTATTATTGGAAGGAATGCTATACACCGGGGCTACCTCCCACATGACCTACCTCAAACAGAGAAGGTGGTGAAGACAGAGGTTAACAGCTCAGGAGACTGTTTGTCTTGTTTGACTTTTCTCCTCATTCTCATTGATTCAACTGAGTTCTTTAATTTATCTATGGCTGAGGAGATTGATGGGGTAAGATAGCCCAAGGCAAATAAGACGCAGGGGTATTCTGTGTTCTGCTCAAATGCTGTAAAAGTAGCTCATGCGAGGATAGTGACAATACAAAGACAATTTAATATGTTCAACCCACAAATATGGGGAGGTCAAAAGATGATAAGAGTGATTATAGAATCTAAGATAGTTGAGCAAGTTTTCCAAGCAAGTGACCTAGAAAGGGACAAGAGAGATTCAAAGCTAGAAAAACAAGAGTTTCGAGAATTAGAATTAGAATTAGACACACCATGACCTCTTAGGAGTTTCCTACACTAGATGCACATTAGATTCAATTGAGTTATTTAATTTTTAAATTTTTATTATAAGAATTTTAGATTTAAATGAAATTTTTAAATGTTTATAGAACTGTACTCTCAAATAATATATTGTAATACCTATATAGAATTATGTTAGCTCTACTACCAAATGTGTCTAGGAAATTGTCATGTTTTTGGTGTCTTAGAGCCATTTTACTCAGTTACAAGAGACTTCAATATCCCATATTTAATAAGAATAAGTAGGTAGATTAACAAGGAAATTAAAGACTTGAAGATCATTGTAAACCAAGACTTAAACATCTACAGAAAACTCTATCCCAAAGTATTTGCATACTATTTCTTCTCTAATACATTTGAACATTCTATAGGATATAACAAATGTTAATCCATGAAATGAACTTCAAAAGATTGAAATTATAGAAAGCATATTCTATGACCTTATTAATTTCTGCTCAAAAAAGGACCTGGGATTTTAAATGTGTTAAATCTTAAATCTATAGATTATTTGAGGGAAGTATGCTATGTTAACAGTATTGTCTTCTAATACATGTATATAGGATGTATTTCCCATTATGTAGGCCTTATTTAATTTTTCAACAATTTCTTTTAGTTTTCAGTGTACAAATCATTTACTTTTTGTTTAAATTGTTCCTAAATATTTTATAATTTTAAAGAACTGCTACAATTGGATGTCTACATGCAAAATAATGACGTTAGATACCTTCCCTGCACCATGTACAAATATTAACCCATAATGAGTCATAGACTAAATGTAAACAAGACAAGAGCTAAAATGATAAGATCCCTAGAAGAAAATGTAGGAGAAACTCTTTCTGACCTGGATTAGGCAATCATTTCTTTTATTTGACACCAACAGCACATTTAATAGCAATAAAAAAGAATAGATAAATTGGACTTTACCCAAACTATTAACTATTATGCTTCAAAGGACAGCATAAAGAAAGTGAAAAAGAAACCCATAGAATTGGAAAAATATTTACAAACTATCAAATAAGAGACTTGTACCTAGAATACATAAGAACTTTTACAACTCAAATAAAAAATATTGTGTTTTTCTCAACAATAAAACAATCAAATTTGGGGAGCCAGGTCTTTGAGCATTAGCTCATGTGTGTCTCCAGGCTTGGCACCATTTCCTTAAATAAACTTCTGCTTTCTTTGATGCAAACTTCTTTGTCTCTTTTGGGTTTGACACGTGCAGGCAAAACGAACCCTGTGAGTTTGGTAACACTGCTCTTGTTTTCACTATATCCACCAAAATTTTGAGCCTTGATTCATTCATTTTTATCTGATTTTATTGAACTCCTTTCTTTATTTTCTCTGTATGTAGTCTCTCTGTTTTTCTATTTGCTATTTTTTCTTTAGTTTTATTAGTTTAGGCAATGAATGATTTCTTAGTATGTCAGTACTAAAAAAATTGAAATTAAAAAATAAAAATAAAAGCCCTAATTTGTGAAAAAAGAACTAAATTTGAAATAGACAAATATGATACCAATTACACAAAGTGTAGGGAGAGAGAAGTCAAGGTATGGAGTTTTTATATATGATTGGAGTTAGATTCTATTACTGGCTTTATATAGATTGTTGTAACTATAAAATGTTTTATGCAAGCCCTATGGTAACTACAGAAGAGAAATGAAAGAAAAAGAGAAAGAAATCAAAACATATTACAGCAACAAATAATAATAATATATTGTAATGCCTCTGTAGAATTATGTTAGGGACTTCAATACCCACATTCAATAATGGATAAAACATCCAGCAGAAGATCAGTAAGAAAACAACAGAGTTGAACAACACTACAGACTAATTATTAGGACCTAACAGAATATTTGCTACATTCTACCCAACAGAATCAGAATACACATTCCACTCAAGTATATATGGAAAGGTCTCCAAGATAGATCACATTTTAAGTCACAAAACAAGTCATAATAATATGAGAATATTGAAATCACATCAAGTATTTTTTTAAACCATTCATATCCATCCAGCTAAGTCTCTTTTATTGATATGTGAGTTAGGAACTTTGTGTGATAAGACAGGTAACCTGGGACAGACAAGACAACAGAGGTATTCTGTGTTCTCCCTGGAGGCTATAAAGTAGATCATAAATGCTTCTCATTAGATTTTTCTTCAGCAGGAGGCCTGGGGACAATTTGATCTAATGGACCCAGAAATATGTGAAAGGAAGAAGGTAGTAAATATGGTTACAGATTCTAAGATAGAGAAGATATATGAAAACTTTCCACGTAGGTGAGTTGGAATGAAACAAGGTCATCAAACTGGAAAAAGAAGAGGGCATTTAGAAATGTTTATTCAACAAGTGTTTAAATCCTTAATAGCTTTAAAAATGAAATGAATATTAGAATCACCTAGATAAATTTTGAATCCCGAGGATGTACCTTCCGCTATGTGATTGTGAATCAATTGTTAATAGATGAGTCCTGGACTTAATGCAACCAAGTTTGAGAAACCCTGGGATAGCGCATAGGCTGTGAATTTCTGGAATACAAGAAAACAAAAGGCTGGAGACTGAAGTTGACATCAGGTAGTACTTTGTCCTATATTATATGAATATACAACAGTTTATATGTACAATAGTTTTTTTAATCCATGGTAGATTAAGTGACTTACTATTTAGTGCCAATTATTTATCAAACAAATACCATAGACACCTGTACTTGAAAGTTTTGCCATGGCTTTTGATGCTATAAGTTATTTCAAACAATTCAGCTAATTATTTGAATTAGCTGAATAATATTCTGTAACATGAAATGATGGCATTTGATATGTAGTCAGATTAATCTTTTTATTAAATGTTATAACCTTAAAAGATATATGGATTTTGAATGCTGCATTATAGTATAGAATAAATAAAACTTTGGATTTTTCATATTGAACAAGTTAAGTACATTTCCCTAGCTGCATTTGTCTTGACGGTTGTCTGAGGCATTTGTGTAATTCAGTGCATTTACTCTTTGAATATGTGTCTAAAGAGTGACTGGAAGCAAGAAGGACTCTTGGAGGTGACTCAGAGGAAAGAGCAGGGCAGATGCATTTAAGTTGGGTGCTAGGTGCAGGGAAACACAGGGCAGGGGTCTTTTCTTGGTCTTCACCACAAAATGCTTGTCTTAAGCTATTCTGTTCTCCCTGGACCTCTGAGTTCCATATTCAATTCTTATGGCAAAATTTCAGGTTGCATAATTAAGATTTGTTGTATGAATGGAAAATATTATTTGGGCAGGCTTCCCAGTTTATATACTAAATGCCCTTTACAATTATGTACAATGAGGTGGCTTTTGCAATGATCAGCAAAATGCAAAACACTTGAAACTGTGTGCCTCATATAGTTTTGTATAATAGCTCTAATGTATAAGAGCTGAAAGGCCATAACATCAAGAAGGTTCTTGTAAAAGAACGAGATGGTTCAGAAAATCTGATTTCTATGTGTTCAATTATTGGTTCTGAAAGCGTTGTGGAATGGACGGCTAATTAGCTGTTGGGGCTTTTATAACAAAAATACCATAAACTGAGTCGTTTATAAACAAGAAACATTTATTTCTCACAGTTCTGGAGGCTGGGTAGTCCAAGATCATGGTGCCAGCAGGTTCAGTGTTTGTTGAGAGCCCACTTGCTAGATGGTAGTCTTTTCTTTGTAACCTTACGTGGTGAAAGGAACAAGCTAGCTCTCTGGGATCTCTTTTATAAGAGCACTAATCCCATTCATGAGGGCTCTGCCCTAATGTCATAATCACTTCCCAAACCTCCTCTCTATACTATCACCTTGGAGGTTGGGATTAGAACATATGAATTTGGAGGGGGGAGGAACAAATATTTAGTACATAGCAGATGGCAATAACGACTCTGCATCCTGACATCCAGCTGGTTTGAGGGTGCCCAGGGTTGTCTTCAGCTCTTCCTTGGAGCTTAATAAAATCAATGGTTACTCTGGACGTCATTCTGGGGACTGGAAGAGAAACTTTGGTATCTAATGTCACTACTGGAGAATGTTTAATTGGGTCAAATTATGTCATATTAACAATAACACACATTGGGTTTTTTTTTTTTTTTTTACCTTTTGAAATTAATTTTTCCATTATAATAGTAAATATATAATCATTACCAAAAAGAGAGATATAGAAATGCAGAAAAAGGAAAACCTTAACTCTGTCACCCAGAAGCAACTGATTTTAATATTTTGATATATTATCTTCTATTAAGATTTGACCTTTTAAAAAATATGACCATAGGTATATATATAGAGATTTTATGTAATGATTTAGATGGTTAATGATTATAAAAATAATAAATGTCACAATGGCTGTAATCAAAAAATGAAAATAAAATGTTCGTCAGGATATGGAGAAGCTATAACCCCATGCATTGCTGATGGGAATGTAAGAAGCCAATTTGGATAACAGGTTCTGAAAAAGTTCATCATGTACCTACCATGTGAACCATCCATTCCACTTTGGCTATTCATCCAAGAGAAAAACAAACAAAACGTATGTCCATACAAATACTTGTACACTAATGTTCACAGTAGCAATTTATAATAGGAAAAAAGGGAAACAATCCAAGTTCCCATCAACTAGTAATTAAATAAATAATGTGGTTGATCAGTGCAAAATGGAATATCATTCATCATCAAAAATTAATAAACTACTGATGGATGATATAAAGCATATGAACTTCCAAACAATTATACCTAGTGAAAGAAGCAAGTATAAATGACTACATATCACTTCATTCTGTTTATACGAAATGTCTGGAAAAGGCAAAACAATAGAGAATACAGATTGGTGGTTGCCTGGAGATGGAAGTGGGAAGAAAGATTAATTGCAGTCAGGTCAGAAGAACATTCATGGGGTGATGTAAATAATCTAAAATTGGATTGTAGTGATGGTTGCTTATTTCCATATATTTATAAAAATATTGTATTATACCTAGAAATGATTACGTTTTTGGTAAGTAAATATCTTAATAAATCTGTTTTAAAAGTAATAGCATAGCAAGTTACCTATCAAAATTGCCTTTTTATTACTACAATGGCATGTTTAAATATAGTGAAATTCCCTATCTTACTTTCATCTGACTAAAGAAGAGAGCCATTGTCTAATAAGATTTTTGTAAGAACTAGTTAGATAACATGGGAAACTGCTTGACACAGCTTTTATAAGCAAAAATCACTCCATGAATAAGAGCTCTCATTTGCTAATAGTTAATAACTTTAGCCAGTGCAATGAAAGACCCTCAAGAATATTGAAATTTGATTTTACTGACCATCTTACCCTTATTGTCTGAGACACTGCCTGATACATAGTAGGCTTTTATGTAATGTGTTGAAGAAAGAAAACATATAGGAATATACCATGTTTATTGAAGAACTATTTTAGAAGATTCTATAAAGAAAAAAAAGCCATGCAACCAGGTGAATGTACTTTTATATTCTAATGGAAAATATTACCTTAATTATAAAAAAAAAAAGACTAATGAAGATAAAATCGTTTAATGTTTTGAGTGAAATATTTAAGATTTTAAGTTATAGTAGGTTTTATGTTATCAAGCATGTACTACTAAAGGTGTTAGTTTTCAAACTGTCATTGAATAATTGGACATGGAGAATCAAAATCCTGACATCATAAAATCTTAGAGGTAGCACTAAATTTGAAGATCTTGTATTCCATCTTGTGTTTCATAGGAGGGTTTACCTGATCATCTGTGATTTTAAGGCCCTGATTAAGAAGGCTCTACTAATTCTAGTTGTAGAATCCACTGCAAAATGCGATCCCATTAAAGCCATATGGATGTATGGCTTCATCAAAATTCAGCAAACCCCAAAATGATCAAATTTTAAATGTTTTTGAAGAAGTCTGTAGAGAAAGAGAGAAAGAAAAGTGAATTATTAAAATAGCATTTTAAAGTGCACTGAGTGCTTCCCAAGGAGGATTTTAAACTTGGGACAAGGTGGGGAGAGTCTCTGCTCATCTTCTATGGACAGCTGGGCTTCACCTGTGTCCTTACCCTACACATCTCCTATTGTGGAATATTTGACCCTTCCTTCTTGCTCAATCCTGACTCATTCTTGGAATGTGCCCATACCTGAAAAGGGAGAGGATTAGGGATTTTGTCTGTGGTCCCTGAGAAAGAGATGACAATTTGAGGACTCTAAATGCAAACATTTTATGAGAGGAGACACTTGTGAGAGAAAATGGAAAGGAGGCAGGAAAGTTGGCAGAACCTTCAGACCACAAACTCTTCAGAGTGAAGGAGAAAGGAAGGAAGTTTTGTAGAAGTGTCCTGGACTTCCCCAAAGTCTCAAGAATGTTAGAAATGTTGTGTTGAGGGTTCAGGACATCATCAAAGGAATGCATTTCTAGAATAAATGGCCCACTGTGATTGATTTTGGAGCTCAGCAGTAGGCTCCTGTGTCAATCACACTCCCTGAAGCTTGAGATCTTGCAAGGCTGATTCTCAAGGCATCACCATAATTTACCGTACAGCCTCAGGGCTTCTGAATTACAACATATTGGTCACTAGTATATCATTAGTCGATCATAATAAAATTAATTACATCCAATTAATTGATTTTCAGAACATTCAGCATGACATATAGAGAGCTCTCATGCAATACTTTTCAGAAATTAGAACTTTAGAGAAAAGTACAAGTAAATACCATACATCTTTTACAGAGTTATGACAGTTATTCTGTGTATATGCTGTACTTAAGTTTCAGATTTTCCTATTCTTTTGAAATGACTTCTTTATTACTTTGGAAGAGAAAATATTTGCTACCGTATTCTTACATCTTTTCACGGCAGAAAGTACATTCATTGAGATAAGTTTGGCCATTGGTTGCACAGACTGGCTTAATTTCTTCAGTACAAGAAAGTGGTGAAAATTTGCGCAAATAACAGTTTGGCTGTAAGATATTGAAAGACAATATGAAATTTATCAGTTAATGAGCAGCTGAATAAAATGTTCTTCAGTTCCAATATGAAATGCCATACATCAAAATGGGATAAATATATTCTACATGCAAGTTTAACTACAAACGTCAATGTAACCACCACCTTCTTAAAATATAAAACATTATCAAGATTTCTCCTATTATTCACAAAAAAAGACTGCAATTTCAATGAATTAGCTAAACACCCTCCCCCTTCTCCTAACTCATCTCCCTATCATCTATCATATCCAAATAAATCTTAAAGCAGTATTCTCTGTTTTAATTCTCTCTCTATTTCTCTATAATTTCACTACACACACACACACACACACACACACACACACACACACACACTCCCACACACACAATTTTGTTTTTACAGTTTTGGTAATTTACATAAAATCATTCTTTATATTTTTTTATGTCCTATATTTTATACTTTTCTGTGACCTTTAAGTATTCTGATATTTAGAGCTTTAATTAATTTTTTTAATACTCTCTGTAATAGTCCACTGTGTAAATACATAGATGAATAATTGGGCTGGATCTTTTTTCCTTTTGCTTTACTAGGATGAACATATCTACTCTTTGACCTTTAACCTCTCTCAGCTGCTTGCATACAGTAAGGTTGATGCCCCAAAATAGAATTTTTAGGAAATAGGATATCCATATTTTCACTTGTCAAGATGATATCAAATGATATTTTATTGCTGGCAAGATGCAATTTTTTACACTTAGTGAATTGATAATACAGATTTTTACTTTTTTGAAGACTGATTTTATACTTTTTGTTTGGTGAATTATGTTGTTAAAATTTAAAGTATAAAAAAATGTTAATAGTTTACCTTTTTTAACCTCCTAAAGAATCAGTATTACCTTACCTTCTTAAATGGAAAAGAAGCTTCTGTAAAAAAAACACAGCACACAGAGAGAGATGAAAATGACATAAAAGAAAAGTTAAAAAAAAAACCAAAACATTCTTTAGTAGTAAGTGACCACATCTCTTAGTAGTAAAAATGTATGAAATTTGCCAGCAGTAAAAAAAATCAAATAATATAATGGCCCTTTATGGCAGTAGCAAAACACTAAATTCACAACATAAAAGGAAATTAAGAAAATTTTTAATTCCAAATTAATCTCACTGTGAAAAATGATTTCATTATTTTTCAATTATTCCCAACACTGTGCTTAAGAGATACAACTGCATTCTCACCTTTATAATTAAGATCCTAGTCAAAAGAAACAATACTTCGCCAAAGTCACTTAAATGTGAAGGAATTAACCAGTGTTTCATTAATCAGTTATTCACTGTTATTGTGTGCCTTTATCCAAAACCTTACAAACTGCCTTATTTTGAAATTGAAGGACTACCATAAGTTTTAAGGAAGATAACTTGATACTAAAGTTATCAATGAGTTTCATCCATAGACAATGCCTTGGGAAAGCGGAATCAGAGTTGACAAACATCAAATCAGATTGTCAGGGAATACCAGATCTAGAAGACATCATTTCCCTTCACATTATGCATTTCACAACAATGGAAAGTGAGCCCCCAAAAGGAAAAATGAATTTAAAGTTGTTGGGTGATAGACGAACAAAGACCTTAAACCTACTGGATATTCTAACCCACCATTCTGTCTCCACTACTTTAATGTGTGAAATAAGGAAAAGCGATCCACTGAGGCAATTTAAAGAAGAAATATGTAACATATTCAGTTTTACTTTACCAGTTTAAGTATTACAGACTTGATAAAATAAATTACACCAGTGTTTCCTGAATATTCTAGGATATGTGAAGTGTTTTACCCAAGACTGGAAAATTTACTTACCAGAACAGAAAAGAAGTGCAAAGGAAATGATGAAAATAGCTTTGATCCGTGAGGAGAGGAAAGGCATTTTGTCAAGTCTGTGAATGAAACATTCAGAATGCTTTATAACCCACGAACAGGGACAAATCCTGATTTTTCTATGAATAATAAATAGAATCCATAGTCTACATATGAAAAATTTCTTACTGATAAAAGAACTGTTCCAATCCCCTGCATTCCTAATTTAGGTGAACTATTTTCTTTTTTCTTCTCCCAACCCTCAGATTCAACATGACACAACAATTTAACAAGACATAACATATTTCTTGAAAAGTCCGTAGATAAGTGAGAAAGCCTGGGGAAAAGCCCTGTTTTCACATGGAAGAAAAGCCTGCTTGCTTTCCCAATTCATTAGGTTAGTTACATTTCAGGAACGGTGCATATTTGGAGTAGTCCTCCCAGCAGTGCTACACACCAGGGCTACCTCCTAAATCCCTCACCAGACATACCTGACACAGCACTTGAAACTGTGAATATCTGGTTCACCTTCCTTCCTCAATCTTTTCTATCCCTTTAAGACACTTTTATTGTTATGTAAGTGAGGAGCTTAATGGAGGAAAACAGAAGATCCCAAGGCAGACAAAGCTCAGAGGTATTTTGTGTTCTCCCTGGAGGCTGTAAAGTAGGTCAGGAGAGATACTTCACAAATACTTCTCCATAGATCTTCCCTCCTTAGGAGTCTTGAGAACAATTTGGTTTGATGAATACAGAATTATGGGGAAAGGAGATAGTAATAAAATGTGTTAATAGATTTAAGATATGTGAAAACTATGAAACAATTGAGTTGGAAAGGAAAAATATAATTTAAGCAGGAAAAGAAGAATTAGATATATGCCCAGACCCTCAGCAGCTTTCAATACCTGAATTGAATTATACTCAGTTGGAAATCTTTCTGTCTTAATTAAACTTTTTTTTTTTTACTTTGAGACAATTGTAGATTTACAATTATAAGAAATAATACAAAGAGAACCAGTTTGACTAGTTTACCCCAATAGTTGTGTCTTGTAAGACTATTGTACAGTATTACAATCAAGACTTGACATTAGCTAGAGAGATTTTTAGAGTACTCAGTGTTATCACTAAGACTGGGGAACAAGTGTTTATGGTGAGGCCCGGGCAGTGTTATGTTTTTAAACTTTTCAGGAGACTCTTGGGACCAGCAAGCTTTGGGCAAGGCTGGGCCAGAGCATAGGATATGAATTTCTGGGATAGAAGAGAAAGAAAAGCCTGCTGGGGAATTCAGTTAGAACTGTTGCATTTAATTTGTATAGTTGGTAGACATTTGTTACTCTGCTCCTACCTGCTCTTTTTCACAGTAAAGAAACTCAGGATTTAGAAAGAAATATCTAAGATTAGTTATTTTCCATGTCAATTTAATTGAAAGACCCACATTTAATAGTAAAGTAACAATTATGCTTACACCAGCTCTTTGAATTATTTATGTAGACAGCATCAGAGATGTCTGTGATAAACCAGTCTTTCTGGTGCAGAAAAGTAAAAGGGAAAAGTAAATTGAAGCCTAGAGTTGAAGCTGTTGAGAAGCTTTTTATACTACACACGCGCGCGCACACACACACACACACACACACACACGCACACAGAGTATTGTCCTGGACATTGATAACATACTTACAAAGAACCAGTGGGTCAATGAGGAAATCAAAAGGGAACTGAAAAAATCTCTTGAAACAAATGAAAATGGAAACACAACATACCAAAACATACCAAATGGGATGCAGCAAAAGCAGTTTTAAGAGGGAAATTTATAGAGATAAACACCTACATTAAGAAAAAAGAAAGTTCTCAAATATATAACCTAACTTTAAACTTCAAAGAACTAGATAATGAAGAACATATGAAGCCAAAATTAGAAGGAAGAAAATACAAAGATTAAAGCAGAAATAAATAAAATGGAGCCCAGAAAAACAATAGAAAAGATCGATGAAACTGAGTTAATATTTTGAAACAGTAAACAAAATTGATACAACTTTAACAAGACGAAGAAATAAAAAAGGATATATATTATATATATGCATTATAATCATATGTATACATATATGTATATGTATATGTCCACCAGCACCACACTGTCTTGATTATTGTAGCTATTTAGTATATATATAACCTAAGACTATTTTAATTTTCTAAATTGTTTCTTCAGATTGTTTTAGCAATTCTAGTTCTTTGTCATTCCATATAAAATTTAAGATAAATTTGCTTTTATCTACAGAAAATCTTGTTGAGATTTTGACAAATTCTTTTGACTCTATGGGTCACTTCAAAAAAAAATTGACATCTTTACTATTTTTAGCCTTCCAACCATGAACACCATATGTCCCTCTATTTTAAAAATTCTGTAGGGCTCACAAGTGCAATGTCATGGTATAGAACAAACAACAGTCTTGTTTTGACATTTAGGTTTGTCTTCATCTGGAAAAGTTGAATTAATGGTAATTTATATTGATGGTTTCCTGAGTCATCATTTAAAGCACGATGTGTGGTCTTTTTATGTGTCCTGAGAATAACTAAAGGCAAGAGGAAGTTGGGCCATGAATACAGTAAAGGGCCAGAGAGAAGCTTGGCATGAGAAAGGTGGGGAGGCTCTTCCCTTGGTTTTGACCACTAGATATTTGTGTTAAGACATCCGTGCCTCCACAAACATGGGTACCATAATCAACTGATACCCAGTAGTCAATGTAACCATCTCCATAAAACAACTTTTATCATTCAGATGAAAAAAAGTGTTCATTTTTCAAAAACTCCTTTAGACTCTTTCATGAATGTCTCCATTAAGATACTTAGCTCCCTATATTTGGGTACATAGTTCATTGTAAGATTGTAGGTTCTTTGGTGGTACCCAGAATGGTGCAATATACATAGTTAATTCATTAGCACTTGGACAGATGGAAAGTATTAATTTGGACAAGATTTCCAATTTGTGCTAACCAAGTGCCATTTACAATTTTGAATGAGAAAGCTTTGGTAGTCCTCATCAAAACATGAAACTACCTCATAATACATGCCCTGTAGAGTTTGTTGTGATAGCTCCTATACATGCGTGTCAGAAGAACTAAGCAGCAATAGGATATGTGTAAAGGAACAAACAAGCAGGTTTAGAACAGCCCGGGTCTGTGTGCCCAGGTAGTAGCTAGGAAGTATAGTGGGACGGATGGCAATCATGGCTGTGTGTGTGCACATCCAGCCTGATTGAGAGCACCAAGAAAGCCTTCTGCATTTCTCTAGATCTTAAGAAAGCCTGTCCTGACTCAGAGTGCCAGCATGGGAAATGAAGGGGACATTTTGATGTTTATCACTGTTTAAGAATGTTATGGTAGATAACTGTAGATTATTTAACATTAGAAAAACTTGAGATATTTTGTTGCTTTGTTGAAGGCTATTTTTTCTCTTATAGTAGTAAAACATGTTCCTCATGAAGATGAAAGATTCAGAAAGTTGGAAAAGTAAACACACATAATTTCATCATCAAGAGGCAACCATTTTAATATTTGGTATATTATCTTCTATTAATTTTTGTTTTTATTTTCTTAATTAAAGCCATAGTATATAGATACATATGAATTTAATATACTGAATTAATTGCATTTTAATTATTATAACAAGAATAAGTTCAACCACTATAACAGCTATAATCCAAAATACAGGTAAAACAAGTGTTGGTGAGGATGTATAGAAACCAGTACAGTAGCATATTGCTGACAGAAATGTAAAAGGTACAGCCACTTTGGAAAACAGTTTGGCATTTTCTTAAAAAGTTCAACATACACCTGCCACATGATCCACCCATTCCTAGGAATTTACCCAGAAGAAACAAAAACATAAATCTATAAAAAGACTTGTTCAATAATGTTCATAGCAGCCTTAGTCTTAATAGTCAAATTGCTGAAACAATTTAAGTGCCTATCAAGTTGGTAAATAAATTTTAAAATGTGGTTTGTCAATGCAAAGTGGAATATTATTCATCATTAAAAACAATGAACTACTAATACAATCTACAATGTGGGTGAATCACAAAACCATTACACTAAAAGAAAGCAGCACATGCAAAAGGCTGTATATTGTTTCATTTTATTTATATAAAATATCTAGAAAAGACAAACAGATAGGGATTATTGTCGATTAATGATTGCCCTGGGGCTTGGAGTGAAAAGGAGGATGACTGCCAACAGACACAAGGGTACTCTGAGGATTGAAATGCCCCACAATTGATTGTAGTAATTGTTGATTATCTCTCTGTATTTACTAAAAAAAAAAAAAAAAAAAAAAAAAAATTTACCAAATTATACTCTGTAAATGATAAATATCATAATAAAAGTATTTTTAAAAAGGAGTAAAATAACTGTTTATTAAAATTGCATTTTCATTATTGAATGTTAGATTTTATATATTGTTAAATTCTCTAAGACTCACTTTCATGAAGGCTAACATATGAAGCCAGTTTATAGTTAACAATATTCTACTAAGAGCTAAGGTAATATATGAAGTTCTCAGAGCTTTTGTGACAAATACTCACTCAATAAAAAATTCCCTTTCTATAATGGATGAGAACTTGAACTAGTACGTTGAAAGTTCCTAGAGAACAGTGACTATTTCTGCTTTTGCTTACATAGTGTCTGACACATAGTAGGCCCTTGTTGAATATGAAGAATTAAAAAAATACATAAACAAATATACCAGTGATCACTGAATTCATTTTCATACAAGCCCTCTGTATGAAAAAGGCCATGTAACTGGGTGAATAATTTTTAAAATATAGCTCTAAAAATTAATGTTTTAATGAATATAGTTCTTAAAAAGAATAAAAGAGATACTATATGAATAAATATCCAGTACATTGTTCACTCTTGAGATGGGAAGATATTTATTTAAAAGGACAGCCTGCATGGAATAGAATATGACATGAATGTATAGCTCTCTTCAAATCTACATTTCTGCAATTAAATTCAAGCTTTATATGAGCCTTGGGCACACACATAAAGACTGTTATGGAGAAACATCTGTTTGAATACAGTAAAGGTAGTCCTAAGTTAAGGATCACCCTTATATATCTTGACTGACTTGTAAGTGAGAAAGAAAAATATATGACAGCTTTCTTCCAAACCTCATAAATTTTACATTGTCTTTGTATAGATTCTTTAGTACATTCAATTTTAGACATGTCCTAGAGTCTAAGTGAGTATTGTCAGGTTTCCTGACCATAACATTGATCTGGGTGCTTGTCAGAAATTCCAAGCTCTTAAACTCAACAACTGAAGTTTCCAATACTTTAGGAAAGAGAAGATCTCAGCTGTCTCTACCTTTTATTAATACCCAAGAAATGCAATATTTGGAAATTAATTTTTTACTTACTTTTTTTACTTATAATTACCAAAAGTACACATTTATGTTAACTCACTACTCAACCAAAGAAATAGAGGATTTTAATAAAGATAATACCATTTAATACTTTATTAAACAAAATATTTAGGATTTTAATTGCATTAGGTTAAATGTTATCAAATATACAATAAAGATATTAGTCTTTCAAACTCTCATTGAATGATTGCACAAAAAAAAAAAAATAAAAACCCGGAAATCCCAGGATCTTAGAATTGGAAAGAATGTTGAAAGTACAATATTCCATCTTGTGTCCAGTAGGAGGATTCACCTGAGCTTTCTAGAAATGTAAGACCCTGACATCAAAAACTCTTAACTCGCTGTAGCATCCACTGTAAAAATGGGATCACATAGAATCGCTAGGAATGTATAACTCCCATCAAAGGTCAGCATTTACCATAATGAGCCAAATCGAATTTGCCACCACTTTCTTTGTATAGAAATAGAGAGAAAGAAAAGGGAATTATTACATGAATACATTAGCATCCCTAGAAATACACGAAGAGCTTCTTTTTTTAACTTATTTATTTATTTATCTATCTATCTATCTATCTATCTATCTATCTATCTATCTATCTATTTATTTAGCATTTTATTTATCTCCCCCACCCCATCCTCTGGTAACCACTAGTCCATTGTTCATGTCCATGAGTCTCTGTTTGTCCTGTTCATTTGTTGCTATTAGGTTTATATCCCACATATAATGATATCATGTGATTTTCAACATTTTCTGTCTGGCTTATTTCACTTAGTATGATTATTTCAAAGTCCATCCATGTTGTTGCAAATTCTTAATGAAGGTGATTGGAACCTGGGACAAAAAGAGAGATTATTGCATTACTGTAAGCAGCTGGGCCCCACCCACCTGCTCCCAGGCCCTGCCCTTATCATGTCTCCCACTATGGGGATACTTGACCCTTCCTACTTGCTCAGCCCCTGTGTCAGGCTTGGATCCTGTCTAGACCCAAGAAAGGAGAGAATTAGGAATTGTGAGAGTAGTCTTTGAGAAAAAGATGGCAATTGAGGATTATAAATGCAAAGATTTTATGAGAAGAAACATCTGTAAGAAAAAATTACAGGTAAGACAGGAAAGCCTGGCAAAGCCATCAGACCACAAATACCTTCAGAGTAAAGGAAAGAGGAAAGAGACTTTTGGTGGATGAGTTCTAGAATGCCCTGCAATGTTAGAAAGGTGTGGAAGGTTGTTACGGAGCACAGGAGACAAAGCTGGCCACCACTGGAGTTTCTAGCATGAATGGGCTCATTGATAGATTTCAGAGTATAGCAGAGACACAATGTTTAGCATTAGGGCTTTGGGATTACATCACATTGGTTGTAAATCTTTCATCAGTAATTTATAATCAATTAAATTAAGTTAATCTGCATGTTTGTAGAACAGCCAGCATGATTATGTTCTGAGAACTCATATACAAACAACTTTCAGAGAATTTTGAGGAAAGCTACAAGTGTATTCCTTTGTCTTTTTTAGCAACAGTAATTTTTTGTGTATTCTGTGCATAAGAGTATCAACAACGTGAATGTGCTAAGATTTTGTAATTAGTTGTTCATTTATATTTACCATTACTGAACTACAGTTGGAAGTGGTTGAGATGATGAATGTTATGTATTTTTTAGCACAATGCAAAATTTTGAAAGTTATTAGAGCAAATAAATGAGTTTAGCAAAATTAATATTTAAACAATATGAATATTTTTAAAAACCATTGTATTTCTATACCCTAGCAATTAACAATCAAAAAATGAAGTTAAGAAAACAGTTTTCACTCAATAAGAGTGACATATTTAGGAGTAAATTTAACCAAGTAAATGAAATATTTGTACACTAAATAACAAACATTGCTAAAAAAAATTTAAAGACCTAAAGAAATAAAAATGCATTCTATTTTCATGGTTTGGAAGACTTAATATTGTTAAAATGACAATAATTCCTAAAGCAATCAACATATTCAATGTAATCCCAACCAGAATTCCCACTGTGATTTTTGCTGAAATTGACAAACTGACTTTGAAATTCATATTGGGATACAAGGGACCCTGTGTAGCAAAAACAATCTTGAGGGGTTGGGGAGAGTTGGAGATTTCACATATCCAGATTTTAACACATACTGCAAAGCTATAGTGATAAATAATAATAATAATAATAATAATATGCTATTGGAATAAAGATAAACCTATAGAACAATAGAATAAAAGAGTTAAAATAAATTCATACATACATGCTCAATTGATTTTTAAGACTATCTTTTTAGAGCAGTTTTAGGTTTGTATAGTTCTCCCCATTATCTACATTACTCACCAGAATGGTACATTTTTTTTTACCACAGATAAACCTACATTAAGACATTATAATTACCCAAAGTTTATTGTTCACCTTAGAATTCACTCTTAGTGTTGTATGTGCTATGGCTATAGCCAAAGTTTAATGAATTATAGCAATTATTATAATATTGTACAGAATATTTCCCTACCCTAAAAGTCATCAGACTGTGCTTCTTCATGTCTCTCCTCCGTCCTTGCTCAGCCCCTGGAAACCACTCATCTGTTTATTGTCTTCATAGTTTTGCCTTTTACAGAATATCATAAATTGAAATTATACAGTATGTAACCTTTTCAGATTGGCTTTTTTCACATAGCAATATGCATTTAAGTTTTCTTCATGTCTTTTCATGGTTTCATAACTCTTTGCTTTTTATCACTGAATAATATGTCATTGTCCAGATATACCAAAGTTTGTTTATCTACTTATGTACTGAAGGATGTCTGTCGCTTCCAAGTTTTGAGGATTATGGATAAAGTTACTGTACTAATAAAGGTTTTTATGTGTAAATAAATTTTCAACTCCTTTGGATAAATACCAAGGAGCACAATTGCTGGATCCTATGGTAAGAGTATATTTAGTTTTGTAAGGAACTGCCAGATTGTCTTCCAAAGTGGCAGTACTATTCACATTCCCATCAGTGTTGTGTGAGAGTTCCTGTTGCCGCACATCCACACCAGCATTTGATGTTGTCAGTGATCCAGATTTTAGCCAGTCTATTAGGTGTATAGAAGTATCTCATTTTTTTTTTAATTAAAATTTCTGAGGACATATGATGTGGAGGATCTTATCATATGCTTATTTGCCATCTGTGTATTTTTTTTTTTTTTTTTTTTGGTGAGTTGTCTGTTAAGGTCTTTGTTCCATTTTTTAACTGGGTTGTTTGTTTTCTTATTTGTGAGTTTTAAGATTTCTTTGTTATATCTTAGATAATACTTCTTTATTAGATGTGTCTTTTGGAAATATTTCTCCAATTCTGTGGCTTTTGGAAATATTTCTCTCAGTCTTATCTTTTCATTCTCTTGATATTGCCTTTCATAGAAAATAAGTTTTAAATTTTAATAAACTCTAGTTTATCAATTATTTCTCTCATGGATCAAGCCTTTGGTGTTGTATCTAACAAGCCATCACCATACCCAAGGTCATATAGGTTTTCTCCTATGTCCTTTTCTAGGAGTTTATAGTTTTGCATTTTGCATTTAGGTCTATGAGCCATTTTGAGTTAATTTTTGTGAAAAGTGTAAGGTCTGTGTCTAGGTTTTTTGCATGTAGATATCCAGTTTTTCCAGTACCATTTATTGAGAAAACTATCTGTGCTCCATTGTATTGTCTTTGCTCCTTTGTCAAAGATAAGTTTACTATATTTATATGGATCTATTTCTAGGTGCTCTATTCTGTTCCACTCATCTATTTGTCTATTTTTTCACCAGTACTACATTGTCTTGATTAATCAATTGATTTTCAACAAGAGTTCCAAGAAATTAAATGGCAAAAGAATAGTCCTTTCAACAAATGGTGCTATGACAACTGGATAGTAACATGCAAAATTATGACTTTGCACCCATATACAAAAATTAACTCAAAATGTATCAAAGATCTAAATGCAAGTACTAAAACTGAAACTCATAGAAGGAAATTTAGGTGTAAATCTTCTTGATTTTTTGGATTAAGCAGCAGTTTCTTCTACATAACACCAAAAGCATAAGTAACAAAGGAAAAATAGATAAGTTGGAATTTATTAAATTTTAAAGAATTTGCCTCAGAGGACACTATTAATGAAGTTAAAGGACAATGCAAAAATGGGAGAAAACATTTGCAAGTTATACTAAAGACCTAGTATCTAGATTACATAAATACTACCAACCTGTGTCTTGACTGATCTGTGAGAAACAAAGAAAATAATGAAATTTTCCCCTGAGCCTCAGAAATCATACAATATCTTTGAAGAGACTCTACAATTCATTGAATTATAGACATGTCCTATGTTTTAGAATATAAGTCCATATTACCTAACATTTGTGATCATAAGATTGTCCTGGGTACTTGTTAGAATTCAAGTGCCCAGATCCCTCTTCTAGAGGTTTTGATTCTTTCAAATAAAAAGGAGACCAAGTGTCTGTGATTTTAATAAACACCCAAGTAGTGTATTATTTTTCAATTTTGTTTATAGTTATCAAAAGTATTCATGTGATTTAACCCACTAATCAATTTAAAAGGGTATTTTAATAAAAAATATTATTTAAAATTTATTGATTAAAATATTTATGATTGTAAATTGCATTAGACTTTGTTATCAAACACAAAACTCAGATAGTTTTTCAACTGCCATTTAATAATTGAACAGAATAAAAATCAATCAAAGGATCTTAGAATTGGAAAAATTCTTCAACATCCTGTATCTTATCTTGTGTACTTTGTCTGGTCATCTAGGAATTTAAACCCTGATTGAGAAGACTTCACTTGGTTGTAGAAGCCACTGCAAAATAGGATTGCAATAAAAACCATAGGAATGTGTGCTCAGGTGGAGTCAACATCTACCATAATGACTAAATTCAAATGTTCCACCACTTTCTCTGTAAAGAAAGAGAAAGAGAGAAAAAATTACTCAAAAGAGCATTTAAAATTACCTGGGCATTACATTAAGTGCTTCTAAAGGAGAAGAATTTTACTATGGAAGAGTGTGGAGAGGCTGCACTCCACTTCCATAAGCAACTGGGACCGGCTTGCTCCCCAGCCCTGCACATGTCCTTCTCTCAAGTGTCCTTTCTATTTGCTTTGTCCTGACTCAGTTTTGAAACCTACACAGACCTAAGAGAGGAGAGAATTAGAGATTGTTATAGTAGTTCTCTATAAGTAGAAGCCAATTGGGAAATTAAATAAGAGAAAACATCTATGAGAGAAAATGAGGATAGAGGTAAGAAGGCTGACTGAATCTTTATACTACAAACACCTTCAGAGTGCAGGAGACAGGAGGAGAGTTTGGATAGAAGTGTCCTGGAATGTCCTATTCTCTAAGAAAGGTTTGGAGTCCATTGTGGAATTTAGGAGAAAACATGAACTGGCAGAGGAATCACTTCCTCGCATGAAGGAGCCCACTGTCATGGATTTGTGTAGTCAATAGGCTTTCTTGCTCAACTATGCTTCCTACAGCTTGAAGCTACAGTTGGTTGTTAGTTATCATCTGGACTTATGAATCTAATATATTGGTCACAGACTACCTTTATTAGTCTTAAGAATTAAATTAACTTAAATTAGTTAATTTATACATTAGCAGAATATTCAGCAAAGTTATATTGAGAAGTCAAAAAACTATTTTTTGAAATGAGAACTTCAGAGAAAGGTGAAAGTATGTTTCTGTGGCATTTACAGAGATAATAATTATTTTCTGTATATACTGTGCCTAAACTATCAGAAACATGGATTTTCCTCTCATTTTATGATGGTTTATCATATAAGAAGAGTCAATATTTAGTCATGTGTTCTTACAACATTTCACTGCAGAAAATGCATTTATTGGAGTAAGTTTTGCCATTGCTTCCGCAGAGTGGATCCATTTCTTTGGTGCAAAAATGTAATTGATCTTTATACACATTACAGTCTAGCTGTGAAACATAAAAAACAACACAAAATTTATCAGATAATGAACTTTTTTGAGTAAAATATTCTTTATTCTTAATACAAGATACCATGCATCAAAATGGAATAAAAATATTCTATGTTGAGGTTTAAAAATAAACATCAGACTACATACAACCTACTTAGACATAAATATTATTGATCTATTTTTACAAACTCAAGATTATTAAAAAAAAAAAACAACAGACAAATGGCTGAATGTATTTTTTATAATGTTGCCACTCTGTTCCAACTTCTCCTCATACCTGGCTCATATTTCCCCCCATTATTTGTACTACAAGAAATCATAAAACTGAATTTTTTACAGTTACCTCGTCTTTCTCAATGCTTTCACTACTAGATATCTTAATACTTTCAGATTATCACCACATATGTATGTATTCATATATATTAGTATTTGAAAATGTGCATATAACTATACAAAATTTAGTGATGGCAGTATTGGCAATTTACATAAATAATATTGTCTGCATTCTTACATGATGTGCTTTTAACATGTCTTTGTAACCTTTATTTATTCAGATATTTAAAACTGTCGTTCATTTTCTTCTATATACCTCTATATACCACTCTGAATATATGAAAATTATTATTTTATCCACCTTTAAGTAGAAAATTGTTTTTCTAAAATCCTTTTGTTTTACTAGGATAAACAATTCTACTTAAACCCTTAGCAGATGTTTGCATATAACAAGGTTTATACCCAATAATGAAATTTTTTGAACAATGTGATATTTTTACCTTGTCTAAAATGCCAAATGGTTCTATTGGCTGGCAAAATTCTATTTCTTGAATTTAGTGTAGTAACAGTTTTTTAAAAAAAAACTTTATGAAGAATCATTCTGTCATATTTTTTGTTTGGTGAAACTTACTATTAAATTTCAAAATATAAAAAATTATAAGTTTATCTTTTTCAGTTTCCAAATTAATCGGTCTTAACTTACCATCATAAGAATGGCTGGTGAAGGTATAAAAGCAGTTTCTGCCATCAGCACATGAAAGAAAATTTAAAAATTTAAAAATAAGAAGAGAAAAGCAATCAGCCTCTGGTGAAAAGTACCCGCATCTTTTAACAGCAAAATACTATGCAAATTACCAACTGAAGACCTGCAAGTTGAGGTGAGCCTTTTGTGGCAGTAACAAAATAAGTTCACAAAAAACTTCAAATCTGAAAACATAATTACAAATTAATCTCACTTTGTGAAAAATAGTTGTATGTATTGTTTAATAATCACCAAACCCTCCTGTGCAGATATCATAGTTGTTTTGCTTCTTTTATAGATGAGATATGCTACTCTGAGAAGACAATGCCTTGCTTAAATCCACTGACATGAAGAAATTACTTACTATATAATTACTACTCAGTTTAATATCAGGGGGCTATTCAACACCTCACCTCTTTTTATCTACTTTACTCTGAAATTAATTAGTCCTCTTGTGCTTAAAGAAAGATAAATTGTCAGGAGAGGGATCAATGAATTCTCTCCTTGCACAAAGCCTTGACTTTAATAGACTTATAACTGGCAAACAACAAATCAGATGGTCAAGGGATATCAGATCTAGAAGACATCATTACTCCCCACATTCTGCATTTAGCAACCATGGTATCTGACCTCTAAAAAGAAAAAAAAAATAGCTTATTATCTTTAGTCATAAATGAGCAAAAAGCTAAATTCTACTGCTCGTTCTAACCCACCTCTTTCTCTCCACCTCTCCAAGGCGGAAAATGAGAAAAGGCAATCCACTGACGTAATTTTTAAAAAGGTATTTATAACATGCCTCATTTAATTTTGCCGATTTAAGTATTATAAACCCAATAAAAGAACCTCCTGTTGTTTCCTGCATTTTGTGTATGAACTGAAAAATGGACTCACCAGAGTAAAGAGGAAATGCCAAGGCAATAATGAAAATAGCTTTGATCCATGATGAAAAGAAAGACATTTTATCACGTCTGTGGAAGGAACACAAAAGGAGTGTTTATAACATATGGCATAGAGACACATTGCCCATTTCCAAATGAAAGTTTGTTACAGGCAATGGACCTGCATCACTCCCCTAGATTCCTAATTACAGTAAACTATTCCCTCTTTTCTTCCTCCAGCCTACAGGATCAAGAAGACAAACATGTGAACAGAAAGCATGGTAGAGACCTGAAAGAAACACCAGAACATACTCTCTTAGTACATTTAGGAAGGAGTTGCTCATTCCCCAGCCCGCGGCCCAGCCCTCAGGAACCTGACTGCATTTAAGAAGAGATGCACGTTGGAATCTCAGATTTTCCTCAGAATATGCAACAGTTATTTCTGGAAAGGACTGATCTGGAGCATCCTCACAGCAGTGCTGCACACCAGGGCTACCCTCACACATCCCCTCCGGACCCACCTGAAACAGAGAAGGCAGTGAGGAGTGAGGCCGGCCAACAGCTCTAGAGACTGTGTCTGTTTTGTTCACTTTTATTTCTCAATCACCTCCACCCAGCTGAGGAGTCTCCTTTATTCAGTTGTTGGTGAGGAGCTTGATGGGGGGTAAAATAGATGGCTCGTGACACATAAGACGTCGAGGTATTCTGAGTACTGCCTGGAGGCTGTAAAGTAGCTTGTGAGAGATGCCGCACAAATAATTCTCAGTAGATCTTCCCTCAGCAGGAAGTTTGAAACAATTTTATCTGATATACCCAGAAATATGGAGTGGGAATAAAATAATAAATAGTGCTTTGAAACCCTAAAATAGAGAAGAGATGCGAAAGCTTTTTAAGCTACCGAGTTGGAAAGAAAGGAGAACCAAAGCAAGAAACAGAAGAATAGGTTTGGGAAACTGTAACTAGATACATACCTAGATCTTTAGTATTTTGCAACACTAGAAGCACATTAGACTCAATTGGAAATTTAACATTTATTAAACTTTTTTTATTTTGAGATAAAGGGAGATTCTCATAAAGCTATAAGTACGAGTACAGAGAGTTCTAGTGTTTCTTTTAACCAGTTTACCCCAACAGGAACATCTTGTAAAATTACAGTATCAGTTCATCACCAGGAATGTTCAAAAACCTCCCAGATGAGTGTTGGGTGGCCAGCTTTGAGACCTGGGCTAGAGGACAGCATGTGGATATTGAGATCAGCAGAGAATGAAGGCTCGAGAGTGAAGTTGATACGCACAAGGGGACAATGCCCTAAATTATATGTTGAATAATTTGACCTAAGGAATAAGTGGAGAAAACAAGATGAAGTCAGTAAAGCTAAGCTGACTTAGAATAGAGTCTGTATAGTCAA